>CM060953.1:104277846-104501287 GCA_030765055.1 Mantis religiosa
TCGTACCTACTGATTCCAGGAGGGTGGAAAATAATCCAAGCTATAAATAATTTTAAAAATCTACATTTTAGCCCGGAATTTTAATTCAGGACCTATGAATTTTAAGGAAAGGACTAACCTGCAGACCTCATATGGGATCATTTCACTATTTTCTTGGAGTGGTTAGAAACTTTGTGCGAATTACTTTCTCTTACTTGGGGAGAATGTCCTATATGATTGAGTTGAAGGGCGCAATTTATTGGTTCCTGAGGCAGTTCACGTAATGCGTTACATAATTTTATACTCTTAACCCTATTTGCTTTACTATATATATGATAAGCTAATTACAATTTCTTGCAATATTGTTACTATCTCTTCAGAATGCATCGCTGATAAAATATACTCATCAAAATGTCCATGCTAATGCAAGCATTCAACTTATCAAGGAAATTTCCCTCGTGTATACGTAAGCAATTTTGTATTGTGTTGCTCTTGGAATATCAGTTGGATATTTAGGTGGGTAGTTGCACTCTAACACATTCACTTTCCCTAGGAGCGTTATCGATAAAATTCCCTTTACAATTTATTTAATATGCTGTGGAAGGCACAGGGAACCTGTGGCAAATCAATGAACCTAGTTACATGTCCATGGTCGGAAATGGAATGTAATTGCTAATGAAGTGGCACAAATTACGTTTTGGGCAATGTTTCTACCTTAACTAAGGACTGTTTTCTGGGAAATGTAAGAAAATACTTCGATAGTGTCCTAAGTATGACTTAGATGTTGTAATCACAAACAGAAGAAAGATGTGAATTGGCGTTATTTAAGGCCAAACTGCTATAATTTGGCGATTGACTATAATTTGCGCAACGTATACAGGTATAAGCTAAACTGCAAAATTACAATTAACGTATGTAGGATCAACTCAAAACGCGTTCTTTTGAGAGAAATTAATTTGGAACTTCTGATGACTGTTATATTATGTGCAGATATTTTATTTAAGTGCAATAGAATAAGGGTGAGAAGAAGAAAGAACAGGAGAAGAACAGTGTGAAATAGAAAAAGAATAAGAAGAACCCTTCATAATTTTTGGCTATTTCAGGGCTCCAAGTTTCAGCAACCATGGCAGTAATGAACTGAAAATGAAGCTGACATTGTTGTTGAAATTGGGAGATCTGAAAATTCTCTTATTGATGAGGATGCTAAGCCACAGGAGGAGATGGTAGTTGTACGAACCGCCACTGGTGAGTTCATTTATAATTTTAAGGGAGCCCGACTCTGATTTGTCTCTTCCGCTTTCCATATGCTCTCATCTTATCCCTCCATGTCCCATGGATGTACAAAATATTTCATAGTTGAGCCACCATCATAGTGAAATGGACCTTTAAAGAATCATTTTCTCAGTACCTTAGACTTATAAAATATGTTGATCTTTGGCGAGATCTGTGTTCAGCAGATGCAAAGGCATTTAATTCCTTGTGTGAATAGAAAACATAATTTGTAATTAGTTATACGGCTTTTCGATAGATTCAGTTTTCATCGGAATTTTAATCAAAGCGAAGTTTAGGCACTATACATAGACTTGTTATCTGACGTATACAGTTAAGTTTGATTTAAAATATGAAGCACGCTGCAGCTTGAACGCGATATAATAACTGCAAAGTTTCTCAGGTTTCTAGCCAGAAAAATAGTTGTTTTGAAAGTGAGGTTTCCAAAGTGCACTTTATCTTAGTCCTGAGGATAAACCGATGGAAATGAATGTACCAATCTCAATATTTATACAAGAGGAATGATGTTAAGCTGAAATCTTATTGTTGGGCGCATATCAACTTGAATTTAGTGAGACTTGGTCTACTAAGTACGCATAAAGTTTAAATAAGTACTATAAGAAGTATTATTATATACACCGCCTTATAAAAGCATAAGAATTTAACCAATTACCACGCCATATGAGTGACAGTTTCATTAACGTCTTTATTCCTTCACTTTGAGTGAAAATAGACATGCTAGTATATTATTGATTGAGATATTTATCACATTTCAGCATAACTGCACATATCTACAGGTCCTATTCCACTGATTTCCTATCACGCACATAAGTTGGGAAGATACAGCATTTCACAAAAAAATTCATTGCTAAGATTTCGTTAAGAATACATATTTTGACGTTAGAATAACATAATTTATACGATTACCTTTTTTAGCAGAGTGTATAATTTTCAAGATATTCCTGGTTATCTTTCTGAATTTTTGAATAATTATACTCTTCTCAAATAGACCGAGAGGGATGGCTCAAGCGGTTTCGTCTGTGGCCCGCTTTCGCTTTTTGGAGGCCCAGGTTCTATTCCCATGGCCCACCTACCTGACCCATGACTTTTTCGGGGGTTTTCCCGGGTCACTAGGTGAATGCTGGGTGGCTTAATTACATCCCTCAAATGTCCTGTTCCTCCGTTTCATCTACATTATCATTTCACTTCATCTCTCATTTGGTGATCTCTTTCAAGTTTAGAGGTGTCGGCGGGTGTCTCGGTGGTACATGGCAGAATGATATGCTCTGAGGAAAACTATTTCCTTCACCGGTAGGTAGGTTACCGGTCTTCCAACATGCTGCTGGGACCATTTCCAGACTGGCTGCCGGGACCATTTGAGAACCAGCTACTGGGCCCGTTTCCGTACCTCAGTGGGGGCATATCCCTTATTCTGGCCTACCGGGGGAGGTCTCTAAGTAAAATGTAGAGACCCTGGACGCTGTACTGTCGTGGCTCCTTGGGACCGCTGCTCTATTTCCTCTCGCCTCATCCTTCCTCTCGGTGGTGCCCCACTTGGGGACATAGGTACAGTGGATCATATCTGGTCTCCGTGCCGAATCCCCTCCGCAGTAAGCGCTAATGCTAATCCACAAATGGGAAATCGTTATTCCTTTAGTTATCCCTCAGCCATGCCAATAGCCGTTAGATAAGGACTGGCTGTGTTCTTAGAGCATTTACTCTCACTTAAAGCCTACTGTAGCTGCATATTCCCCATACAACTTCAAGAAAATTTGCTATGAAATAATTACTGCGAAGTTTAACGTGAAGTAAGGAACGTTCGTACAGGATTAGAGAAAATAATGTGATTGAAGGGTTATATCACATCTTGTGAGACTTATCAGCTTGAATTCGCTAATTTTTGGAAGTGAAATTATGATTTTTAGCAGATGTCAAGTATATCTGCATTTCTTTTGTAACCACAGTTAAACATTGGCTTACTTACACAACATTAATGCACAGCAAAATTTGAAAATATACCCATACATGTAGCTCACCTGTACAACGGAGTTGTACAAACAAGCGCAATCATATCTACCTTGCTATGTTTTATTAATTCAGTGTCCTTTGTAACAATAGAAGAGGTCGACGAACTTGCAACATGGAGAAATAATAAGTGAGTAAGAAATTTATCAATATAATTTGCTAGACCTGCCTAACAATTTTCTTTTTCGAGAAACATGAAATTAGAGGACTCATTCCAAGTTAGATTTTAACTCGGACCCTCCAAATTACAAACACACACTTTCCGTTACAACAAGGAACCTGCTATACTACCATTTATCTGAAATATATCAGAGAATAGTATTCTCAGACTAAGAACTAGCATGCCTGTGAATATTCCAGGGAAGTGCGTAAATAAGAGCCAAGATATGACTTCAAGCAAAAAGGAGACTAAGGTTGTAGCAAAAGGAATTCAGCAACAAAGATTCCATTTAGCTCGAAAGAAGATAGTTAAAAATGTGGTAAGCTCCTTTGAAACACCGCAAATTATGAGGGCGTGAAGCATGAGGCGAGTTTGCCTTGCTTGTGCTGGTATTCCAGTTACGCATGGAATGGTGCAACGCGCACGCCAATCGATGTCGGGAGTGTGCCACGGCACATCTGGACACCAGTAACAGCATGGTTGAAGGGTTGTGTTCTGTTTTTATTTGTACCACAAATCAATTGTTTTCCCCTCTGATTAAGCTAGTAGAAGAAACTCTGGTTAAATATATAGATACGTGTATCTGTTGATGGAGCTAAGCAGTAGGACTTCCATTATTTCTTATAAACAGTGGTGATAATGAATACAATGTTTATCAAATACATATTTAGAACACAGAATATTTAATAATAATAATAATAATGATGATGATAATCATGATGATGATTTTGACGACGTTGACGATGATGATAAATAAATATTTTGATTCACTACCAAGAGTTCCCCTCAATGTAAATGGTAACCAAAATATCGATAACAACCAATAGCCAATTTTCGAAATGGGCATAACGGTGAAAAAAATTGATTTGTAATGAACAAAGCGAACCTGTTAGTTTAATTATATTCTCCATTATTATTTTTTAACTTTAAACAGTACGATTAGGATAACTTTCGAAACATAAGCATACTAGAACTTTAAGGACTACATATTTCCAAAAGCAATATCCGCAAATATTAAAAAACAGAACTATTTATTTAAGTCTAGGGCACTATATAATCCAGTATTTATTAACTGACATTCTGGCCACCTGAACGTGCAATGGATATGGGGTATAAAGATTGTTAAAAATAGTGCTCAGTTAATTTTAAATCAGATTAATGCATTGTAATTTGTACTTTAATGTTTGGCCAAATTCCACTTCCTTGCTCTATGAATTTACTACTGCTAAAGTGATTCATATTTCCTTCATTTATGACATAAAACTCAGTTATGGACATGTCAAATATGGAAACTTCAAAATACTCTAAAAGCTTTAGTATTGTGACTATGTAGGTTCGTAGAATTAAAAGTCCAATTTGCCCAAATTTTAAATGTTCTTTATTTTCGTAGAAGTACACCCAGTGGCAGCAAAATTACATCACATATCACAACACATATCTTCACAATAACACTGTTCAGTTTACAACACTCTAAGCTGTTCTCTGCTTACCTCTCACTACTCACTCACTCTTTTTACATGTCTTACAACTCTTGTTTCACAACTTGCAACACCCGCTGGCGTGTCACAAGCTCTTAAATACCTCCTGATAATTTCTAGACGATTCGAAAATAAACGAGAACCTGAACAATCTCTATCAGTCGAGAAATGTCCATTTATCTCAGTTTGTTTGCCTCGGCAGACCCTTATCGGCTATGTCTGCCGCATCTTTGTGTTCACACTGCCCGCATATCAGCCCCTTTTGTGTAAAAAAGCCGCGCAACCGTAGATACAGGTTTGCGACATTGCTCCCTCCTCAACGCTGGTCGTCCGAAACAGCAGCTTCCTAGTGGGCCAGACGATCCAGGTGTACCACCAACATCTTCTCTCGGGGCACCTTCTGGATGCGGTAGACCACGTCGTTAATCCTCTTCACCACCCTGTAAGATCCTTGCCACGGCTGTTGACGTTTCGGGCATCGTCCCTTGATCTGGGTAGGGCGATGCAACCAGACCAGGTCACCTTGCTGGAACCTTTGGCTTTGGGCTTGCCAGTCGTATCGGGTCTTCTTGCGGTCGCTCGCCTTCTTAATGTTCTGACGAGCCATTTCATGCATGTCGTGGAGATGGTCCACCAGGTTCTCCACATACTTAGTTATCCGGGGAGTTTCCAAATGCCAGATCACAGAGGAGGCGCAACTCTCGGCCGAAAATTAACCTGGCTGGCGTCATTTCAGTGGTGTCGTGTGTTGACGAGCGGTAGGCCAGCAAGAACAGTGGCACCTTGACGTCCCAGTCTCGCTGATGATTGGCTACGACCTTCGTCAGGTGCTCTTCTAAGTTCTTGATGTATCACTCCACCATGCCGTCCGACTGAGGATGTAGGGGTGTGGTGCGGGTCTTATTCACCCTAAGTCTCCCTAGCGCCTCCTTCATCAGGTTGGACTCAAAATTGGTGCCCCGGTTGCTGTGGAGCTATAACGGCACCACAAATCAGCAGAAAACTTGCTCCTCGACGCAGTCTCTGATTGTCTTTGCCTCCTGGTTCGGGATGGCATACACCTCCGGCCACTTGGTGAAGTAGTCCACGACCATCATAAAGTTCTTATTGCCTCGGTCGGACACTGGGACTGGTACAGCTAAGTAGACAGCGATCCGTTCGAATAGCGATCCTACGTTGTACCACTGCATGCGAACCCGGCTCCTAGTCTGGTGGCCGCGACTCGCCGCGCACACGTGACATTGACGGCACCATCTCTTAGCATCTACTCCGAGCCTCAGCCAGTAGTAGCGCTTACGAAGTTTGTCGATCGTCCGGTTAGCTCTCAGATACCCTCCTGATGTACCGGGTTGCACCTTCTCCAGGACTTCCGGGACCTTGCTTCGGGGAAGTACCACCTGTTCCCTCTGCCCCTTCCCATCAGGCGATTCCCATACCCGGAACAGCACGCCCTCTCTTGTCTTCAGTGAGTCCCATTGGGCCCAGTACGACTTGTAGGTGGCGCTCCTCGGGGCGATGTCCTGCCAGGTTGGCCTGGCCCCTGTCTCCACTTCCCTCAAGAGTGGCCCCATGTCGGCGTCCTTCAGCTGCTTCCTCCTCAGGCCTGCGCTATCCCAGCTTTCGGCAGGCACAACCGTAACCATTCTGGCAGCTGCGGGATGCTCCTTCTCTTCCAATCTTGTGCACTATCCGCACTCTTCTGGACATGGTTTTCGGAACATAGCGTCTGCGTTGCCTTGGCTCTTCCCTCTACGATGTACAGAGGTGAAGTGGTACTCCTGCATCGTCTGGACCCAACGTGCTGTCTGGTCCTCCAGAATCTTAATTCTCAATAGCCAGGTTAGTGCGGAATGGTCAGTCCTCTGGTGGAATGGCTGACCGTACAGGTATTTGTGGAAGAGCTCCAAGGTCTCTATTACCGCTAGTAATTCTCACGAGGTGACGCAGTAGTCCTCTGCCTTGGATAGCGTCTTGCTGTAGTAGCTATCACCCGCTCATGGCCGTCCTGGACTTGCTATAGGACGCCTTCAATGCAATGGTCGCTGGCGTCGGTGTCCACAAAGAAGGGGCTACCTGGTTGTGGGAAATCCAAGATAGGAGCACTGCACAGCGTCTTCTTCTGGTGCTGCAAAGCGTGCTCAGAGTCCTCCGTCCACACAAAGAGTCGGTGTTCCTCTTTCAGTTGGTTAAGGAGTTGGGCGATGTTGGAGAACCCCTTTATGAAGCGGTGGTAATAATTGCACAGCCCAAGGAAGCTGCGCAACTCTCCCTTATCCTTTGGCCGAGGCCAATCTCTCACGGCATGTAGCTTCTCCGGGTCTGTGGCCACTCCGGAAGGGGAGACTATGTGGCCCAAGTAGTTCATTTCCTTGCGGAAGAGCTGGCACTTCTTCCCGTTCAGCTTCAGGTTGGTCGCCTGCAGTCTCTGTAGCCCCTTTTTCAGGTTCTCCAGATAGTCCTCGAAAGTCTTGCCGACGATGATGATGTCATCCAGGTATAGCAGGCAGACTTCATAAGTCAACCTTCACATCACTGACTACATGAGGCGTTGGAACGTACCTGGCGCGTTTCAGAGGCCAAAGCGCATAACTGTGAACTGCCAAAGCCCTAGGCCTCTCGAGAATGCAGACTTCTGCTTATCTCTCGGGTCTCTAGCCACCTGCCAGTAACACGACTTCAGGTCCAGGGCCGAGAACTACTGTGCACCAGCTAGCGTGTCCAGGGTCGTCAATCCGGAGTAAGGGGAAACAGTCCTTCCGAATGACAGCGTTCACCTTCCAATTAGTCCACGCAGAAGCGTAGCTCGCCGTTCTTCTTTGTCACCAGAACTACAGGGGAACACCAAGGGCTCTCAGACTCTTCAATCACTCCCTTGGATTTCATGTGGTCTACCATATCCCGTACCGCCGCTTGTTTAGCCAACGGAACGCGTCTAGGTGGTTGCCGAATAGGCTGGGCATCTCCAGAGTCGATGCGGTGAAGCACTTTATCCGTGCGGCCGTAGTCACTGTTGTCTTGGCTGAAGACGCGCTGGTATCGCCTCAGTAGTTGTCGAACTTTCTCCAGCTGTTCTGCGGTCTGGTAGTCAGCCGCCCTCTCCAGTAAAACTTCCAGCCGGGGACCCTGATCTTGCGTCGGCACCGGCTTCTGTGTGTTGTCGATTGCGGTGACGCTGAAAACAAACTTGCACTTCCTCAGCTCCGTTCCGGCCTGGCTGTCGTAATCGGTGTCTGTTAGGTTGAGCAGCCTCACTGGTACCTCCTCCCGCCACGGCAATAATGTCCTGGCTACACAGATTCCATGTACAGGCATTATCTGGTCCAGCATCATGTTCATCGGTCGTTGGCCTTCCAATCGCACCGTCACCACCACCTCGCCTCTCACCTCTTATCTCAAGAGGACCCTGCAGATTCCAAGGTGTTCAACGGGTTGCCGGAGTATCAAGTCTTCTTCATTGAGCCGCAGGACGTCGAACGTCGCCTCCTGGCTCCTGAGTACACCCAATCCTATTATCACCCCCTCATCCACCTTCGCGACGAACACACACAGACGTTCGACACTCCTTCCCAAGGTAAACTTCAGCAGGGCCTCCTTCGCCACAGGCAACGTGTCACCCGATACCGTCACAAACTGGTATGGTAGGTTTGGCTTCCTCGTCGGCAAACCCCTTGGCCACGTCAGGTCTGATGATGGTCACGGCTGCCCCGATGTAACCAGAACGCGGCACGGCTTCCCTTAACCGTCCACGATGAGGCTCTCATCCATACGCCAGCTGAAGGCGCGCAGTGTCTCTCGAGGGACTGGTGGTGATGGAGCCGTCGTGCACCTCTCCACAACGGCCCTAACTCGTTTTCCGGCTGCTCTTCCTTGTGTGGACAGTCTCTCTCCAGGTGTGCCGGCTGTCCACACCCCCAACACAGGTCACTAGGTCTTCGACGGAGTCCTTCGGATGGTCTTCTGTCTTCGGTGTAGTGGACACTCCTCGTTCTCGTCGTCAGGATAGCTGGCCTCCATCCGTAATGCTGCCGTTAGCGCCTCGTGGATGGTTTTGTAGTCGCCGAGCTTTAGGTGCTGACGAAACCCCGTGTCTCGTACCCCGTCAACGAATGTGTAGGCAGCCTCCCGGGATACGAACTCGGGTGGGAGGTCGACAAGGGCTTTGCTATCCAGTTGCTCAACTGACAGGGCGAACTGCTGCAGCGTCTCCCGTGGCTGCTGTGACCTTGCCTTTAGCTGGCTGCGGTAAGCTGCTGCTAAGCGGTGGTTTCCAAAACGATTCTCCAAGGCATCCCAGATATCTTTGGGTGCGACCGCTGTCTGGACCGCATTCAGGACTTCTGCAGCCCGTCCCTGGAGACTGGCTATTAACTGTGCACCCTCTTCTTGTGCTGACCACCTGTTGTGTTTGGCCACCGTGTCGATTTGACGGCAGAAGACTTCGAAGGTTTTCGCGCCGTCGTATTTGGGCGGTTTGACGCGCGCAGATGCTGTGTTGCGTCCCGGCGCGTCAACCTTTAAATCCTTCACCATGGCGTTCAGGGACTTTGTGTTGCTGTCGGCCTTTCCCTTCAGGTCGTTAACGCGGTTTGTCAGGTCTTTGAGGGATTTGGTGTCATTGTCGGCCTTTCCATCTATGGCGCCTAATACGCTCGCCCAACTCTGTGACGTCCTCCTTTACGCCAGCCAACGGCTCCTCAAACTTGGCGGCGAGAGCCTCTTTCATATCCGTCGTCAATTCGGTCATCTTCGCGGTCATTGTCATGGCCAAGTTGTTGTTTGCAGCTTCCGTATTCGCAGCGAGGTAGTCATTCGCTGTCTTTGTTTCCTTCAGCTCGGCGGTGAGGTTGTCGTTAGCCGTCTTCATTTCTTTCAGTTCCGCTGCCAGTCTCCGTCTTCGTTGTTAACTCGGTCATCTTCGCAGCCAAGTTGTTATTTGTTGTCTCCAACTTCTCTAGAATATGTGCTAATGTAGCTTCCATGTCGTGACGTCTCACTAGTGACACTAGTTGCGACTTTGTGGGTTCGTAGAACGAAAAGTCCACTTTGCCGAAATTCCAAATGTTCTTTATTTGCGTATAAATACACTCTGGAGCAGCAAAATTACTTCATATACCACAACACAATCTTCCGAGGTCGATGACAATAACAGCGTTCAGTTTACAACATTCTCCTCTGTTCTCTGCTTACCTCTTGCGGCTCACTCACTCTTCTTGCATGTCTTACAACAACAGCTATTGTTTCACAACTTGCAGCTCCCGCTGGCGTGTCACAATCTTTTAAATACCTTCTGATAATTTCTAGACGATTCGAAAATAAACCAGAACCGGAACAATCTCTATCAGTCCAACAATGTCCATTTATCTCAGTTTGTTTGCCTCGGCAGACTCTTATCGGCGTGTTATCTCTTTCTGCAGGGTCTTTGTTTTCACACTGCCCGCATATCAGCTCCTTTTGTGTAAACAAGCCGCGCGATCGTAGATACGGGTTCGCGACAGTTTATAATAACATGTAATTTTCCGTATCTCCTATATTAAAATGATAAGCTGAACAGTTGAACACCCTGTGCCTATATTCTTATATTCTGCTTCCCCATAAATCATGATACACTGAGATATTGTCACCCAGTTATCGAAAGGTACACCCAATCGGCAGCTGGGTGGGGAACAGGAAGCATTCAGGCCACGCCTACCGCAAGGCGCAGCACCAATGACGCGCCGAGGATAGACGGTTCGGGGAGGAAAGCAAGAAGAGTAATCACTGGTTTCCCCCTACTCTGCTTACCTAGAAAGATCGAGTAACACTGGGACAACTTCGTGTACAGAAAGTTCCAGAAACAGCGATCTTCGTATATAAGGGCTGCAGTGGACCAGTCAGTCAGTTCTTGGCGAGCAGCCGTGAAGAGCGCAGTGCTAGCGAACGGACTGCAAGACTGCGTACGTGTATCAGAGGAGTTTTTAGTCAGCTCTAGAGAGATTTGTATGTAACTTTGAGTGTTGCGTAATTGGAGTGTTACGTAATTGTGTGTGATGCGTGATCATGCTGTGATTTGTAAGTGAAATAAAGAACATTTTGAGTTTGTGCAACTGGACTTTTAATTTCAGGAACCCACAAACTCACAATATTATATTAGTAATCAAGCTGCTATAGGAGCCCGCCTCTGCAGCATATGTTGAGCGTGCGAGCCTCATGTTCAAGACTTGAACATCGGTCAGGGAAAGTTATCTGAATAACAGCCTTTTTTCAATTTTCACTTGTTTGAATGATTAATGTTGCGTATTAATTATTATTATTAATGCTCGTTTGAGCATCATTTCTCCCATTACATTTCGGATGTATCCTTTACGTTGGAGAACGCTATCGCAAGAGAATTACGACTAAAGGCCGGAGGCGTATGCGTTTTCACATTCTTATACTGCATGTAAACAACTGCAGGTGGGTACAGCCTGACCATGACTCTCGCTTCAGTGCGGCACAACTTACAGGCATCATATACTGTGCATTCTGGAATTGCACTAAGCACTCACACATACGGCTATTTATTAATTATAATATCGTTACACAGTACCTTACTCTTGTTTACAATGTAAATTTTTAAATTATTAAGCGTGAAATTTCAACACCTATCACTGAAGGAGATTTCAAACAGTAATAAACTGTTTTCGACGTCACATTGTGTCAGAGGTGCAAATGTAAGAATTTCACTCTGTTGTCTCGCATGTTTTCCTTCTTACTAATTTTCAAACTCTCACACATAGCTTGATAACCACCATGTTTGTTTAGAACGCTCTGAAATTCAGCTTTCACTTTTCGATATCTGACACAGAAGCTATTTCTGATCGAATTAGCTAAGTCTTCTATTATGCTTATGAACTTGGACATGACAAAACCTGATTTTCCTAATTGTTTAATACTTTTGGGCAACACGGCAAAATTTTTGGATATGAACTAAAGTCTTTCAGATATTTCATGAGATATTAGAGAGTTTTCTTTTAAAATGCATAAATAAATCTGCATCACATAGAGCATAACAGTTACAATTTCATTGTAATGCACCGCATAATACATGACGTACTCTATCCTAATACCTTATTTTCTAACTATTGGCTTTGGTGCCATATGAAGCAGAAACCACAGATTTCCAGTAGTATAATATAAGAGAGGGCTGATACTAGTATATTATGCAACGAGACTACAGTGGTAGTAATTAAAACGCGGGTATAATTCACCAAACGAACTGAAGTGTGGTTAATATAATTGTGATACGAGGGTTTTAATTACTACTACTATTATAGTGAAGTTTCATTCGACTGTTTATGCTTGATCATGAACTTAAATTAAACGTTTCATTTCAAAGTATTCATTTATGATTTAAGTGATATGCTACAGTCGTTATTGCTTTGTCTTTGTCCTTATTTTGTCTGAGATATGGTACGCAGAACGCAGGCACAGAAATATTGATTACTTCACCTATAAATAGCTATAGCGTGTGACATAGTTTAATCTAAAAACATTGGTAGCATTATTTAAAGATACTTTTAACATGAGGTATTTAATATCAGGTGCTTCATCTATATATGCTTTCAACTCATCAGCTGTAAATGTTTTGGCCTCTTCCCCTTATATCCTTCTGGTTTTAGTTTTAGTACGCTGTTCAGTTTTTAGTATTTAGATAAGTCAATTTGCTGCCTAATGTTGAGTGTTGACTTCAAAACAGAATAGTGAGTCCACAAGGTCGATGCTTTCTTATTTTGAGACAAGTATTCAAAATGCACTAGGAATACAAATTGATACCTTCTATATTCTCCAATCCATGAATTGTGAGTACAATTTCTCGTACATGTTTCTTGACTTATGTGGCAACAAGTTATTGGTAACATCGAGTGCTTTTGCCATAATTTCTGGGGGTATAAGTTCAATGTCAGTGTTACTACTGTCAGATATTTTGAATTATTTCTAAACTGGCGCTAATACCGTTGTCGATCGAAACGAGAGTAATCGGTACTTGCACTTTCACAATGTTACAGGGCCACTTCTCATTGATCCAATACTAATACTTTAATGAACAGGTGTACTATAATGAGGCCCATTAAAGTACTGCTACCAGTCGTATAAATGCTAACTTTTGGCGTGGTCGAGCATAAAACTATATAAATTATTAACAACCATATAGGAATAAGGAATATCTTGACCAATATAAGAAAGAATATTTAACTGAAAAACAGGGTGTCTCACACAGAGAATCAAACACAGATTTGGCCTTAGAAATGGTTAGGTAGATGATGATGGTTTGGATATACGGGCGCTCAACTGCTTGGTCATCAGCGCCCTTACAAAAACTAATTTATGGCAATAGCCAGATATAAATTGTTCTAAAAATCTATACAAGTGTAAAAAATACACGTACATAACAACACACAAACAAAAGTAGAATAAATAAAAACAAATATAAATCCAACCTACCAAAAATTCCGTTCACTAAATCCTAAAATCTAACCTAGGAAAGAATCTAAAAACCTTCTCCAATACTTGATCATCATGCGCTAGCATTTCTGCAAAGCTGGCCGACAGCGTCAGAGACGTCCTAAGGTCTGCTAGGTGAAAACACTCTAGCAGCGCGTGTCGTACAGATAACGCTTCATTGCAAAACCGAAACAGTGGAGCAGGATCTTTTAAAAAGAAAACTATGAGTAAAAAAGCAGTGCCCAATACGTAACCGGGCCAAACTCACCTCTTCGCTTCGAGATGAACGACAGGAGGTAGCCCAGGGAATCGGAAGTTCTTTCACAGATCTAAGTTTATTATTTTGGAGAGCGGACCACTCATCCTGCCAGCAGGTTTGCTCAGCTCTTCACAATACGGCCCTAACATATTCCGGTGTCACAGATGGTACTCGAACCCTGGGCTTCTAGGTAGCCGTCTTGGCTCCTGAATCCGCCATTTCATTCCCCCGAAAGCCTGCGTGACCAGGAATTCATGCACACACCACGCTAATGCCAGAAGCGTGTAAAACGTGGAGGGCATCTTGGATACGTTGCACAATAGGGTGGTAGTTGTACAGCTGCCGTAGGCTTTGAAGTGCACTGAGGGAATCACTCATGATTAAGGACACCCCAACTTTCATCGACGTACGTAAAATGGCCCGGTATATTGCATAAAGCTCCGCAGTAAAAATGGAAGTGCTAGTGTGGAATCCAAATGTATATGGTTCGGTTCCACACACCTAAGCACAACCAACACCATTTGAGTTCTTGGCGCCATCGGTATAACATATAAAAGGGTCCTTATATCGCGATAAAAATTCTAAAAAACATATGCGGATACTAGACATAGTCATGTTAGACTTATCATATTTAGTCATGCCCAGGACAACGTGGGACGCTCTGCACAGCCACAGAGGGTATGTCCTCTCCCCCCTAGGATACATCTTGGGCATCTCAGTATCAAGATGTCTAAGGAGCTCCCGGAATCGAAAATCAGGTGGCTTTGGTTTAATAGAAGTATTCCTATAAAGCACGTCCGTTTAGGTGTTAAAACGGCGTAAACGATGGATTTGTGGGCATGCAATTAAGTCCACAGCCATTATTAGCTAATAACATGTTGCGCCTATACTGCAGAGAAGGTTCTGCAGAATCAGCATACAGGCTTATAACTCGGCTCGTTGGAAATGCCCCAGCTGCTATACCTATGCCATAATTATGGACTGTGTCTAATCTCTTCAACACAGATGGTCGTGCTCAGCCATAAACGATACTACCATAATCTAATTTGGAACGGATGAGTGTGCGATAACATTGCGAGTCGCAATAACATTGTATGATCCGCTCCCCACGATTTTCCCCTTGGTACCCGCAAGACATTTAAAGATCAGACACTTCGTGTCTTCAGTTGTGCTATTAGCGACGACCAACTAGGTTTTCTATAGAATATCAATCCAAGGAACCTCGTCTCATCTGCAAACGGTAGTAGATCAGCGCCTAGCTGGAGCCTTGGAGGTAGTCGACTCTGAAGACTCCAGAACTTAACACAGATTGTTTTCTCAGCGGAGAATCGGAAGCTGTTTTTATACTCCAATTTTTAAGGTTGTCTAATGTGGTCCGTAGACGGCGCTATAAAAAGGTGTGCGCTGAGATGTACAGTTGACGGCAAAGTCGTCTACAAATAAGCATGACGAGACCTCCGGCGGTAAACATTTTGAGATAGAATTAATCGAAATAGCAAACAACGTAATACTTAGTACCGATCCCTCTGATACACTGTTCTCCTGAGCAATAGGATTCGAAATAACCGAGCCAACCCTTACTCGGAATACGCGGTCTTTCAAGAATTCCTAAAAGAAGAGTGGTAGGCGTCCACGTGTATTCCAGGTGTGCAGAGTATGTAGCAACCCTGCCCACCAACACGTATCATAGGCCTTTTCGAGGTCAAAAAATATTCCAACGGTTTGACAGTTTTTAAGAAATCCGTTCATAATCTGTGCCGACAAGGACACAAGATGATGCACTGTTGAACGGCGTCGTCGAAAACCTCACTGGATGTTATTCAGTAGGTTGTGCGCTACCATACAAAACGCCCATTTATCATGTGTGCCATCACCTTGCATGAACAAATGGAGAGGGAAATAGGACAGTAGCTAGAAGGGAGGTGACGGTCCTTGCCAGCTTTCAAGATAGGTATAATGGTGGCTTCTCACCACTTGTCAGGAAACGAAGCATGAACCTAAAGACGGTTATAGACCTCGAGCAGGAATGCCTTACCTTCAGGTGAGAGATGTTGTAACATTTGAACGAGGATTCCGTCCGGTCCTGGTGCTGTCAGTCGCGATGATGAAAGAGCGTGTTCTAACTCTGCCAAGGTGAAGACCCGGTTATAATCTTCAAGGTTTATAGAACTAAACACGAAACCTTGAGATTCTACTTGAGTCTTAATTGAGATGAACTCAGGAGCATAATTATTTGAGTTAGACACCTGAGCGAAAGCACAGCCGAAGGTATTAGCCACGACAAACGGATCAACAACAACTCCTGCAGTTGTTTTCAGACCAGCGATTGGCAAGTGGGTTGATTTTCCGGCCACGTGCCTTAACTTATCCCATACAACAGAGGAAGGAGAACGTCTGTTAAAAGATGATACAAAGTTGTTCCATGAGGTCTTTTTGCTATCCCTAATTATTTGCCTGGACTTTGCACGCGTTTTCTTGTAGTCAATTAGATTACTTAGGGTAGGGTGTCGCTTGAATACCCTTAGAGCACGTCTCCAAGCAGGAATAGCATTCCGGCAGTCGTTTTTTCACAATGGGTAGCCGAACGTGGAATAGACTGTTCTACAGCAGAAACAATTTTCTCTGTGAGATGATCTAACAAGTCTTTCACAGAATCGTGCTCGTTGTAATCAAAGACAGCCAACTGGGTGTAGAGATTCCAGTTGTCACGATCAAAGCGCCATCTAGGGATACGCAAGCGAGACACATCTTGTGCTAAGAGTCTAAGATGACATGGGAAATGGTCGCTGGAATGTAAATCAGAGGTGACATTCCACTGTAATGAAACTGTTAATTGGGATGAACACACTGCCAAATTGATGTGCGAATAGGTGTTAAAGGTGTCTGTAAGGAACGTTGGCTCTCCGGTGTTCAGGAGAGCCAAGTTATTGCTCTCCAAGAATTTTGCAATGAGGTTGACTATCGAACATGCCCGACTTGATCCCCAAAGAGGGTGATGGGCATTAAAGATTCCCACTATTAGAAATTGTGGTGATAGTTGGGAAACCAGATCTTCAAGGTCAGTTAACGAGAGGTCTTCTGATGGCAGTAGATATACATTACAAATTCAAAATTCGATTGATGACAGCTTAATCCCGAAAGCTACTGATTGTATGTCAGATTGTAGCTGTAACGGATCTACAAATATGTCATCCCTGAGGAGCATCATAGTGCACCCGTGAGCAGGAATGCCCTCTTCTGTTTCAATATCACACCTCAGTGGTGTGTAGCGTCTGATTTTAAAATTATTTGAGGTCGTACCTTAGTATCTTATAGGCATCCTAACAAGGGGTTATGCTTACTGAGCAAAAGTTCCAGTTCTGGTCGATGTGCTCTTAAACCTCGTATGTTCCACTGAAGGATAGCCATGGCGATAGTAATGGGATATGTCAAATAAATACGCACATTACGTAGGTTTTAGCGGTGGTCGGATTAATTTTCCCTTTTTCTTAGGTGTAGGGCTAGTTTCTACAGGTTTATGCTCTTCTTTGCTGCAGATGTAGCAGCGTGGTCAGATATTTCCTGATCCATATCTTCTATGGAAGTGGACCATTTTCCTTCTACACTTTCGGTTCGAGAGGCTCGAAGTGACTGGCGACAGTCATCTACGTCGGTCGGAGTCCTCCCCAGGTGAGGACTCCGAAGATGATCTCGGAGATGCTCTTGGAGTTCTCTTTACCTTTGTCTTTTCGGGAGCAGGCTTTCCGCTTTCCTTCAGAAAGGCAGTTCTGTCATACTGAGTCTTGAACTTTATCTCTGGTGCTTGGTACACAATGGGCAATTTGGTCCTGTTGCTAGACGTCGATGCTTTGTCACATGACTTAACTGAGTTGTCGTTATTTGCAGTAGTCTGAGGTGGTGTGCTCGGAGCTTTACGTGGTGTTACGGATGCTTTTGGTTGCGATCTAGGCACTAGAGCTTTCTCTGATATAGTTGTCCCGTTCATATCGCATGTTTGGGTACCAGCTTCCCGTTTTAGTGACGGAGTAGCCGACACAGAACTATAGGTATGGGAGCTAGTTAAAGAGGGCTTGTGGATACGAAGAAGTTTCCGGGCTTCCGAAAGGATACCCTTTTTAATCCGAATCTCCTGAATAGCTCGCTCTTCAATATAACGGGGGCATTCTTGTGAACTTGATGGAAGTTCACCGCTAGAGTTAATGCAAGCTAGAGGTGATGTACATGCATTTTCATGCATGCCATCCTCGCAGCTGACACATGTAGGTACACATTTACAGAATTCACCAGTGTGACCGAACCGCTGACATTTGTAGCATCTCAGAGGGTTAGGTATATATGGTCAAACCTCTATCACTTCATATCCTACCCTGATCTTTGAGGGAGATCTACCCGATCAAAGGTCAAGAACAGGGTACGAGTAGGAACCGTTTCCCCTTGCTCTATCCGTTGCACACGACAGACTGCTGTTACGCCTTGTTCCTAAAGGTTCTCCTGTATATCCTCGTTGGACATTCCATCCAACACGCTAGTGTTTACGAAACCGCGCAAGGAATTCAGAGTCCTATGCAGCTCCAGTTTGACTTGATAACTGCCCAGCATTGTGGCTCTCTGTATCTTAGCTGCCTGGGAAGCTGAAATTGCTTCAACCTGAAGCGTGCCATTCCTAGATTTTGTACAGGATTTTACTGCACCAGCTATGTTGTCAAGACCTTTCTGAATCATAAACGGATTAACCGTTGTAAAACTTCTACCTTCTTCTGTCCTTCTGATGACTAAGTAGCGAGGACCACGCTCAACTACTTGTTTAACATTGTTCTTAAACATGTCCTTTCCACTGTTCACATTTTTGCTGGGTTTGTTGTTTATCATAATAAATGAATTAAGATTCATCCCCCAGTGCTACCCACCATGGAGCCCAACAAGGGGTCACCCCATTGGGATGACAGGGGTACACAGGGGATATAGCGAGCTCGCCGTCTCACGCACCCTGGAGTTCGGTACAATACCTAGTCCTGGCCGATTGATTAGGGGTGGGTTAGTCCCTAACCTCCCGTTTAGACGAAGCAGAAACCAAAGTAGTGTATTAGAAATGCGCAACCTCCCCGAATTCAGAAGAACACTGGTACGAGCTCAGATACGCATCCCTCAAACACCAGGATAAAACCTTTCCACCGACACGGGTCTCCACACATGGCCTACACGTGGGTGGCTGTTTTTTCTGACCGTTCACCACTAAGAGGAACCCACATCGAGGGAGTCAGTTTGGCTCGAGACCCCGGGATCGCCAATTGCCGTACCTACCGCAGTAGGCCCCTGGGGAATGGTTAGGTAGGACAGGATGTCTAAACAATGAGACAAGAGTGAATTAAAATTCTTCACCCGGACGGCGCCGTTCAGTACTGATCTACAAATGAGAAGAGGAAGGTAGACAGTCTGTATACAGTTATGACGCCAAGAGTCATATACCCCTGAGGGGGCTGATATAAACTGGGACACAGAGAAAGGAGAGTATGAGAGATCAATAAGGTTAATTTTAATAAAAACAAAGGTCCAATAAAAGATGGAATACATCACGTGATAAGGGTGAAATAGATGTGAAATTGAAAACAAACAAAGATAAACCAGTCAGCCTAGGACAGGACGCGTAAGCGAGGCGAGACGCCTCTCTTTTGTAGGAAACTTCGCCACTGGACACTTCTTTCTGAACTTCCTTACTGGACACTTTTGGCGACACTCTGGCGGAAGACGACGAGGAGGAGAGAAAACATGTGACTTAGTACCGTGATGAGACGGAGTATAAATTAAACTTAGGAGTAGGTGTAGGAACGCAAAATCTGGAAGGAATGCGGGAAGGCGCAGTACAGCGGGCACAACGAGCAAGAGAGAGAGAGAGAGAGAGAGAGCGACTTAACAATGTAAATGTGTAATTAATAAACTAGGAAGAGAATCGAACATTCGAAAGCTGGACTCTGAGAGAGATCCTTCGTGCTCACCTTTACTTGTCGCCGGAGAATTCTAAAAGCTAGCGAGGGAATTAACTTGTTTTTCTGTCCTCGCATTCTAAATTTAAAGATCACCCTACTTCCCATCCTACAGCAAAATGATCCCAAACGCGACCTCTTGCATCACATATTACGAAATATTCAGTCACGCAGCGGCTTTGACACTTGCAATGCAGTGCTTCACTAGTTCTCAGGAGTACTACGTTACATTGTTTTTGTCGTTTGCTTCCAGTTGTTTGCATATTTGATGGCCGTGCTGTACATCTGTCGTACAGAGGTATTTTTAGATGTGACTCGCGACCTTGCTTGGATGTGAGCGAGTGATATCATTCAAATCAGTGGTATGGGCAGGTGCTCTGCTTTCACCAGCGTCTGCTGATAAAGCTAGTGGATTAGATGGGAGAGGACTAACCGGACACTCCTTTCTTACAAATAAAGAAGTAAACTCGACCAAAAACTACTGCGCAACATTACGTCATACGCCACGTCTAAAATATACCTCTGTAATTCATGTGCTGCGTCCAGCTAACATGTAGGTGTCGCACGCGAGCGCACAACCCTCCGACCTCGAATTATAACTTTCTGGTGTTGGGTATTTACGATTGTTCTTGAAAGCTCCTATGCCTAGGTACATAAGCGGGCGCTTTCAGTGCTAAGTAAGTCAGCCGTACCAATCACGAATCAGGTTTAATAAACCATCCCACCAGCATGCAACTGTTCATGCATCCTGAAGCAACATGGTTCATCATACTTTCCCCATCGTTCCAAAACAAAATCAAGATCTCGATTTAAATTGCCATTCCGTTTATGCCTTCTGCAGCAAAATGCTACTGAGAGTGAGCACGCAACATGGACATTCAGACCGATGAAGGAAGTCACTCCTGCAGTTCGGCGAATAAACTCAAACAGTATTCATGAGCAAATCAAAGATAGGACAGAAAGCGCTATCCTTTGAGAAAATTGGAGAGACCAAGAAGAGCGGTGTGGCTTTAACGGTATTGGCACGGTATTGCACACCCTGGGTGTGCACCTTCCGGAGGGAGAGAGGGTCACTAGGTCTGTGCTTCGCTCCCTCTACTTCAAAGTCTAGGAAGAAAATGATCGTCATGTAACAAACTAAAATGATACTGAACATGAAACTGTTTCACACTAGAGAAGTGAAAGAGCAAACTAGGCAAATTCTCGACAAAACTTACAGTTTGAAGAACTAGATAGGCGACAATATTCACTTATTTAAACGTGGTAATGTCCGTAGTTCTATTCTTTTTTGTGGGCCTACTGCATAAATACCAAACTCTATCATAGGCTTCATTTTGTTAAAGGTGATTTACATAATTAAAGAAAACTTAATAATTACGAAACTTTAAACTGATTCTAACTGAATTCGCCATCAAATTGGGACAATTTGCATAGTTCTTTAAGATGAGCTAAAAGACAGAAAATTTTTCTATTGTTACACTTTAAGTGCCTTTTGCGGCAATTTTTCGGAAATAGGTAAGTTAAACATGGTCTACAGCAGACCTTCATTGTCCTTTGTTCTGAGGAAAGCTAAGTACACGGGGGGACAATGCTGCAAGAAATGCTAGAGTTAACTTTGTTCTACGATGAATGCAGAATATTAAACTTCTTCTGACGTTTCTTGATGGAACTTCCCTTGCTCCTTTATGCGATAATTGCATGTAAGATATTTTCGCAAACTCACAAATGCGCACAAAGTTTTGTGTTTATTGTTTTTCTGACGGTGGTATCTCGCCAAATTTTTGTTGGTTGCCGGAAACGTTTGAAAGTAATGCTATCTGAGACGGGAAGCAATTTCATTTAATCATATGATCAAATACCTTAATTAAAGTAAGGGGGCAGCAAGAAAGGGAAAGGGAATGAAGACTGTGTTTTATTATTGACAGAAATGAAATAAAATCAAAATTGGCTTATTTAAACGTACGCAAAATACTTTCCCCAAATAACCATCTACATATTGTATCATAAAATTTGTCTTATATGCAACTAAATTAGCATACTTCAGTGAGTGGAAATCTGATATATTATATTTCTGGTATAAGTGATTAAGTATACAGTTGCGCGTAAAATGATATACAATTAACAAGTATTTATTTATGTGTAACATCTGAAAACAGTTCTCAGATGTTAAATTACATATGGGAGTTAACGAGGTGTTACTTAGGAAAAGAAATAATTAGCTTGTATAGCGGTTACGGGTTTTAATTAAACCCATTGTCTCATGAAGGTTCAAGTCAGCTCAAAGTGTGCTTAAAACAACGAAAGATATTTTATCGAAATTATACTTTAAGTAACGATGCCTGTTATGCATGCAGTGTAATTTCATTCCATACATCATCTAATGAAACTGCTAAATGTCCGCACAATAGTTCTACATTTAATAGTGACTTATCATTCTATATTTGCAGTTTTGTTTTCCATGACAGTGAAATAACTTGCGCTTATTTTCCTTCAATAGCTGACGCGGAAGAAGCAACTGTTCCACAGATATAGCTATTCGAAGCATTGCAATAATGTTAAGTCAACCTTATGTTAAAACTGTAATTGGACAAGATAGAAATTACTAAAAGGGGGGCTGTGTTGCCAGCCGCATTGTAATACTTAAGCAAATTATTTAAACCCTTATTACCAATATTCTTATTTAATATCCGAAAAACAATAACATTACTTAAATGGTTCTGTGCCAGGCGTAGTGGATTACAGCGTGTGCTTTGGTTTCCTGCGTCCGGAATACGCCCGGGTTTGATCCCACCCCTGGTAGAGTTGCTGATTTTAAGCTCCGGGTATAGAAACGGTGCCCACTTAGCATCGTGAGGGAATTGAGGACCTACAGAAGAGCTACATAGCAAATCCTCGTCTAGAACGCCAACTTTCCGGCTGGGGGTACCGAGATGCTGGCTACAGCACCTCCCGTATCGGTTGGATGATCGTCCAACTCTGCCTTGCGTATGTGGACGTGAGGCCGGCAGTCGGATTGACAGGCTCAGGCTAACTTTAATCTATTACGCCGTGGATTAGATTTATTACTTAATGAGAAACGGAAGAGCTTCATGATCCTCAGGCATAAGGTATTACCCAAATTTAGGCACAAATCGGACTAGCCTAACTTTAAAAGTTATACATAAGTGCGGATGTTATTCATGATCAGTTTCAAATATCAAATAACTTATGCAATGATAGCTCCATAAAGCAGTCAGGGGACAGACAGATACTGAATGTAAGTACAGTAAGTGCAGGATAAGTTGACCGCTGGATTTACGGTGTGGTGCGGGCAGAGGGGAAGAAGCGATAGCTAACACTCTTTTGTTTCTGCAGTGTGGTCAACTTGGAAAACAAAATTCAGCAAAATAGCTTGTAAGATAAGCGCAGATATCACAAGTAACGTTGTATCCTCTACAAAAAACATTCCTTAGTTTTGCCCACGCCAGCTCATTTGCATTCAGATCACAGTTATACGAAGGTAGACGAGTAATAATATGTCCCATTTCGAGAGCCATAACATACACAAATTTTCATACAACTACACACCATTTTCAAGTAAATACCACCCCAGTCGCAAAAAGGATAAACTGGCAATTCGAGTGCAGTAAACGAGCCTTTCTGAAGGAAGCTTTAACCACAAAGGTATAATGTCATACATTAAACTTCCAAATTCATTCAAACAACCATCAAATATCTTAGCCTATATACGGCTAGTGTGGAGAAATGATTAATTTCCATCAATTAACTAAAATAATAAGAGTTAAATGATGAAGCCTGGGACTTAAGTACTTACAATAGTAAGTCGCCACGAACGGTGTATCTCGGATGCGAGAGCCCCTAGTGGTCTACCGGGGAAATATACGAGTCAACTGGAGAATTCAATGTCAGGAAGGCACGTTGGCCATGGTAGCTCAAAGGTTAAGAGCGACTGGACGGAAACCAGTAGATCCGTGGTTCAAATCCCGGCCATGGCATTGGATTTTTCATGTTGACTCTATCCATCAAATATCTTAGCCTATATACGGCTAGTGTGGAGAAATGATTAATTTCCATCAATTAACTAAAATAATAAGAGTTAAATGATGAAGCCTGGGACTTAAGTACTTACAATAGTAAGTCGCCACGAACGGTGTATCTCGGATGCGAGAGCCCCTAGTGGTCTACCGGGGAAATATACGAGTCAACTGGAGAATTCAATGTCAGGAAGGCACGTTGGCCATGGTAGCTCAAAGGTTAAGAGCGACTGGACGGAAACCAGTAGATCCGTGGTTCAAATCCCGGCCATGGCATTGGATTTTTCATGTTGACTCTATCCATCAAATATCTTAGCCTATATACGGCTAGTGTGGAGAAATGATTAATTTCCATCAATTAACTAAAATAATAAGAGTTAAATGATGAAGCCTGGGACTTAAGTACTTACAATAGTAAGTCGCCACGAACGGTGTATCTCGGATGCGAGAGCCCCTAGTGGTCTACCGGGGAAATATACGAGTCAACTGGAGAATTCAATGTCAGGAAGGCACGTTGGCCATGGTAGCTCAAAGGTTAAGAGCGACTGGACGGAAACCAGTAGATCCGTGGTTCAAATCCCGGCCATGGCATTGGATTTTTCATGTTGACTCTATCCATCAAATATCTTAGCCTATATACGGCTAGTGTGGAGAAATGATTAATTTCCATCAATTAACTAAAATAATAAGAGTTAAATGATGAAGCCTGGGACTTAAGTACTTACAATAGTAAGTCGCCACGAACGGTGTATCTCGGATGCGAGAGCCCCTAGTGGTCTACCGGGGAAATATACGAGTCAACTGGAGAATTCAATGTCAGGAAGGCACGTTGGCCATGGTAGCTCAAAGGTTAAGAGCGACTGGACGGAAACCAGTAGATCCGTGGTTCAAATCCCGGCCATGGCATTGGATTTTTCATGTTGACTCTATCCATCAAATATCTTAGCCTATATACGGCTAGTGTGGAGAAATGATTAATTTCCATCAATTAACTAAAATAATAAGAGTTAAATGATGAAGCCTGGGACTTAAGTACTTACAATAGTAAGTCGCCACGAACGGTGTATCTCGGATGCGAGAGCCCCTAGTGGTCTACCGGGGAAATATACGAGTCAACTGGAGAATTCAATGTCAGGAAGGCACGTTGGCCATGGTAGCTCAAAGGTTAAGAGCGACTGGACGGAAACCAGTAGATCCGTGGTTCAAATCCCGGCCATGGCATTGGATTTTTCATGTTGACTCTATCCATCAAATATCTTAGCCTATATACGGCTAGTGTGGAGAAATGATTAATTTCCATCAATTAACTAAAATAATAAGAGTTAAATGATGAAGCCTGGGACTTAAGTACTTACAATAGTAAGTCGCCACGAACGGTGTATCTCGGATGCGAGAGCCCCTAGTGGTCTACCGGGGAAATATACGAGTCAACTGGAGAATTCAATGTCAGGAAGGCACGTTGGCCATGGTAGCTCAAAGGTTAAGAGCGACTGGACGGAAACCAGTAGATCCGTGGTTCAAATCCCGGCCATGGCATTGGATTTTTCATGTTGACTCTATCCATCAAATATCTTAGCCTATATACGGCTAGTGTGGAGAAATGATTAATTTCCATCAATTAACTAAAATAATAAGAGTTAAATGATGAAGCCTGGGACTTAAGTACTTACAATAGTAAGTCGCCACGAACGGTGTATCTCGGATGCGAGAGCCCCTAGTGGTCTACCGGGGAAATATACGAGTCAACTGGAGAATTCAATGTCAGGAAGGCACGTTGGCCATGGTAGCTCAAAGGTTAAGAGCGACTGGACGGAAACCAGTAGATCCGTGGTTCAAATCCCGGCCATGGCATTGGATTTTTCATGTTGACTCTATCCATCAAATATCTTAGCCTATATACGGCTAGTGTGGAGAAATGATTAATTTCCATCAATTAACTAAAATAATAAGAGTTAAATGATGAAGCCTGGGACTTAAGTACTTACAATAGTAAGTCGCCACGAACGGTGTATCTCGGATGCGAGAGCCCCTAGTGGTCTACCGGGGAAATATACGAGTCAACTGGAGAATTCAATGTCAGGAAGGCACGTTGGCCATGGTAGCTCAAAGGTTAAGAGCGACTGGACGGAAACCAGTAGATCCGTGGTTCAAATCCCGGCCATGGCATTGGATTTTTCATGTTGACTCTATCCATGATTAAAACACTTTAAGAATAAGGTTAAGAAATGTTTGCATGCACACTTTTTTATACGGTTAATGAATTTTTAGAACTATAACCATGTAAATGAGCACTGGGAGCATACTATAACCACAAACCTGTAATATTCATATTATGGCATTTCTTGTACTAAATTAGTCTGTGCAAATACCACATGAAACCATAGAAAAGCTGCTTAGTGTGCATATTGTATGTAGTCAATTTGACTTTATGTATATACTGTATTTATACATTTTGACGTGTTTCATAGCATGTGTATGTTGGCAAGGTCGAACAAAAATTCAAATTCTAACACACGATTGTTATAATCTGGTTAGCTAATTAACTTCGAAATTGATCAACACGAAATATGGCGGACATGAATTGAAATCTGGGTTGCTATCATAATTTGTTTTCACTTCAATGAACTAAATTTATATTTTATTTACACGTTTATTTTAATGTGACTAGGAATGGTATATATTAAAGTTATGCAATATTACCATTTTGAAGAAATCATCGTGTAATCTATGAATTGTACTAGAGTATGACATGGTGTCTGAAAGCTCTCACGTTAAATAATTCTTAAAGCTGAATATTTTATTAAATATAATTTATTTTTAAACATTACGCACACATTTCTCAATGAACTGTTAATACGTAGCTACTTCAAAGTATCGTAGCTATGTAAAACAGCTATGTAAAAATCCAAGTTTATGTATCTACCTCTACTGGAAAAAGCATCTTGTTTAAAAAAGGACTTTTCAAAGAAACACTTCCTTAATTTATGAAAGCAATTAATTGAATTTAAGAAATAGCATAAACCACAGATTTTTGCAATAATTCTAACATGATTTGGTCCCTAACAATTAACTGAATATTTATTACTCATGGTGAATTAATTTTTCAGTTATATTTCGAAAATAGTACTCTAATCATATATTTGGTAATTTGAGTTAATTTTACAAAAATTAACGAATTTCTATAGCTATAACATAGCGAACATTGCAGTATTGCAGTTTTTGCTATCTACTAGCTTTGAGCAGTTCCATCTGATGCTACAGAGATCTGTCAGCTCCAACACCTCATGACGGTAAAGCAAAATTCAAGTAATTGAAATATTCATTAGACATCAAACATGAGTATGATAAGCAATATATATATATATATATATATATATATATATATATATAGCTGACCCGCCGGAGTTCGTACCGCCAATAAAAGTTGTCTGAACTTACATACAAGGGCAGATCAAATATAAACGGGAATTATATTTTTATATTTATTTCATCAACAAATAAACAAATATCATAAACATATTCCTTTTCTGCATAGTGTCCTGTCTTCGATACACATTTTATCCATTGGATTGCCAAGTTTTTGATGCCATCGTTATAGAAAGAAGAAGGAAATGTGCGGAGCAAGTTGTGCAAGAACTCCTCTCCAATGGCGTCACCATCACTGTCCTCCTAGATCTTGTTTGAGAGGTCCAAACAAATGGTAGTCGCAGGGCGATAAATCTGGACTGTAAGGAGTTTGTTCCGGAGGTGTCTAATGCATTTTTTCTGGTTATTTCCGCGTTAAAGTGGCAGTGTGTGGCCTTGCATGGTATGAAGAAGAATGACGTTTCGGATCGGTTGTCGCCGTCGCTTGTTAAGATATGCAATTTTTGCTCCATCCGAAACGTGCAGTAATAGGCTGCATTAATTGATCTTTGTTCGGGAAGAAAATCTATCAGGTACAGGTCCACGGAGTGCCAGAAAACGGTTTCAAGCACCCTTCCATCAGATGGGCGTGTTCTGAACTTGACCGGACCTGCTTCGTCTCCTCGCCGTCACTCCATGTTTGCTCGACTTGACTCTGGGGTGTGATGATGCACCCACGTTTCATTAGAAATCACAGTGCGCTTCAAGAAATCTTTTTCCCTCCTCCTCGCAGCGATGCAGGTGTGTCTGATTAGCTTCTTGGCTTAATGATTTTTGTTCCGGGTTGAGGAACGAGAAACATAACTGGCAGACAATTTTCTGCACTGGAGTACATCTCGGAAGATTGTTTGTACACTTCCGTAACTCATTCCTAAGGGGGGGAAAAAAAACAATTTCAGATAATTTTTCGCGCCGATTCTCTTCAATAATGTCACAAATGACAGCTAAGTTGTCTGCAGTAATGCTTGTGCGCAATCTCCTATGAGGTTCAGTTTCTACAGCTTCTCCTTCGGCCACAAACATGTTAGCCCATTTATTCTTCTTCGGAAGTGTTTCTTCCCAAAACTGTGCGCGGAGGAGTGGAAATTTTGCGGTAGTCTGGTGCCCTGTTTTCAAGAAATCAGAAGATGATGCGTTGCGCCACAGACGTGTGCACCTCTTACTCATGGCGTACTGACGCATCCGCGTTCTCCGTGCAAGCGCAATATATATATATATATATATATATATATATATATATATATATATATATATATATATATATATATATATACGAAGGCAGATCAAATATAAGCGGGAATTTTAATATGACCCTGCTGTTGGTAATTTTGAGGTGAGAATTTGTTAGTGTTTTTATTGGGGATATATATAACAAATTCGGAATACTTATTCATTCTGAAATTGGGGTGAAGCTTAAGTCCAACACGTTACAATTAAGTTAATCAATTTAAGTATTTCTGATAAACAATATTATTTGTCTTCTTTGCGGTCCATAAATATATAAAAATAACGGTTCTCCGACGCGCGAACACGCGACGTGTAACTCCATGAGAGAAACAGGGAAATCCCAGGTTGATTCCGCAAACTTCGAACGACTACCCTTGCGATTTATCAATGGTAATCGCAAAGGCCAAACGGGAAATTGTAGACGCTTAAAATCAAAAGGTAAATCTGTTGTAATCATTGGAATACGCGGGATGAAGGTGGTAATTGTTGGCTAGATTACGTAATTCATTAGCTTGTTCGCAGTAAGTCTCGTCCCACTGTACAGTCGTGATTAGTTAATGTTACACAGCATGATCACAACTTGTCCTACTTTAATTTTAAATTGTGAGGTGGCAGTCTAGGCAATTTTAATGAATTTAAAAGGTCTCTGAGATAGTTGATTACGTCTTCCTCGTTTATAACTGTGTCAACTGATTTGTAAAAGGAACAACTTCACAGGAAGAAACAGACACTCTAAGACGCAGTTCTTACATAACGACACGACTATTAGTATTATTTGCATCTCGCTGTTCATCAGTGCGGTCAGCACGTGGTGTGGCTCGTCGCACATTTGACGACCTAAGTCGTAGACGTAGTCTTCTCCTTGACATAGTAAAACAATTTCCGCAAATTTCACAAAAACAAACGAATTCAAATAATTTGGTATCAATTCAATTCACATTCAAAAATTCCCAACCACAAATTGTAAAAGAGGTATCTAAGGATTCGCAAGCATTTGAAAGCAATTGTTTGTGGTCAAATATAGTGTTATAGTGCGTTCAGAAATTAATTTTGTGTCTAACCTTCGAAAGGTATATTATCATGCTACATAACAAAATTTCAGTAGTGATAAACAGTAAACGTTATTTAATATAATATGTTAAGTGAAGTAGCTTTTAACACTTTGTCAAGGAGTGGAATATCCTTCTACTTTGTAATGCTTCTGCTTTATAATGCTGTACGTTTCCCGCGAAGGTTTGCGTGTGCATGCTCCGTTACATCGTAACACTACATGCATTCCTTAAACTTATTACAACGAGTTGTAGTAATTACAATTTTTACAAGTGTTACAAGTTCTCATTATATGATACAATTTTTGGTTATGCTTTTACATTTTTTTCAAAGTCTATTTTGTTTATGAATTTTAAAAATTGTTGTTGGTAGTGCTTGATTAGATCACTGTTTGTTGCCGGCCACTGTCCACCCCTCAGTCTAATGTTTTGTTTGAGTTCTAGTCTTTCACTGTTCAGAAGAGGACAGTTGTATACTAAATGATCTACTGTTTGGTTTTGTAGTTCACATTTGCACATTGCACTTTCCGATATTTTGAATCTGTTGTAGTAGTCCCTTGTCTTCCCATGTCCAGTTAGGATGGCGGTAGGCTGTCCGTTGAGTGGAGTCCTCATTTTTAGTCGTTCTTGCACAGAAGCGAAGAACTTTTTGCTGATTCTTCCTTTTGTTGTGATCTCCCATTGGTCTTGCCACCTTCGCAGTCCTTTCTCTTCTGTACTTTTATATGTCGTTAATAACCCGGTCCATCATCACCTCCAGTTCTTTTTTTCTCACCCCTTTAGCCTTCCTTGAACTTATCAAATATTTCAATTTAAACTACTGATGGAATTGCTAAGTTGTTTACTGTCGGTAATCACCGCACCAAAGGCTTGTAGGAAAAAAACTATAATATTGTGACTTTGTGGGTTCATAGAATTAAAAGTCCAATTTGCCGAAATTCTAAATGTTATTTATTTTCGTAGAAATACTCTTACAGATTACTGCAGCATTACGTTACGTCACCATCAGTCTACCAAGGTCGATCACAATAACAAACAGTGACAGCAGATTACATCAGTAGCTCTCGTTACAATAACACTTCCAGCTGTCTCTCGTTCACAACACTGTTTCACAACTCACTGTTTTACAACTGTTCACTTTGCGAGCCGTCACGTCCTTAAATACCTAATTCGTAATTCTAGATTGTTCTAATATAAACCAGAACCCGAACAATCTCTATCAGTCCAGAAATTTCCGGAAGAATAAAGAAACCAAATATTCTATCACATTCCAGAAGCGTAACTTAATCTATGCCGGCAAGTCCTTTACCTCAGTTATCTTCGCTTGTCGGCGCTTGTTTACAATAGTCGCGCTATCATAAACTGCTTAGCCGGCTCATTATTATCATGAAACTTTATCCGCCGTGACAGTATGGAGCATAAAGCAAAATAATCCGGAACTCGTGATATTAAGAAACGTTCAGTTTCTCCTTCGTTAATTGCCCACCTAATATGGGTGGGGGGCGGGCACCGAAAAATAAGTTCCGCACTCTGCCATCCCGATGGCGATCGTCCTGGATGCAGGACCGTGCAGGTAACTTTAGTTCCTCAATTGTTTACTAATAATGTATCTAACTTTGCGACAAACTTTGTGATCCCGAGCTGCGGATATGCACCTATCCTGAGAATTAAAGATGAAAGAATCATGAATTTGTGTGCCATTCATGTGGCCAACTTTGAGATGTGGGACAGCTTATTACATGAACTTAACTTCCATGCGAAATAATCTAGACATTTATGTTGATGTTTGGGTGATACTCTGCGTTGTCCCTTAGATCTAATTTTAAATCTAAGTTATGAAATCAATTGTGGTTCTACTCTACTACTTTAAATTTGAGTGTTTGCCCATTTGACGCTGGGGAATGGGAGGATGGTGATAGAAGTATTCGCTGAATCTTAAGAAAAATAAGAAAAATACAAAAATACCAACAATTTTAATTTGAAGGTGTTACAAAACCTCCGTTGAAGTTGTTTTAAGTGCCCATTTTAAAACCTAAAAATATTTTAAATGCTGAATCAGGAGAAATAAAACAATTTATTTTTATAAAAGCAGTATATTTAATATTATTGCATAAATCGCCGTGACTGCCATAATTCCTTAACTTAGCATGATAGTATTTTGCTTACTAATTTTGAAAACGCTTAGAGCTACATAATTTTTAAGACATTTCTAAACGAGCTGAAACTTTTAACGGAATACCAAAATTCTCAAGGATTAAGACACAGAAAATAATACAGCGAAATCTAAATGAGCTTCTTAAATCTATATAATTTAAGAGTAATGCATAGAATGGCCACTAAGACTATCCTTTAAGTTTATAAGACTTAGAGCACAAGTCATTTGATAAACAATCAAATATAAAATTATAACATAAATAATACTTATATCAAAGACAACTAAACAAGCAGTAATTAGCCGTATGAGTTTTCTCAATATTAAATATAAATGTAAGAAGATATATTTAGCATATAACTTAAGAAACTACATCTACCTAGTATATTATAGCGAAAACTTTAGTTTAAATCCCGGAAGATGGTACGTTGGGCATTAGTCGAAAATTAAATATCATTTACTTGAGATACAAAAAGGTAAATAAAACAATAGCATAAAAAATAATAAGCACTAAAAATGGAAATGTTAAATAAAAAGACAAAAAAGGTTAGGTCGTTTCTTGATATGGACAGTGGGATAGAAGCTTTTAGTACAAGAAAAATGTTTCTTCGCATAAATATTTGAGAAAAATTCTTATAAATACTGAGGTGCAGAGAGAATAAAATAGGGAAAATACCAAACTGGTAAAAATTTATAAATATAAAAATAAACTTAGATGAAAGTAAAATTATTAATATCTATGCGTTTACGCGGTTTTAAGAAACCGAAGAAATAGACTGAATATACACTCCGGATAAATCTCGAGCTCTATCAACCAACTCAGCGGACATTGTTTTCAATGCATCTTCGGCAGTAATGTTTAGACAAATATAATATTGAATACATTATATTATATTTAGTTATAGTTACAACGTTATATTATATTTAGTTGTTATAGTTGTAATGTTATATTATATTACATTACATTACACTACACTACACTACATAACACTACACTACACTACACTACATTACATTACCGTACAGTACATTACGTTACGTTACGTTACGTTACATTATAATGAAGTTCTAAAGCTGGGTTTCGTTTCTCAACTGAGAAAACAATCAGCGTCATATGCTGGCGCCACCTTCACTGTGATCGGATTCACATTTATTAAATTTTGCAGGCGAGACCCAGTTCCTTGGATTGACTTTTGATATAAAGCTTTGCGACTGCATACAGTTGAAAGCAAAATGTGACAGTTTGCTAAATACCTTGCGGATACTTAAGTGGCAAGTCGCGGTGAGTGAATCGCAATGTTGCTTCGATTTATCGCGTACCTACTGATCCTGTCCAAATTAGACTACGGTTGTATTGGTCGTTTCCTTGCCTCGTTCATCCCTACATACTGAAAAGTCCATAATAATTTAGCTATTGGAGCTTTACTGATTAGCCCAGTAATGAGCCCATTTACTGCAGAAATATAGGTTTCTCTACGATAAGACCATGACGTTTTTGTAGAAAATTATGACTGTGAATTAATAGGCTCTATGCTTACACTATTTTTCAAGTACTTAATACGCGGACGTTAGAACTGTGCTCTTACTCCAAAGCAGGCGGGTTTCGATTCTGGAATGCCTAGGATGTTTCCTAAGGGCGGAAAGGTCTACCCTCTTTGGCTACGTGCAGTTCTCCATGTACACATTTGGATGACAATACATTGGCAGTCTACGGCGAAATTCTAGTATCCCTAGTTGCTTTTTGGGTATTTTAATCACGTTAGGGAGATCGTATCCTTTTACTTAACGATGACTCCGAAACCTCCAACGATGCTGGGTATACTTTAATTAATAAAAGAACCACATACATTCGGTTTTCCTAGCAGCATGTCTGTCCATTTAGGGTAAAGTTCTATGCGAGTCATTTTATGTACGCGCCGTAGTAATATGCATGACTGTTTAATTTTAAGTGATTCCCTTACTGCGCTTCAGAGCCTTCATGATTTGTACAACTACCATCATATTGTACAATGCATTCAAGATGCCCTCTTCAGCTTTAGCGTTGTATGTGCATGGATTCCTGGCCATTTTGGCTTGAAAATGGCGGATTTGGTGGCTAAGGCGACAACTACAAAGCTCAGAGTTAACATACTGTTTGTCACCACAGTTTTGTTGTCCGGAGAGGGCTACTGTCGTGCTGGCGCTAGGAGCGTTTGCTCTCTGTTGAAATAAGCTTCGAACAATGTAACCTCCTGTCTTACCTCCGTCGGAGGAAATTAGATTTTTCGGTTGGGAATTGGGAACTGTATTTTACACTAAGTCACCTCCGAAAACAAATTTTTGTCGTGAATAGATTTTGGGATCTAGCGAAGTATACATAAAGCTGTAGTATGTTTTGGCCTTTTTTTATGTTTCTCTTACTTTGAATTTACTTATGGCTTTTGCCATGATTGACTGTATATATTTACTTTATAACATTTTGTACTAATGTTTATATCTGATTTTTGCGATGATTGCTTTTTAAAGGGCACCGATGATGCTGCAGTGCGGACGGGTTGCAGTGTTCTTTGACAATGCTTCAGGAAGCTTTTTAACTTGGGTTCGTCGTATTTGTTTTGAATGTAAATTAAATGCTGTTTATTTTCCACCAAGAAAATGTAAGCTCTTATGTTCAGGTGTGTTCATGGACGTAGGTATATATACAGAGATCGTGTACCAAAAATGAAATAATTATTGAATTCCTTGTTCAACTTATTGACTTTCAATTCATGTTTGAATTGAATATAGCACGTTATAACATAATTAAACGAATCATTTCTGAAGCCTCCTTTTTCTTTATAATCTTAAACTAAAATTTATTTCTTAATACAGAAACTCGCAGTCATGTTCCCTCACGTCGATCTTCTGCATCGTGCAGACTTGGACGCGTTCGTTTACAGATGAAGATTATTGATTTTTCCTTCACCATGGTAACTACACATTTTTTGTTGACTATAATTATATAATTTCATCTTATAAACCTAATTTAAACAATTTAACATTTTAAATAATTTAAAGTAACCTTAAATTCCTAACAGCATTATAAAACTGATTAGTATTATTATTTGCTTTCAGAGCCTCAATTTAAAATAACTGTTACAAATGATATAGCGAATTGTTTCCATTCTTCACTGAAAGAATACTATGATTAATATATTAGTTGGTCTGTGGCTATTTCCCAGCTATTAATATCTACTTACCTTTTTTCAAATAATCATGCATCGTCATTTAGTGTGTATCTTTAGATATGTGTGCTCCAATGAGAGTATGAACTGAATGCGATGTACATGGACCTCTTCCATCTTCCTACTGCTATACTGCTATTGTTGCAATGCTCTCTACACCCGACCATTAAAAGTGTGTGGGTTTTTTTTTGGGGGGGGGGGTTGACTAGCGAATATCATGAAGGGAACGTTTCCTCTTCATGGAGAGCTGTTTTTTTTTATCTCGGAGATGAATCGCATTCATTGTTTTCCGGCTTGCTAAAATTTAGTGCACCCCCTAGCGTATAAAACATTACTTGCATACTTAACGGAAGTTTTCCCATTTATATGCTAAGGTGTCCAGGCTGTACTTTCTGCCGCTCTTTCACGTGCTGTGCCTGTGCATCGCTATTTAATCTGATTCGGGACATGGTAAGAGCTTATTACAAACTTTCCAAATACGTGCTTGAACTGTGAGAAAATGCATTTTCCTTTATGGGAGCACGAGCCTTATTGCGATAGATTACCTCTATAGAGTACTTTCACTACCATTAATTTTATGCTCACTCCTTCTTGATTTTTCTCTTGAAAAAACGTTTTCTGTAATGTTGAAAGGTATACCTCTATTGTAAAGTTAACAATAACTACAAAATTTGTTTGATGTACATAGATTTATTTGTAGGTCTCTTATAAACTTACTCTGGCTGTCAATATCTTCCCGCTCCGCAGTTTTCCTGTTCTTTTGCTTTGTTCTTTGCTTTTAATTTTCATCAACGTGTTTATCCACACGTAAGCAAAGAAACTCTTCCTCAAGCAGCTGTAATTTCGAAACTAATTTCCTGGCTTGCTTTCTTTATACCAAAATAAAGTTTTTGTGATTTTAAATGCATAACGTTACATATGACAGATGCGGAATGACTAAATATTTGCATCTCTAAGACAATTAATTGACGAATTGTTTTTAGGGCATTCACTATTTTCGGTTATTCCATAGTAAGCAATCGTTCTTTTGTTTTGGCTCGATAGTTTCGGTCTGTTTCTCATTGCACATAAACATTAATTTATTATTTTATATAAGTACAGAAGTATAGAATATTCAGAACCACTCGTACCAAATGCTAACACTAATTATTTCAGTTTACAACTTTTTGCCCTTTACAGTTCCTTTATTTTCTCAAGAAACTTCATGGACTAAACTATCGAATTTCTTTACGAAAACTATTTTTGTTTATACCTTATTAATGCAGAGAGTTGCAATGTTGACAGGTTTAGAACATATATTAGCTTCAAAATGAAGTTTACTAATTTAAAAAGTTGGTACAATATTTATTTTTGCTAAGCCGATTACCAAGGTATACTTAATCGTAAGATTTGGAAAGCTTTATGTGAATAGCTAACAATTAATCTGGCCAGAAAGTGACTTCTCGAGGTAATAGGTTAGCCAACAAAAAGACGTTAAAGAAATCCTGACAGGCAAAATGGCATTGGAACATGACCACTGAGAATTTGTATCTCGACACCCATTCTTGTCAGTTCACTTGATGATACTATAGTGCCTTGTATGATTTGGGGCAGGCATCGACAATTTTTTACTCAATGAGGGAGGAGTATGATGTTTCAACATGCAACCCGCAATGTACATGACGTAATGTTGAATAGGGGTAGGCATTGACCCTCGTCAGTGGTGTACTCGCTCACTACAAGTACAATAAGGAATGCTACACATACTTGAATCCAGCTGTTTTGGTCTACAATACCTGGTAGGCCCAGATATTTGAGCAATATATCTCAATTCACTTCTATTTGCAATATACCATGAAACTAGTGATATATCACAAGTAGCCACTCTCAGTAAAGCACTTAAATTATCATCTGTTAATCGCGATCGTTGCTTCGATTTTCCAAGTTCATTTTGGAAAAAAAAAAGTTGTTCGCATACATACGTGGATCCAAACATTGCTGCTATAGCGACAGCGAATGTCTAAGAGATGGGTATGTATCTGCTTTCAGATGTTTAAATATATCCTTGTAAGTCAAATGAATACACTGCAATTGAATATACATATCAGATTGTAAATCAGCGACTTCCTGATTACATTCTGGTTTAAATTTATGCAAATATAGGTACTGCAAGAGGATTAGCCAACAGAGCAAAATCATTTTCCATGCATTTAAAATCACTGAATCGCCGTGCTTCACATTCCCTCTTCACTTTATCTAACAGACCAGTACATTTATTCAGTTTTGTTACAGAAATATAGGGAACAGATTTTAGATATGGAAAATGATGATACTATTTTCTCATTAAACTTGATTTTCATACATCTGTCATCTTTACATGTATTCTAATCATGTCATACATATGAACTACCTAATATTTTGGAACTTTACCCGAAAAAGACGATTAAGGTTATTGAAATTTTTAGGGATGTCAGTGAGGAAGGTTGAATCACTTATCAAATGTTTATCTCTCAATTTACGGACATCAATATCCTAAACAAAGAAAGAAAAAGGAACTTTTAAGACATATTCACTACAACATAAACATATATTGCAATTAAGCACTAATTTCAACATACTTGCTCCATCAGGAACTCAAATATCACTTCAGGCATTTCGAAAAATGGGTTGAGCATGTCTCCTCTGCTTAACCATTTGACTTCAGTGTAGTATGAAGGGTCTTCATAAGAAAGCCCTAATTCTTCCAGTACTTCACGAAATTGTCGGTGTTTCAAGGAGTTGGATTTTGTTTTACTAATACTATGCATAACTATGTCCATTACATGTTTAGTACTTAGTATTTTTTCGCGTAATGCTTCCTGAGGTACTATACAGTGAAAACATGTTATGTTATTGTTTATTCCTATTTCATTTAAATAACGTTTCACTCTACCAATTAGACCTTTGTTTTCACCAGTCATATTTCGATCCCAATCTGTTACTATGGATACAAACAAAGTTCTTTAGATACAGTTTGCTTTCTTCTATACATTTCTTAAATGATTGGCATAATTTTGCTTCTGCTGTATGTTGCCTGAGGGGAATGACTTCAAGCATATATTCTTGTATCGAGAGGTTGTTAGTAACTCCACGAATGAAAATTACTAATTGAGCTACGTCAGCGTTGTCAGCGCTTTCAACGCGACGGAAAAGGCTATATATTAATGAAATCTCCCATAACTAAAACACCTTAGTCACTGAGTAATCTACAAAGCAACAGCATAACTGGCGTGAAGTTGTCTATCAGTTATAACATTTGAATTAATATCAGGTGTAGTACATAAATATTGCTCTTTGAGCTGTTGCAATTGGTTACTCCGATTTTTTTTATTTATCCAGATTTATGAACCCTATTTTACATAGTGGTATATTGGGGTTATAGGTGATACATAAAAATACACAATTTTAACAAAAATATTTTAAATACTAGAAGGAATAAAATATGTTATAATCTGATGCACATTAATTTAAACTATTTCAGACGTTTAAACACTGAGTTTATAAACATCATGAAAGTGGTATATTAGGGTTAGAGTTGATACATAAAGTACACAATTTTAACAAAAATATTTTAAATACTAGAAGGAAGAAAATATGTTATAATCTGATGCATATTAATTTAAACTATTTCAGACGTTTAAACACTGAGTTTATAAACATCATGAAGTACTTATACTGTTGTGGCTTCATTAGCAAAGATGTGAGCGGAACAGAAAATTCAGTTCCTAGAGAGTCTAGCTTGAATATTAATTCTTGTCTTTCTCTCCAGAAAATGGGACAACAGAAAAGGAGATGAACCACAGTTTGAAATTCTTCACCATACATGCACTTGGGGTTCGATGTTAAGTGAAAACGTGATAAGTATTCACCAAATTTACCATGTCCACTTAAAAATTGTGTCAAAACAAAATTTGGTACAAGAGTTTCACATTTTCCTCTGTCATATACACTAGGGAAAAATAATGTTTTTGTTAAACTTCCATTTGGAGTTGTAGCCATTGTTGGTTCCATTCTTCAAGAATATGTTGATGTATTATTCTCCTTACAGTAGAAATAGGACATAAAGAGTATGTCACAGGAAGATTGAATTCTGCAGCCTTCTTAGCCAAGCAATCAGCTCTCTCGTTACCTAAAATTCCACTGTGTCCTTTAACCCATCCCATGCAAATATGTCCTGGATGGTTTTGAAGCAAGGTTCTGATTTCATGTGCTAATGAATTTAAGTTGTATTTATCATTAATAGCGAGTAGAGCTGATTGTGAATCACTAAGAATACGGGCACTGTTCCCATTAACAGTACACCATTTTATAGCTTCTTTAATTGCTAAGAGCTCCGACTGGAATACAGAACATTCAGGTGACAATTTAAACATGGAGTGAGTTAGTTCCGTTTGGTTTTCATAAACAAAAAAGCACATCCTACTGCAGATATATTATCTTCAAATTGGTAACGCGAACCATCTGTATATATGTAATAATCATGAAAATTACATATTTCCTTTAAACAGGTTACAAAACTTGATGGGTGTCCTGCTGTGATAGGATGCTCCGGGATTTGTAGTTTTAAGTGAGACAGATAAGACGCACATTCACGTTCATATCTTAAATTCATAATAGTTGCCCTTGATAAACCAGTGAGAGCCAAAGGTTCGATGTTAGCTATAATCTGAGCTGCATCAGTGGAGATTGTACGATATCCTCGAATTATGCGAAGGAGGAATCCCCTTTGAAGTTGTGCAAGTTTTTTAACTGCCCATTTTTATTAAGAACATCCTGGAATGCAGATACACCATACAAAATTAGGGGCACTACAGCACCTTGATATATAATTTTAAGAATACCAGAATTCAGACCCCCGGTTGGTCGTGTTGTTGTTGCGAGCGCACCAAGGAGCTTGCTGGCTCTTTCAGCAATGTAATCAAAGTGTGATCGAAATGTTAATTTATAATCCAGTATAACGCCAAGGTATTTTACCGTAGATACCACCTTCAAGTTGACGTTATTCATGGTAAGAGTAATGGGCTCCATTTTTCTTCTTCTGGTGACAATCATCGCCAAGGTTTTGTAGGGATTAAACATAAGTTTATTTTTAATTCCCCATGAGTGTATTATTTTAAGTGCTTCATTAGTTCTTTCTTCAAGGATTTTAGCGTCATTTGATTTAACAAGTAGTAAAGCATCATCTGCAAAAGCAAAAATACTACAATCTGACGGCAGTTGTTGCTGTAACAGATCATCATACAGTATAACCCAAAACCCTGGACTACACGCAGATCCTTGGGGGCAGCCGCGTGTAACTTTCTTTGTGATGGTTTCTCCACTTACAGTAAGCAAGGATTTGCGATCTCTAAAATAATTCACGATTAAATTGTAAATATTTTTTGGGCATTTTTTAGTTTTCAATTGATTCAGACCGATTCAGACCTGAAGCAAATAAAAGGAATAAAGGGCATTACGTCAGTGTTATAGTACTTGAAATCGTGGTGTACAGGTATGAATACCTGTAAAACCTGACCTGTAACTGGTGTGATTTTTATGACATGTATCATAGTGTCACTTGATGTTCCATTGATGAGTGCCTTTTTGAACTTTAGTGCACAAAAAGATCTTACGCAACAAAAATACTTCTCCCAAAGTTCTTGAAACACACGTAACCCCAAAAGGGTGGCCCTTGACTTTGACATAAATATATTTATATGCACAGATAAATGCGATAGGACGGTCCACCCTGATCGGTATGTATGCACTGCCAGTGAAGCCTGCGGGGGGCTAAGCGCTGCCCCTGATGCGTCATAGTTGCTAGGACTCAGTGAATAAACGTGTGCCGATGCCTGGTTTAGGGGCACGGATAGCTAAGGAGGGATAATTAATGATCCAATTGATACACTTGAAGCAAAGGATGTTACGTTAGACAAGGAAGGAATTTAAGGCAGCAGGGTTCCGGAAACAGTAAACCTTTAATTTGGGCGTTGGGGTGATAATATTCAGTCTCTTCACATATTACTTCGAGGTATGTTGCATTAAAATATATAAAGAATATTGCGGTAATACCGTATATCTTAATTACTAGATCAGAGGACTGTGATACATTGGTTTCCTAGTTTCAGTTTGATTTTGTTCATTCATTAGGTTCTTCTTTTATCAGGGGCCCTGATTACAGTTTGTGCTGATTGCACTTCTTTTTGACGCGGTCCATTCGTTCTGTTTCCTATATTTTGCTGCGAGGGTGCCTGGCGGTCACTTGGCCAATCCTCTCGGGTGCTACTGAGAGGCTAGGTAAAGCAGTCGTGTCTCGGCTTTCCTGGCGTGTGGAGGTGAATTATTCTTTGGTTTGGACTGAAGCCTCGTGGGATAGTACTTTATAAAATGGTTGTTCCGACCGTAAATTTGCCTGGGTCATACTTCCACAATTTGTTAGGGGAGTAATTCTCAAAATACCAAATTTATCTACTGAATATTTGGGTTTTCAAATAGGCTTGAACTCCGCCCTATTTCTCGGTGTGGCGGATGTCGCACGGCGTAAAGCAATGGTAGTCTCAAAAGGTTGTTTTTAAATTGTGACGCCCGTAAGGCGAGCATTATAATATTTTGTTATTAAATGAAATTAACCCAGACGTTTGTGGTATACTTTACGAGGAAAGTGGAAGGCATACCTTTGCCAGAATTGGTTCTGTTGATTACCGCCAACCACATTGGTCATTATCAATTGAATCCCTCCCCATTATTATTGTACCTGAGCCCCACGGTGCAGTTGGGTAATAGCAGAGCGTGGTTTTCCTATCGTCAATTGGGAACGGTCAAATTGGGCATAGGGTATTGTTTCGAATAAGCATGTTAAATGACTTTCGGCTTTTGCGCAAAAATAAATTCTATTTAGTTCAGGATTCGTGGGCGTGACGACTTGTCGTCAGCAGATGTTCCTGCCCTGTTAGATGCCCTTCTTAGTACAAAAGACAACGATTTTGTAACGTTGCCGGATACACATTTGCTGGTAATTGAATCACCGTCATTATGTGAGACCGCCCAATTGGAATTTGACGAATTGTTTTCTGATTCGAGTAAGGTCTCGGGATATTCCGTGGCTCAGGTAAGGCTTTAGACTGCCAAAATTTTGTATTGTGTTCAGTGGATTGAATGCTTACAGAAAATTATCCTAAGGTTAAGTTCGAGGTTGGGTTGGCCGAGCTGAGGGTGCAGTGTATGAGATATTTAGAAGTGCTTGCACCCCAAGGGGAACGGGCCGCGTCGGCTGTGGTCACACAACCTGGGATGACTCAGATCTCGGCTTTCAAGCCGTTAAAGTTACTTCATCCTTTACAACAGTTGGTCGAGTCGTACCAAGTCACAGGGTTTGTGATGTTTCTTCAGTTCTCAAATATTTTAGGTTCTTGGTAAGAGCCAAGGATTGCGCTGAGTTATGCCAAGTTCCCCATCTAAAACTGCTTGAGGTAATTATGTTAAAAAGGGTGAGACGCGGTGCGCGGTATAATTGGGCGTGTTAAGGGGAATGTAGATCCAGTGTCTGAGTTGCATGCCAGTGTGTTGAAGTGTTTCATCCCTCGTCGGGTGTTACATACTTTAACTCAAGATCATTTTTTGAAACCACAGAAGTTGGGAGAATCCTTTTCCGAATATACCAGCAGGGTTAAGCTATATGCGCGTCTAGTGAAGGGCAGATCTCTGATGTCATCATTACAGGGTTGAAGCAGTACGGCCTGTATTGTTATTTAGTCCTCGTTCTGCTACGTTTAAAGACTTAGATGGGCTTTTACCGAGTTTGGCGGAGTGTGAGTCATCAGATTCGGCACGAAACTATGAGCCACTGCAGGTACTTCTGCGTGGTGCTCGATTTGAGCCGCGGCAGACTAACAGGGCAAATGCAGCTCGGGATAATTTTCGCTCGGTAGGACCATGCTTAGGGTGTGGTTCGCGTGAGCATTTGGTTAGACAATGACCGGTAGTAAGGGGGTGTGTTGGGGCTCCACCAACTGCGCGCGTAGACGTGCAAAGGTGTCAAGATTGACAACCCGCCACCAGCGGGATTTCTGCCTGTTGTCAGAGATTCCGTCGGATAATCGCCAAGCCCTTTAATTTGAAACTAGCAGTTCAGGTCACTGTAGGAAAACGACAGTTGACCGCTATCTTGGTCTCGGGAAGCTCCTGCTCTTTGGCATACGAGGGCTTTTATTATCGCTACCTTACTAAATTCTCGGGTAAACCGCAGCAGTGCAGGGTCGGGTGCATGTCGGTAAATGGCCACAAATTTCAGTTGAATGTTAAGGTTCAGTTAACCGTGCGTTTTCCGCGGAAGCACTATTGTTATCTTCTCCCGGACTTGCCACTTCGACTGATATTGGGCTCGGACTTTTATGTCTAGAGTCAGTCTAAGGATTGATTTTCGGTATGGGGAGATCACCTTCGAGTTTGCACCCTCTGTGCGAATCCCATTTTTAGCGATCATTTAGTTAATGAGGGACCTTTATAGGGGAGTGGGGAGTTCCATCCACAGGTTTGCAACGTAAGTAATGTTTTCTCCCATTTGACAGAAGAGCAGCGCCGTTTGCTAGACCAACTATGCGCAAACCATGGGTCGTTATTCGCCGACCATTTAGGAGTAACGAATCTGGTGGAGTATGATAACCAATTAAGGGGAGGTATCTGTGAAAAATGCTAAAATCCAGAGTTTACATCAGAACTGCTTGAAATTCTGTCGTTAGGTGGGGTATAGGGAATCTATTTAAGGTTTCAAAATTCATCTTTCTATCTTAGGTTTTTTTTTTTTTTCAAAAAATATTTAGTGCTTTTTATAGTATGATTTTTGTATGTTATATGAAAATTCCCAGGTCATACAGTTTTTCTTCTAGAAACTTTAAATTTTAGATTCAAGTTTCTCTGTACATCAGTTATAAAAGTTGCTATACTTTTAAAGTGTGTGTCAAGTATTTTTGGACAAAAAAATTTTGTGTGTGAGTATATTAAATATTTTTTTTTTTTTTTTTTTTGCAATTTTGAGACTTAAAAATCAATAATAAACTATTTAATTTAAATAAACAAAAAGACCAACTTTTATGAAACATTTGTTTAGTAATATGTATGCAATGTATGTACTTTGAAAACTCCATGCATCATATGCAGGCCCTACAGCTATCTTATTATCTTCTTTCTCTTTAATTTCGTTACCTTTGGCCCTTTTTTAATAATTTTTCTATCTACAATAGTTTTTACCAAAAAAATGATAATTTAATTTTTTTCTACAATTTCTTTACATTGGGAAACATATTACATTCTCTACAATTTTTGTTATAAATGATTGGAACTTTGGATTCTGGTTCCTTTAGATAATAGTTACATAACTATATATGTATATACTCATTTGCCCAAGTCTAATGGTTCTGGAGTAGAAAATTTAAGGAATATGATAGAATTCTCTTGGTTTTTTCAGTTTTTTTTCAATACCAGAAATTATTATTTCTTACATATACAGCCATAATGATACTAATTTTTATTTAACACTTATCTAGGAATATACATATATGCAAAACTTAAAGAAATTCATTGAAAACATTAGTGTCTGGACTATAAGGAGTATTAAAAATGCTAAAAGTTGGACATGAAGAAAAATCTAGTTGGAAGCTTTAAATATAAACAATATTGTTTCTATGTTTCGAAACCATCCTGCACTATATGAAGACCACTCAGCTAGTTTACTATCCTCTTCTTATTTTAATTTAGCCACCTTTAACTGCTGCTTGGCACATTTATATATGCTCAATGAACTTTGATCACTTTGTTTAAGCTTTCACCTTTCCCTAATACTGCTAATTTTCTTGCTAACAAGACTTACTTTGCTTGCTGCAACTTTTGTCTTAACTTTAAATCTATCTTTATAACCCATATTAAATTCACTAATAGCTGCAATCACTGCAATTTGCAATTTCTTTCTTAATACAAAAACTTCTTTGTGACATTTACTCCATGAAAACTTTCATTAGTCTTCTGTGCTTCTCCTTTAATGCAACTTTCCCATATAATAGTACTAACTAATCTCTTTATTTTTGTCTATGAGATGGAAATTGTAAGTAGAATAGTTCATGCAATTCATACCCATGGTCATACAACACTTCTGCATAGAAATATAACCCTTACCAATGCCCATAAATACATAAACCATTCTTCTATTTACATCAAGAGGTGAAATACTAGAATCACAGTTACCTCTTGGGCTATGTTTTCACTTAACATTTGCCTCAAGCATAGCATTCTAGTATCATTACCTACTATTATGGCTAGAACACCTTAAAGTTTCATTATATTTTGCTTTGAAATAGCCACTGTACTCCTAACCTAATCTGGTATGAATCATATAGCTACTGTTGCAACAAGAAAGCAATACAATGTTAAATCAGGCTTTATTCCTAGTCTAAACAATAATAATTTAATATAAGCTGCTATCCACAGCTTTCACTTGCATGTAAACCATATTTCACAAACACTACATGTCAGTGAAAATGTTTACTTTCAAAAGTAGTAAGTGGAAATATATAAAAATGGTAGCGGAAAGGTTCAGTAGCTTCCACAAACATCCAGAAGATGTCTCTGCAAATTATGACAGTTACAGAATCAAACCGCGTAGTTTAAATGTTAGGATTCCATCAATTTCTTTGCGACACACTGGAAAAAGCAATATAAACGGCCACGCCCACCCGCACATGGGCGTTTAAATAATGACGTAGCTGTTCTTTAAACGGCGCTAGGGCTTAACTGGCGGCATATTCTGAAACTACAATGATTAAACATAATTTTAATGAAAAAAACGGAAAATGTCATTTTTTGTCATTTTTGACGAAATTTCACTGATGCCTCCTCTTAACAGATGAAGTTACCTCCCTATCGTGTTACCCCTCCTAAAATGGTCATTCTTCGTAAAAAGATCGATAAGATGTTAGGAAAGGGATTGATCAGGCCGTCTACGTGTAGTTATAGTAATCCGGTAGTTTTGGTCCCTAAGGGCGAGGACGATTTCAGGGTAGTGGTGGACTATCGGTATTTAAATAAAAAGATAACAATTGAGGAAACAACCCATGCTGCATTTAAACTCCGCGGCGCATTATTTCGCGGGTGCCAAGGTATTTACCAGTTTGGAATTAAATAGTGCCTACTACCAGATCCCTCTATCTGAATCGCCATGCTAAGTGTGACACGAATTTGGCTCGGTTGAAATTGGCCTTAAATTCGGCCCCACACGAATCACACTGTGTTACTCCTGATCAACTTATGTTAGCATATACACCTAACCCCCCCCCCCCCCTAGCTAATCTTTGGCGTCTGGATGATTTGCGTCCCCACAATGTTACTGGCGAGGAAATATGTAGAGTACGGAAATCCGCTTTTCGGAACCTGAAGAAGTCACATGCCCAGGTAAAGAAGCGGTATGATGGTAATAAATGGCCTTCACCATTTGTCGCTGGACAGAAAGTACTTTGTAAGCTGTATACTCAGTCTTCTAAACGTAATGCTTATGCAGCGAATTTGACCCCTAGGTATATAGGGCAGTATGAGATCTTGAACTTTTTCAAAAATGTTTCCGTGCGTTTAAGAGACCCCCGCACGGGCCATAAAAGAAGAACTCACATATCTCAATTGAAACCCTTCCCGTAGTTTGATACTTTTCCTGTGCCTCTTTGGGTTTCCTGTTTGTGTTCCCTTTGTGTTGTCAAATACTGTGTTATTGTTTTGGTGTGGGAGTTTGGGCTGGAAGCGCAACTTGTGCGCGCCGGGCTTGTATACCCCTACGGCGCTCCTGTATTTTCTTCCTGGTTGTAGTGCGTGTTTGTGTGCTGACCACACCTCTCGGACTCGGGCTGGTGGGCTTCGGGCTTCCTCCTCGCAGGGACTCACAGTCGACGCAGCATCATGGGGAAGAAGAAGACGAAGAAGAACGCTTCTGCTGCAGCAAAGCGTAAGACAGTAGAGCCGCTCCCGCCGCAGCCCTCTCCGGCCGGCTCTCGGGCGCCCACGCCAGTCTCGCTGATAGCTTCGGCGGACGAGAGCGCGTTGCCTGACAGGGGCACCGACCGATTCTGGGCCAGTCGCTCCCCACGGACGCCGCACGCTTCGCCTGACGCAGTCGCTCAACGCAAGCTAACACCGCCGCAACTACTCAGCAGCACGCGCGCCACCCAAACGTCCCTCCCGGAACTCACCTCAGCAGCAACCTACGCCACCGCAGCTGCCGCAACGCAGAGGTCCACAACATCGCCACCCGCCGAGCCTGCTAGGCCGTCGTGGACCGCAACCGTCGTCGTCACAGACGTGCCTCGTGACCTGCCTTGCAGGTTCATTCTCACCGCCGCCCAACAGCAGTGGCCCTCGGCCCTACGGGCCAGCCGCATCACCATACGAGGCCGCCCCACATCATTGGTCCGCCTGCAGCTAGAAGACGAAGCCGACACGAGCGCGGCCTTGAGAACGGGCCTGCCCTTGTTAGGGCAGTGTCTCAAAATTGAGGCCAGCCGCTCTGAGCGTCCAGCACCTTGTCGTGGATGCTGCAGGTATGGGCATGCTGCCGCCACCTGCTCTGCAACCCCACGGTGCCACTACTGTGGTGCCGCGACTCTCACCGGGGAATGCCAGCAGCACGATCTTCGACGCCGCCACCGGTACTGCGCCACCTGTAATGGCTACGGCCACTTTACAGGACAGGCGCAGTGCCCCGCTCGCCCACGCCCGGACACCAACTCCATCACACCTCCAACGGCTCACTCCAACAACACCGCCTACTGGAGCCCAGCACTGGACTGCCTCAAGGATGAAGTCCAGAAGGTCAACCACCGGCTTCACTCTATAGAACAGCAAATGCCAAACCTACGCGCCGCCGCCACCCAAGAGACTCCCACTGCCGAAGTTCAGGACCTCCACTCTGAGGTTCTGATTATTGGTCTTCGCCTGGGGAACTTGGAGGACTCGCTCACCGCCAGCAACGCAAGACACGACGCCACTTATGCCACAGTAACTGACCTCACCGACAAACTAGTGACTACACACCAGCAGACAACGGAAAACCTCACATCACATCAAGAGCAAGCTACCTCCTCCTTTCGAACGCTTACCAACACCATTTCATTTCTGACCAAGCAACTGCAAGACACTATACAGGACTACATCACTCAAAAGCTCCATGACTTACAGGAACACATCAGTAGCTCTCTCTCAGAACAGGACGCACATTCTCGGACTCAATCACGAACTACTTGAACTTCAAATCACCGCTGCTGCTATTCAGCCCGAAACCATCCGCGAATACTGCTCTGAAGTCCTCGAGCGTATCGACCTCCTGACGACTACCATATGCACTGAGCGACAGACGCGCCACAGCCGGCGCTAAATGAAGCACCAAGGTGCACAGAGACCCCCCAGACAAATAAACGATCCTAATCTTTCAATCCCTCCTTCTATCCAGGCGATCCACCCAGGGTCTCTGGTCATGGCTGGACCCCCTGTTAAACCTTCCGCCATAAGCACGTGCCCATCAGGCGCCTGCACACAAACACCGTTACTAACGGGGATGCTTCCGCGGGGCCCCACCACTTTCCTCCAAATATTCCTTCTTAAAAGCCACGCTTTATATAAAAAAAATTTCGGTCGTGTGCCTGGCTGTGCGAATGCGGTGTATGCGGTTGAATATGATGTGTTTCTCGTATGCTGAAATATTTGTTGTGTGCTTGTGGTGTGCTTGCGAGGTGTTTAGTAATGGTGCGTGGTTTAAGTTGGTGTTCTTGTGTTGTCTGGCCAGTAGCGAGTTAAACTTATGCGCGTTTATTTATACAAGGCCTTGTTTATACTTTCATCTTGTTTATATTATTTAAATTCTTTTATTGTTAACTTGTTCATGTCTAACATGAAATTTATATTTAATGTTTATAAATGGGTTTAAATCGTTTCATATTGTTATGGCTGTTAAATAATTTAAAATTGTTATGGTTGTTAAATAGTTTTTATGGTTATGAATGTTAAATAGTTTATACTGTTATGCTGGTTAAATAATTTAATAACTTTCGTTGGTTCGAAAGCAGCTTAATCATTTGGAGACAATCCTGATGATATTTTAAGGAAAAGTTGTTATTTTGAGATCAGCCTATTTGAAGCCTGCATTTGTTTCCCTTTCTGCTGGGTTTGATTTGTGTTACAGCCTCAGCAGTCCCTTTGTTGCTTGTCCGGATAGCACCTGACCATCACAGTTTGCCACTGTGATATGCTCAGCCTGGCTATGTCCCTTCAGGAAAGCGCCTGGCCACCGCAAGTTGGGACGCCGAGAAGACTAGCCTGGTCGCTACCACCGTCTGGGAGGTTTTTGCTGTTCAGGGAAGCAACGTTGGAATACCACTGGCTTGGGCCCTGAGCTTCCTAAATTCCTGACTTCGACGGGTTGGACATTTCTATGCCCAAAGCCAGCATTTGTGATCCCCTCTGGAGCAACGAGGGATCAACACGCCCTGGATGCTGGATTTCGTGTGCCCCGTCCCACGAACACGAGCTGTGCCCTGTGGTGCCAGTGGCCTTTCTGATGGTTGTGGTGACAGTATTTGGTACCAGTGCTATCGCAATGACCTGTACTATAATCTGTTTTTTTATTTTTTATTTTTTTTATTTTTTTTTTATTTTTTTTCAGTTTTTAAATATTTTTTTTGTTTATTTATTTAAGACGGGAATGGGTACCGGGTAAGATTTTTTTTTAATTTTTATATTTTTTATATGCTTGTACTGTGAGACAAATGAAGGGTTCTATTTGCTTAGATGGTTATTAGATCTGCATTTGTTCCAAGTGATAAATGTATGGCTCCAGAGAACGTAAGGTTTTCTTCCGTATATAGGTCCATCTCTGCTCCTTCAAAAATATACGTAGGTGCTTTCCTAACACAGTGTCTCCTCGCCTTACTTTCAGCAGCCAATGTAGTGTACCAGCAACCAACCACACAGCAAAATTGTGAAATTTCGTGTCTTTGAAACGAAACTCCAGTTGTACCAGCTGTGGTTCCGAACGTAAGTATTCTTCTGGACGAAGTTTATGTAATGTGTCTTGGATGGAGGTCCAAATCAAGTCAGCCCGCTCACAGTTGTAAAAGCGATGTTCAAGTGTATCATCTTCCACATATACGCCACAGATCTTCGAATTCACTCTCCTGTGACGCCACATCTTTTCTGCAGTTGGAACTGTTTCATTAACCACTTCATAAACCGTTTCTCTCCATATCGACGGAAGGTTACAGTTGGTTGCATTGGCCCAAACGCATTTCCAGTCACGACTGTATTTTGTATCCACATTATGTCTTTGAAAACCTGGCTTCGTCAAGTGACGATAGAGGTTCTTGGGAGTCAGAAAATTCTCCAGTCGTTCCCCAGAATTTTCAAGAGCACGAAGCTTGGCAACCAAGCGGTTAAATTCCCGTGTCGGTCTCTCCACGGTATGTAACTGGTCATACCAAAACTTCTTGTCAATCGGAGACTCACTGCCAAGTAACGAGGACAATCCTCCCTTTCCCAACATACACTTGTTGTCAACATCCACTAGACCACAACCACCTTTCTTTAGAGGAAGACGCAATTGCGGGCGAGCAACTCGATATGCTTTCCCCGTCCACAAGAAGTATCCGAGCAGAGTATCAAAACGTTGGGCGAACTGCCTAGGGAGCGGCAAAATCTGCGCTACATACCACAGTTTACTCAAGGCATAAGTATGAATGTACCAGACGCGTTGCAACAACGTTAGATTTCGAGAGCGATCTTCATGTAAGTTAAAACGTAGCGTGTTGAGCCTCTGGGTCCAATTAAGCGAAATCATTTCTGTTATGTTAGAGGTAAATATAACCCCTAGTATAGTGGTCTGTGGAACCACTTTCATATGCAGCAATGTTGGTGGATGTTCCCAGGTGCCTAGTAGAAGGATTTCTGATTTGTGGGCGTTGAGCTGAGCTCCCGAAAGTTGACTGTAAGTCACAATCGCCGTGGCTATCTCCTCCATATTCTGGTGATATTTGGCCAAAACCGTCACGTCATCCGCGTAAGCCATTACTTTAAGGCGTTCCCCAGCTATATTTAAGCCTTGCAGTCTATCTTGTAGCATCTGGAGTAATGGATTGAGTGTCAAGGCAAACAGTCCCATAGATAAGGGACACCCCTGCCTGACTGATTGTCGTATTGGAATAGGTGTCGACAAAAAGCCGTTACAAAGTATTCTTGACGACGCTTGGCGATAAAGCCCTTGATTCGCTGCTACCATTTGTTGAGGTACCCCAGCTGCGCGCAAACACCGCCAGATATACCAGTGCTGAACTCCATCAAAAGCTCAATGAAAATCCAGATTAACAAATGCCAAGGAGCTATGGTGCTGCTCAAGATGGACGACCACATCTCTTAATTCCGTAAGGGCACCAACAATGTTCTTGCGTTGAAGAGCTGTTTGATTAACATGGAGCACCTCTTCAAATGCTGGTTTTAGTCTGCTGGCCAAAAGAGTCGCAAAGATTTTGTAATCTGAATTAAGCAGTGTTATTGGGCGAAAGTCCATCGCTGCCTGAGGGCAGTGTTTCCGCGGGAGTAAAATTATAATTCCATCCGCGAAATGTTCTGGAAGCCAGCCTCCATCCCATAATTCCTGTAACACTGCGACAAACTCATCCTTAATTATCGGCCAGAATGCAAGATAAAATTCATAAGAAATACCATCCGGGCCAGGCGCCGTATTGCGTTTCAAATGTTGCACCACTTGATGTACTTCTCGTTCCGTAATGGGACCTTGTAGATTCTCCTCCGTGGACTGACTAATGTGAGCCACGGGGCTACTCAGGGCCGCCGCGCTAACCATGGGTTCCGCTTGAGCCTCGCCAAATAGGCGCTGGTATTGCTCCTGAAGATAAGGCAATAGCTGGCGTGTCCCATGTAACACCACACCAGTAGCAGCGTCAGTGAGCGATGAAATGTACTTGGCCTGTCCATGAGAGCGTACCTTAGCCAATGAATAAAAGGAGGCTTGTTCATCGGAGAGAGCGTGCGACAAGGGGGGCCGAATGTCGCAACCCTGCAGCATTTGATCTTGTTTGCTTTTAATTATTTCCTTTATTCTCCTGATAGCCGGAGCGACCTCGGCCCCTTGATTCTGCTGCTCATGTAGATTCCAAAGCACCTCATTGTAAAATTGCAACACTTCTCTTCTTTCACGGGCCTTCTCAAAACTAATTGTTTTGAAGAATGCTTTGATGGCCGGTTTTGCCGTAACGGCCCACCATTCTGATTTGCGGTAGGCACGGTGATAAGAGGGTTTTAAAGCTGCCCATCTTGTAGCAAAATGCAATCGACAGTTCTCATCCTGAAATAGGGTTGAATTGATTTTCCAGTAACTCCTTCCAGTAACTAGACTAGGAGCCGTGAGTTTCAGGGCACATGTAACGGCGTGATGGTCACTAAAGGCATGAACATCAATGCGCTGGAAACGGGGAACCAAGGTGTCAGATAAATAAAAACGATCCAGTCGGGATGCTGAGGCGCACCGGAAAAAGGTAAATTAAACCGTATTACCATGCTGCAGCTCCAAGGCATCACGTAGATGTAATTGCGTCACTAACTGCAGAAGCATTGGGCTGAGGTTGACAGCACCTTTCTGATCCTTAGCCTGAAGCGTACAGTTGAAATCCCCTGCAATAATACACTCTTTACCGGAAAGTAGATGGGCTGTCATCGCCTGTTGAAAGAACTGCTCACGTTCCTGTCGTCGATTGGAACCGGAGGGAGCATAAACGTTAATCAGAGCAATGTTATCCAGCACAGACGATACGACGCTCCCCGATGGATGTAATTGAAAGTCAGAACACTGGATACTACGGCGATAGAGAAGGGCAGTGCATCTGCCTTCTGGACCCAAGTTAACCACATGATTATAATTATACAGTGCTGACAAATTATGCGTATTAACCTCCTGCAAGAAACACACGTCCACGTCATGCGTCGTGAGGAACTGGTGTAATAATTTTTGATTTCGTAGATTTCCAATGCCGTTAAGATTGACAGTAGCCAATATTTGAATACGAGGTAGCGTAGTCATGAGACTCCAGAAATACAAGGCAGGGAGAAACCAGTGCAGGGGTATGATAATGGTTCGGACAACTATTGAGAAACTGAAACTTTAGCCAGCGCGTCCGGTGGTTTGAGACGAGGGTCTCTGGAAGCGAGCACTACTCGAGGTTGTCCAGGACTACCAGTTGCGTCTACTGTCACAGACACTGATTGCAATGCATCTCCCGGAACCTTCCCTGACACCACCTCCATTGCAGATTTATCGCCGTCTTCTAGAGTAGACTCATCAGCGCTCGACATCGACGGTGCGTCCTGCGTGACTGAAGCACTCCATTCTCCAGCAGACTGGGCGGTTTTCGACTTCTTGGCTTTCTTTCGTGAATTGGTCCCCGAAGATATATGGGTAGGCTGGGGAGCGGTCGCAGCGCCAATTTTACGCTTCTCCGTCACAAGAACTCCCGCCTCCGTACAAACGGGCGACGTCACCTCTTCACGGCAATCCTCGGACCCCGTTGGTTTCGGATCCATTTGTAGTTGACTGTCTACTATGACGGCGGACACAGGGGACATCTGTGTTGCTTGTGGCAGCTCCTGCGACTGGATTACACTCTCTTGTACTACGATTTCTTGTTGTGTTTCCTGGGGCTCCCTGCGCAGAAGTGTTGGTACAGGTAAAACCGTCTTTCTGTTGGGACAGCTCTCTTTGACGTAAGTGGGTTCCCCATATACATAGCAGGTTTTCACCTGACCAGCATAGCTCACTGTAACACGATAGCCCACAACCATAATGGTGTTAGGAATCGTAGTTTTCAGTGCCATTTTCACAGCACGAACACCAGTATTCACAGGTATTTTATAAGCTCTCTCCGAACTTCATACACTTTGCCATACTGCTCCAATTTTTGTCGTATTAAATCGTTCGGTATCTCCGGCGGTAGAACAAAGACACGCAGCGTGGTGGTATTGCCTGTGGCCCTTTCGACTGTAACTGTTGTACGATCCCCGTTCGCATACGTAAACACCGCGGTACCAGCAAACTTCTCTAACAGCCTTTCCATTAGCACCACCGAAATGTGCTTTATATAAATTGCTCGATCCCGCGCAATTAACTGCAGCGTATCCACCTGGTCAGCAGTAAGCTTCAAGGTAGCTGCTACAAACTCATGAACTTCTAATGTCGTTGGCCTCGTCGCAGTGATCTCAAATTTCACTCGCAGAGTATTTATTCTGCCGTAGATTTCCATGCTAACAGTAGCACTATACCGTATGAACACAAAAACAAAATCCGGCCTCCAGCTTCAGTTACGCTGAGGCACCAGGGAAAGAATAATAAGAAATAAAATAACCGAGAGTCGTTGAGAACAAAAGCCGTAATTCGACCGCTTAACCTCACACCGCACAACAGGCAAAACAGCGTCGACGTATCGCGTGGTAGGCACGACCTTCACTGGACGGCAGCTCAGGGCCGACTATCTGTTGGTGTAAGGTGTGTCCTGTTTACCTTGTGATTCCTGATTCCGATATTCCCTCCTTGGAATGCCGAGGGCGTGTTGTCAAATGGGGGGGGGGGGCATTGTGCTGATTGCACGTTCTTTTGACCCGGTTCATTTGTTCTGTTTCCCTTTTTGCCCACGAAGGCGCGTGGCGGTCGCTTGGCCTGTCCTCTCGGTTGCCACCGAGAGGCGAGGCAAAGCAGTCGTGTCTCGGCTTTCTTGCCGTGCGAAATTGAGTTATTCTTTTTGTTTAGACTTAAACCTCGTGGGATAGTACTTTATAGAATGATTGCTCTGTCCGTAAATTTGCCTGGGTCATACTTCCACAATTTGTTAGGGGAGTTATTCTCGAAGCACCAAATTTATCTACAGAATATTTGGCTTTTCAAATAAGCTTGAACTCCGTCCTATTTCTGGGTGTGGCGGATGTCGTACGGGGTAAAGCAATGGTAGTCTCAAAAGGTAGGTTATAATTTGTGACGAATGTAAGGCGAGCATTGTAACATTTTGTTATCAAATGGAATTAACCCCGGCGTTTGTGGTATATTTGACGAGGAAAGTAGAAGGCATACCTTTGCCAGAATTGGTTCTGTTGATTAGCACATTGGTCGATATCGCTTGAATCCCTCCCCATTATAATTGTACCTCAGCCCCAAGGTGCAGTTCAAGTTCTCTGGGGGAGCTAACATGTAGTGTTAGACTGCTTTGTCTGTAATATTAAATATGGGCTATAGTTTAGGATGATGGTGATGGGGTTGGTATTAATAATAATAATAATAATAATAATAATAATAATAATAATAATAATAATAATAATAATAATAATAATAATAATAATAATAATAATAATAATAATAATAATAATAATAATAATAATAATAATAATAATAATAATAATAATAATAATAATAATAATAATAATAATAATAATAATAATAATAATAATAATAATAATAATAATAATAATAATAATAATAATAATAATAATAATAATAATAATAATAATAATAATAATAATAATAATAATAATAATAATAATAATAATAATAATAATAATAATAATAATAATAATAATAATAATAATAATAATAATAATAATAATAATAATAATAATAATAATAATAATAATAATAATAATAATAATAATAATAATAATCATAATAATAATCATAATCATAATCATAATCATAATCATAATAATCATAATCATAATCATAATCATAATAATAATAATAATAATAATAATAATAATAATAATAATAATAATAATAATAATAATAATAATAATAATAATAATAATAATAATAATAATAATAATAATAATAATAATAATAATAATAATAATAATAATAATAATAATAATAATAATAATAATAATAATAATAATAATAATAATAATAATAATAATAATAATAATAATAATAATAATAATAATAATAATAATAATAATAATAATAATAATAATAATAATAATAATAATAATAATAATAATAATAATAATAATAATAATAATAATAATAATAATAATAATAATAATAATAATAATAATAATAATAATAATAATAATAATAATAATAATAATAATAATAATAATAATAATAATAATAATAATAATAATAATAATAATAATAATAATAATAATAATAATAATAATAATAATAATAATAATAATAATAATAATAATAATAATAATAATAATAATAATAATAATAATAATAATAATAATAATAATAATAATAATAATAATAATAATAATAATAATAATAATAATAATAATAATAATAATAATAATAATAATAATAATAATAATAATAATAATAATCATCATCAGCAGCAGCATCATCAGCATCATCATCATAATCACAATCATAATGATAATAGTAATAATAATAGGAGCAGCAGCGCAGCAGCAGTAAGCAATTATTTGAAAATATTTAAGAATTCATGAAATAAGTGAACTAATTTAAAGCTAAATAAGTGTTTTCCATTAATTATGATCGTATAATTATCGTGACAGAAAAATTATAATTGCAAATTGCATTGCTCATTTACTAAGAAACCCAACTGGAACAACAGTACTTGGAAATGAAAGCCCATTTATTCCTAATTCACAACTAAAGGTGTAATTTGGTAAGAGTTTACGTTATATACCTAGAAGTTCGAATGGCACGCCATCATGTTGAAACTGGAAGCATTTCTATTTTCCAATTTGGCAGTAGTTTTATTTCATATATACATAACTGGATTGTCCATATTTTTCGTTTCTTTTGTTACAGGTATGTACCAAGGTTATTTCCTCAAGTCGGCACATGTCGTGAGTATTATATACAACTAATTTTATTTGCTTCCATTTACATGAATTATATTTCAAACACTGATTATAGTTAGTAGTGAAAATGATTAATGTTCAGTATTTCTTTTGTTATTGGAAGGAAACTAAGTAAGCTATAGTATGATGCTGGAAGCTATTTGATTGCCATCAATTTAAAGCAGATATCAATTATAGTGTCACTCCATATTTCTGAATGTTAATTACTTTTGTAATACATTTCTCAGAGTATTAAATGGTTAATCATAGTAAACACGCTGATTCCAAAACTAATCCGCGCTAGATATTTTGTGGGTGCAGGGTTCCTTGGTCTCTATGAATGAAGCGGTAAACACAGTAGCAGTAGTACTTAACGTCCACTATTTGTATGTGTTACAGACGCTGATGATGCATGAAGTGATATTTGAGAAAAGAACTTCGGGAAGTACACACATTTCAGATCGGGGTTTAGATTCTCTTCCTGGCATTTATGACAGACACTGATGATGCATGAAGTGATACTTGAGTAAAGAACTTCGGGAAGTACACATTTCAAATCGAGGTTTAAATTGTCTCCCTGCCATATGCTAGTTATGAAGACTAGAAAACCCTGGAGATAAGTGTAATCACCTGCCTTGATTTGGATTTAAAAAGAGAGTTAGGAGCATAACTATGTCCATACATACCTACCTCTGGTCTATTTGTACCCAAATGAGAATTGAATAATCCATAGTACAAGAGCTTCGTGCCTATTATTCAAGTATAGGAAGACTATATGTTTGCTGGAGACATTTATTACTTTGTGTTCAATAAAGGAACCGGGTGGAACTTGGAAATCTTGAGGATAATATGTTCCACTTTGATCTTCATTTGCTTGTTGGAAGCTGTGCACAGTAATTTGAGGCTGAAGGATTATCCTGTTAAGAGCCCGAGGTTTAAATTAATCAAGATTATGTTCACTTTCCGATATTCTCGGTGGATTTGTCAATTAGAGCTCAAATTCCGGATATACGAGTAGTTATAAGGAAGTGAATGATAGGGTACAACTTTTGAGTGCTCAGTTACCTATTGTGGTTCTGGAAACCTCTAGGAGGAAAGTTCACCCTCTTCATGAAGTACACAGAGGATGACCAAATTGCGAGCGAAAGACTTGGATACAGGGAGGGTCACCATTATGACCTGACACTGGCGAGACCTTCACAGGTGGTCCATGTAGAGGTCTCTTTGAGAGGCCCAATACACTAAATAGCAGGAATACTTACTTCCACAATTTCTCCTCGTTTATGTTACATGGTTACATAAAGAGTCCGTATTTTCGGGCAAAATATACATTACACTCATATTATTTTATTATTTTCTCTTCCAGAATTACTTAAATGTGATAATTCACAATTTTAAAATAATATTTATGGTAGAATATACATACACATATTTATTTGCTGTCCCGTTAGCGATAGAGCAATGTTCGGAATATTTACTGCGATATAAGGATATATATGTACGTATATATATACATATATATGATATAGATAATATATATTCAGTACTTACAGAGCTAGCAAAGTCGCCTCTAAAGGTATGTAGGTATGTCATTGTATATGAGAGCCCCTGGTGGTTTACCGGGAAAACATAGTGTCAGTTGGAGATTTTAATGTATTGACGGCACGTAACTCAAAGGTTAAGAGCGACCGGACAGAGACCGGGAGATCCGGGCTCAAATCCCGACCATGGTATTACATTTTTCAGTCTGCCTCTATCTATTCAAATCTTAGCGTATGTACACATGGCTCGTGTGGAAGAATGATTAAATTTCCAATATTGGAGATTTTTATAATTTATTTATTCATTTGTTTAACTATTATAATTATTCCTCCTTCTAACGCCACGTAGTTGTACAACTAGCGGAGTTAAAGAAGATGAAGAGGAAGAAATTATTCCCTTTGAGTTAAATGCAAGCAATCTTATCAGAATGCTCAATGTGCATTAAATTAATATCCTTACAAATCTGTAATTTCTCTACAGCAACATCCTTAATTTTCATCCCACATTCCGGACATGCTTATTTTATTCTATGTGGTGTTCTTTCTGTTGGACTTTCTATTCAGGAATGTATAGAATAGTTAGGAGTTAATATTTATTATTAACATTATATTTATTCCCTTTAAGTCATTATTTATAATGTCAAGTGTACTTAAAAGTGATTTCTTGTGGATTTACAAACCTAGTAATGTTAAACTTTACGCACCGTGAGAGTTATATGCCAATAATGATAATTACATCCAAGTATCATAAACGGATGTTGCAATTTTCTTGCGTCACTGGTGCAGACACAACGATTTGTTCTAATAAGCAGAATTAGATATGCACTTTATTAATATTCACACTAATAAGTGTCAACATAAAATGATTTTGAGGGCCATTGCATGTATTACATTAAAAACGATATCTTTTGGTTCGTAAGTCTTTGCTTATTGACAAAAACTCCTTGGGGCTGCCAATTTTAAAATAGTGTTCATCAGGTGAGGCAATTTTGAAAACCTATTTAGCTTCAAATGCCAATCCTTTAATTATCCCTGTATATGAAGTATTTATTTGCCATTTTTCACTTCATGGAACAGTAACACAGTTAACAGTTATTGGAGGAGAATCAATCAAACACAGATATATTTTTTATTAAAATTTATGGTCTTACCGATATGAATGTATTTGTAATTGTTCTATATGTGATAAAATGTGTATTTTTGTTTCTTCTGAGACATTGAGATTATATTAATTAAGGTAATTCGTTCATAATTTCGGCAGAACTAGATCAGATCAGCTGTATTGCCAAATTTTACTTTTTAGGGATGTTCGTACTCACATGTTATTCGGAAAATGTTGAAGGAATGTTTTAACTTGAGCATAATCAACATTATATCCTACACCTGTTACATGGAAATGGATTTTAACTGTTCTGTTTTAAGGAATTGAATAGACATAGGTGATAGTTTACTCTAAATAGTTTGGTTAAAGTAGTCTTTCTCATTTCTTTCTCAGGTTAGTTTATAGTTTTGTAGTTTATGACCGTAATCCGAAATTTGCCGTTGCAGTCTTTTGCTGTTTTATCTTTCGAAGCTTCTTCGAACACTTGATTATGGTCATAGCAGGGACAGTGATCTTCCATCTAGTATTTCAGCTTGCATGGAATTAATACAGATTTAGTTATGATTAAATTATGCCTTCATCCGCATTCCTAAGGTGAACAAATCGTTCTGTAGCTAGAAACGGCTTAATGTACAGCACTTCGGTCCTGAGCATTCAGGCTGAGCCTTGCATGAAATACACTACCACTACCCGCTACAGCCTCTGTGGTCTTAAACTCTAGACCGAGGTATTACCAAATACATGGTAGGTATATGAACCTTGTAATAGCAAAGCCGCAGGAATACTGAGCAGACTTCGATCATATGCGCCTACCTCCTTACCCCTATTAAGACTGCAATCCAACAATATTCACTTTCTGACCCCTCTTGAAAAATAATTCACAAATCAGTTAACGTGCTTATAAGAAACATTCCATTAGTCTTAAGTGTAATTTCGTTCTACGAGTATTAACAATGTTAGTTCCTAGAGGTACTTGTCAGAAATTAAAATGATTTTGTCCCAGCATTTCCGAGGGTTAAAGAATGTGGTCAACTTTAGCTTCGTATGTGGAAGGAACATACATAGAGGAAAAGCGCACTGCATTCGACTGATCCTCTGATGAGTGGTTTAATGCACTGAGCTCAAAGATAGTTCAAAACTTCCACGCACGAAACCGTTTTGAGTGCCACTGACTCAAGACTTCAAATTTTTATGAGCAGGCTCCCTCAGTCAGCCAACATTACAAACCAGACAGAATCTCATTTTAAACTTAGATGAACAGGTAGATAATGGCTACCGGAAGAATTTAGTATAGCCAATAATATCGTTAATTTATCTTTGTCTTCATAAACTTCGACAGCTGAGGCTCAAGGACTAATTTGATACGCCTTTGTTAGGAATTTTTTTTAGAAGGGAAGTACACCTTCTTATAGATTTTATTTAACTTTACTAAATAAAGTTAGCTTTAGCTGAAGAAGTTATTTGCAGTTATTTTAGCCGTGAAAGTCACTACACAATAGTACCTTTGGACTTTCAGGCTCCATAGCGACAAATGAGGAAATTAAATAAAGAATAAAAGGAGAATTCAAGCCTTTCTCTCACATTAAATACAAAGGAAGTGTTGCCTTTGTGTTGAAGTGTTTCATTATGCACAGCTCCTACTCTGTCTGATTTGCAGGTGCTTCTGAGGAAACCGATAGAAAAACTTCAGACGAGCTCAGAATGCGTCTTTGTATTATTCCGTGCCACTTGCAGACTTCACTTTGAAGTAAGCACTGACGTGTTAGAATTCTTCCGCTTCACAGGATAGCCTTTTGTTTCATAAACAGTAGATATACTGTTTATGCTACTGTTTATACTAGTTATGTGTAGGCTAAGGTTCGAATGAGTAGAGTCCGACTGAAAAATTCAATGCGAATTCAATCACGGCTATGGCATTGAATTTTTTAGTCTGGCTCTACTCATTCAACAGAAATACGGTTTATGAGATTTAATGTTAAACCTATAGTAGATTTACAGTTTCTACCAGAATAATTGCGAAAAACTTATATGGAATATAGTTATGAAGTATATTATAATCAGATAATTAACTGGGTTTTAGTTATCCTGTTTTATATATTTCAGTTGGCGGACGTTTTGAGTCCATATCAAACAAACATTGTTACAGTCTGTTCACATTATACTTGTAATTGCATTTTAGACTCCATGTGTATAATTACCTTATTCCATATTCCAGTGTGCCCATAGGCTTCTGTTTAATACTTTAGAACTTTTTTTTCTTGAAGACAAGAAAATAATTTGCATTTAATGCCATTAATGAGGTTGCATGGAGTTGGTGATATCAAGGTCAAGTTGATGCTTAAAATCCAGCTAGTTGTCAACGATTTTTGTTGTGCTATAGAAAAGAAGTGTGTTTTCTTAATAATTATTGTTAATAAACTATTTTTCCAGATATTTAACACCGTTGATCTCCAGGCAAGTCCCTGCAAGGATATTGCTAAAGACTATTAAATGGGAAGAACGAGCATAGGACCTTTCAAAGAATTACTTAGTATTGAAATTTATATAACAATATTATAAAATTTATATTACAATATTATAAAATTTATATAACAATATTGGGTTCGTAGAATTAAAAGTCTTGTTTGTAGAAGATTTAAAATGCTCTTTACTGCAGTAAACAGTAACTTTGTACACCCTTGCAGCAATAAAACATGACACACACAACAGCAGTCTTCAAGTTCATCTCATTCTCAGCTGCACACGTAAACAAACGAAAGAAATCACTGCGGTAAAAATATCCACACAATCACAATTACTGTACAGCTGCAACTCAATTAACAACTGACTAGCAACTGACTCACTCTAATACTTTGCGTGGTTTTCACACCTCCAGTCATTGTTTAAGAATGTAATTGATCCTTCGATAACGGACGCAGTTGGAGAAAGACGGACCTATATCTGTCTCTTTCTCTCTTGGCAAGCGTATAGCGCTGCGCGCCACTGTCTGTCTGTGCCCACGCATAGCTCCGGCCTTGCAGTGGCTCCAACAAGCAATGTGATCGGCAACATTAATCAATAATGCTTTAAGCTCTGCTCATAACTCGTAAAATAACTATTTTCTAAGTAGGAAGATTCTGTTAAATCGTCTTTTCTACTCTTGGCTGTAAAGCATATGTCCGACGAAGGAACGTATCATTTCTATTTTAAGACTGTGACATTCGGTAAAGGCCTCAGAAACTGAATGAAATATATATAATAAAGTACAGATGTGAAAATGCACAATGAGAATATCATGGAAGATACATCAGTACTAGAGTCCGGATTTGCATTCTAAAACAAATGCCATAACATTGTGACTGTGGGTTCGTGAAATGAAAAGTCCAATTGCACCACTGGAAAATGTTCTTTATTTCCACCGACTTACAGTTGAACACTTGCCAATTACACAGAATTACGTAATGCACACAATTACGATTCACCAGTTCGTCCGTTACAGTTCCACTTGCACTCGTAATTACGTAAACTCCTCCGACGCACGTCACAGTCCGTCCCCACACTGCGCGCTCCTCACGGCTCGCCAAGAACTGACTTCCTCCGGCCCAGCGCGTCGCTTATATAAGACCAGCTGGCCAATCTAGAAGTTTCCGGATTAGACGAAACAACCCGCACGTTCGAGAATCCAGGGGGAGGGGAAAGAGACGGCCGGCGATCCCTCTCCTAATCATCCCTTCAGTTAGTGACAGAGATTAATGGGTGGGTGCGGCCCTGAATACCTCACGCCCGACCCTCCTGCTTGCCAGTTCTATAGGGAGTTCCGACGTTCGGGTGACACTGCTCCCTCCTCAAAGCTGGTAGTCCCAAACAGCACCATCGTAGCGTACCAGGCGATCCACGTGTACCACCAACATCTTCCCTCGGGGAAATTTCTGGATGCGGTAGACCACGTCGTTAATCCTCTTCAGCACCCGGTACAGTCCCTGCCATGGCTACTGGAGGTTCGGGCAGCGTCCTTGGTCCGGGTAGGGCGGTACAACCAGACCAGGTCACCTTGCTGAAACCCTTGGCTATTGGCTTGCCTATCATACCGGGTCTTCATGCAGTCGCTCGCCTTCTGGATGTTCTGGCGGGCCATCTTGTGCATGTCGTGGAGATGGTCCACCAGGTTCTCCACATACTCGTTCGCTGGCTGTTTCGCTTCTGGAGGGCTTCCAAAAGCAAGGTCACACGGGAGGCGTAACTCTCGGCCGAATATTATGCTGACTGGCGTCATCCCAGTGGTGTCGTGTGTTGACGAGCGGTAGGCCAGCAAGAACAGCGGCACCTTGACGTCCCAGTCTCGCTGATGGCTGGCCACGACCTTCCTCAGGTGTTCCTCTAAGGTCTTGATGTATATTTCGACCATGGCATCCGACTGGGGATGTAGCGGCGTCGTGAGGGTCTTGTTCACCCCAAGTCTTTGTAGCACCTCCTTCATCAGGTTGGACTCAAAATTGGTGCCCTGATCGCTGTGGAGCTCTAACGGCACCCCCAAATCGGCAGAATACTTGCTCCACGAGGCCGCCTGTGATTGTCTTTGCCTCTTGGTTCGGGATGGCATACACCTTCGGCCACTTAGTGAAGTAGTCCACGACCACCATCCGGTACTTGTTGCCTCGGTCGGAAACTGGGAACGGTCCAGCAATGTCAACGGCGATCCGTTCCAATGGCGCTCCGACGTTGTACTGCTGCATGCGTCCCCGGCTCCTAGTCTGGGGGCCACGACTCACCACGCACACGTGACACTGACGGCACCATCTCTCAGCGTCTGCTCGGAGCCTCAGCCAGTAGTAACGCTGCCGTAGTTTGTCAATCGTTCAGTTCGCTCCCAGGTGTCCTCCCGAGGTACCGGCGTGCACTTCCTCCAAGACTTCCGGGACCTTATTCCGGGGAAGTACCAACTGTTCTCTCTGCGCCTTCCCATCGGGTGACTCCAATACCCGGAACAGCACGCCATCTCTGGTCTTTAACGAGTCCCATTGGGCCCAGTACGACTTATAGGTGGCGCTCCTCGGTGCGATGTCCTCCCGGGTTGGTCTCGTTCCTGCCTCCACTTCACTCAAGAGTGGCCCCAAATCTGCGTCCGCCAGCTGCTCCCTCCTCAGGCCTGCGCTATCCCAGACGTTCGCAGGCACTGCCACAACTACTCGGACTGCTGCGGCACGCTACTTCTCTTCCACTCTTGTGCACTGGCCGCACACTTCTGGACAGGGTCTTCGGGACATGGCGTCTGCGTTCCCGTGGCTCTTCCCTCTACGATGTTACGAGGTGAAGTCGTACTCCTGCAGCCTCTGGACCCAACCTGCTGTCTGGCCTTCTGGTCGCGCCGTCACCATCACCTTGTTCCTCGCGGGGACAATCACGTCTTTGTTCAAGACGACCCTGCAGATTCCAAGGCGCTCTACGGGTTGACGGAGTATAACCTCTTCTCCGCTGAGCCGCAGGACCTTCCTACCGACGTCGACCGTCGCCTCGTGGCTCCTGAGGGCATCCAGTCCAAGTATCACCTCCTCAGCCACCTTCGCGACGAACACCCTCTGACGCACGGCCCTCCGCCCCAAGGTCATCTCCAGCAGGGCCTCCTTCTCCACAGGCAAGGTGTCGCCCGATGCCGTGACAAGCTGATGATGGTCACGGCTGCCCCAGTGTCCACCAGCACGCGGCACGGCTTTCCTCTCACCCAACCGTGCGCGATGAGGCTGTCATCCATACGCCGACTGATGGCGTGCAGTGTAACTCGAGGGGATGGTGGTAATGGCGCCGACGTGATCCTCTCCACGCCGGGCCCTACTTGTTCTTCCGGCTGCCCTTCCTGGTGTGGGCAGTCTCCCTGCAGGTGCCCGGGCTCTCCACACCCCCAACACAGGCCACTAGGTGTTCGCCGGCGTCCTTCGGCTGGTCTTCTGTCTCCGCTGTAGCTGACACTCCTCGGTCTCGACGTCGGGATAGCTGTTACCTTGGCCGCCTCCATCCTTAATGCTGCCGTTAGCGCCTCGTGGATTGCTTTATAATCACCGAGCATTAGGCGCTGACGAATCTCCGTGTCCCGTACACCGTCAACGAAGGTGTAGGCAGCTTCCCGGGACACGAACTCTGGTGGGAGGTCAACTAGGGCCTTGCTTGCCAGTTTTTTAACTACCAGGGTGAACTCCTGCGGGGTCTCCCCTTGCTGCTGTGACCTTGCCTTTAGCTGGCTGCGGTACGCTGCGGCTAAGCGGTGGTTTCCGAAACTATTCTCCAGGACCTCCCAGATGTCCTTGGGCGCCGCCGTTGTCTGCACCGCGTTTAGGACTTCCGCGGCCCGTCCCTGGAGGCTGGCTATTAACTGTGTGGCCTCTTCCTCTGGTGACCATTTGTTGTGCTTGGCCACTGCGTCGAATTGGCGGCGGAAGACCTCAAACGTTGACGCGCCATCATATTTCGGAGGTTTGACGCGCGCCGACGTTGTGTCGCATCCCGGTGCGTCGGCCTTCAAATCCTTCAACCTCCTGCCGACGACGTCCTCCACCACGCTGCTGTCGGCCTTCCCTTCCAGGTCGTTAACGCGGCTCGCCAGATCCTCGACGCGCTCGTCCACTTGGCCCAACCGCTTGCCGAGCTCCGTCACGTCCTCCCTCACGCCAGCCAACTGTTCTTCAAATTTGGCGGCGAGAGCCTCGTTCGCCACCTTCATTTCCGTGGTCAGTTCGGCCATCTTTGCGGTCATTGTCGTGGCCAAGTTGTTGTTTGCGTCTTCATTTGTTTCAACTCTGCGGCCAGGTTGTTATTTGCCGCTTCTGTTTTTTCATGCGAAGTTTTCATTTGCCGTCTTCATTTCCTTCAACTCGGCGGTAAGGTTGTCGTTGGCCGCTTTCATTTCTGTCAGTCTCTCCAAAATCTTTTCCAATGCCGCGTCCATGGCTGTAATGTTCGGTGATGTGGTCCCACTCCTGACACCAGTGTGACTTTTTGGGTTCGTGAAATGAAAAGTCCAAATGCACCATTCAAAAATGTTCTTTATTTCCACCGACTTACAGTTGAACACTTGCCAATTACACAGAATTACGTAATGCACACAATTACGATTCACCAGTTCGTCCGTTACAGTTCCACTTGCACTCGTAATTACGTAAACTCCACCGACGCACGTACGCAGTCCGTCCGCTCACTGGGCGCTCCTCACGGCTCGCCAAGAATGACTTCCTCCTGCCCGGCGCGTCACTTATATAAGACCAGCTGGCCAATCTAGAAGTTTCCGTATTAGACGAAACAACCCGCACGTTCGAGAATCCAGGGGGAGGGGAAAGAGACGGCACAGTGGCCCGCGATCCCTCTCCTAATCATCCCTTCAGTTAGTGACAGAGGTTAATGGGTGGGTGCGGCCCTGAATACTTCACGCCCGACCCTCCTGCTTGCCAGTTCTATAGGGAGTTGCGACGTTCGGGTGACAATATTCCTGCAAATAGGCATTAAAGCTCATAAAATATGCATAAACGATATGCAAAATAAAAGTGGTATACTCGGAAAGTATTCTCATAAGTTAACCATTTTATTGTTATTTAAAGTATTGAATTACTTTTATTGAAGTATTTAATTCTTAATTTAATTATTGTTATAATTATTTAATTCTTTAAGCTATTGAATGAAATGCTGTCCTCCCTTTAAGTGGAGCATAGAGCCTGCTGACTAGCAACCTCGAGACCCGTAGGCAACGGGGAAACATAGAGCCTGCTGAACTAGCAACCTCGAGACCCGTAGGCAACAGGTTAAGGATCAGAGGTTTCCTAATCAGAGAGATTCCGGGATGAGTGATCAGCCCAACGACGGAAGTGAAACTATGAGAGATGAGGTGATAGGATGGAGCAATCGGTGGAATGCTAGCAGGATGACCCAGATGACCCGGAGAAAACCCGCCCCAGCGCCATTTTGTCCATCACAAATTTCATGTTGCGGTCGCCTGATATTGAACCCGGGCCGCCTCTGTGACAACCAATCAGTCTAAGGACTCATACATGGCGCGTCCATCCTTAAGTTAATGATTAGTAATTAATATGTCAATTAAAAGCTGAGGAAGCATTGTGGTACTGCTGAACAGAACTCTAATTGCAGATAATATCTCACGATGCCATTTTTGATGCCGTTACCACTATCACCACTAATGTTAGCTTGGACTGCTGCTGCTACTGTTACTTTGCCATCTTAATTTTCAGTACGGTGTCTACCTGAATCGGTAAACCCTTTCTGACTTCTGGACTCAAGATAAGCTTTGAGGTAATACTTGTTTTGCCAAATACATATACTAGAATCCTAATTACCTTATAACACCAACTTATTGTAATTCCTCATCCGTAAAATAGAAATTAGCTGGTGACTTTTTTCATGACCAAATGTTACCGCTTTTATTACTATTATATTCTAACTGCGAGGTTTAGGTAGAATCAAGAGTCTGGTTTGTAGAAATTTAGAACACTCTTTATTGTATTAAAAATACGTGAAATTGAGAATCAGCTGTCTTCAAGGTCGCCTCGGTGCTCCGCCGCACGGAAACAACTGAGAGAAGTCACTGCTGTACACTTCAAACGTTCACTGTCGCAATAACCATCACACAACTGCCACTTTAACATCTTGTGGGGTTTTCTATACCCCAGACATTGTTTCTAGAAAGCCGCAGACCTTTCGATAACATTCGCGGCGGCAAGACAAAGACAGAACATTCCGGAGCCCCTCTCTCTCTCTTTCATTCTCTTGGCAAGCGTCCTGCTCTCCTGGCAAGCGCCCAGCTCTGGCTGGCAGCAACCTAACAATGCCATTCGGTGACAATATTTTGTATTACATATAACTTAACATCGTATTAAGTCAAATGAATTAAACTCTCTTTATGACTATGCTGCGCTGTAAACTATTACACAGTATTGGTGCATATAATTTTACTGAAATTATATATTATAATTATTTGTCAAACTTCCTGTCATTTCTTTCCCTATCTTAAACACCTGTCAATAACTCCCGTATCACAACATCCTACTACACTTCTTTATTATTTTCAATGATAAAGATTTTCAATAGTAAAGCTTTTGAAGTTTGCCTGAGTTAAATCCTAACCTTAAAATGTATCTGATTCACTGTCGGTAACTATTTCAATTTTCGTAGAGTTCTTCTATAAATTTTATACATGGTTTACATAAAAATAATTTCTGTACAATTGGTAAATCATATATACAGGAACCAATACTTTTGTACGTTATGGTGTGAGACGCTTCTTCTATCCTAACGTAAGAGTCTGGGCGTGAAAAGAGTGAGAGACAGCGACAGTGAGATAGGCTTCCTTGATTGGCTCAGGGAAGGTTATGGGTGATATCCTTTGTTTGCATAGTTACCGTAACCGCATCCTAAAAGTGCAGTGCAGTGAGTAGTTTTCTGGTCACTGTTCTGTGTGAGTTAGTGACGGAGTGAAAGATGTATGCAAATACTTCGATTCTTGTAAAGGTAACAACCCGATATTTTATCTTTATCCGACACATACACACAGGCATGTTCTTCATTCATAAATTTGAATGATATATTTACAATTGATATATACATAGGTATACACTGTAAAAACTGATGTATTGCACACACATGATTCGTTCTTGTATTATTATGTCCTTCCCTCTTTACATCTCTTGTATAAACTCTTATTATAAACGCTTATTTCTCTATCGACTTCTTGTTATTTAAGATTTGCAAAACTTATCTTACTGCTAATGTTATTGTAGGCACCCACAATGAAATTTCGCTTTAAGTGATAGTCAAATTTTTAAAGCTGGTTGCTACGCGATGTCTCTTGAATTACGCTATCAGTAATGAACAATGAATGAAGAAAAGAAAGACGACTTCTTGGTTGAATAAGAAAGGTTTATTATTAGATAATTCTCACAAATAAAAAGGAACACACCTGAAATCATTTACTCCAAGAGGAAACGTATACTATGACATAAGTTGTGTGTTTTAATGAGGCCTACATTTCTTGTGTAGTACGATTTTGTGCTCTTACGGCAGAAGTCTTAGATGAATGAAGACCACTCTTGCAGTGTCACAGTTGGAAGTCTCCCCCACAGCATACACATAGGATTATCAGCTAAAACCCATATGGGCATGATTAGTGAGCATCACTGCAAAAACTATGCCATGATAGCTCAAGCGTTGGATTTCGTTCATGATTGGACAGTATGTCCCTGGCACTGGACGCGCTCCTGGCGCAACATGCTCACAAGTGTCAGATCGTGAACACGGAGTCATGAGCCACCGCAAGAGTGTGTACGAGTCACGGGAAGAGTAGGTTGGCTTTGCCCAGAAAGGGACACAGGTAGTAAGGTGAGCCGTACCATTACATAGAACTTTTCGGGGTATTTGAAATTCAACACCCTACACTTTGGTAATATTAAGCTAACAAGGAAACCTAGCCTTTTATGCAAAATACATTAGGAGATAGTTGAGTTGAACATTTAGTTCTCCAGTAAAGTTTGTCAAATGGATATTATCGAAAGATGTAATAACTTAGGGTGTATTGGGAGCAAATTTTGGTCATTAATTATTTTATGTAAATTAATTTCTGTGTTCGAAGAGAATTAAAACACACGTAAAATTACATTTGCTACTATTTATTTTAACCCTACCACAGCACCTTGGATAGGGTCCGATCCAATCTCCACCCTACCCGCTTCAAAATGGTAGCAGAGCATAGTTAAAATTGGTTACCGCCTAAAATGTTGCCTACTTTTACTTGGCTGTCTCACACCGATTTGCAGAGGTACTCTTTTAATCTTGCTTGTTTCTTTTTTGCTCTTTGTTCCTGTTGTAACGAACGAGTAAGACTGTTCGTTTTCACGAACCATATATTGTCTTCTTTATTCCCTTTGGCAGTTCCAAATTCTCTCTTTCTTATTTGACAAATTTTCCAGGAGAATTAAATGTTCCACTCAGTAGGGACTCAATGTGTATGTGTGGAGAGGCTGAGGGTGGGTGTTTGTAAGTTAACTGTTTGTTCCCGACGGATGACCACTTGTTCATGAGTCATCCGGAATGACTGTACCGGAATCACCAGCGCCGCCGGTATGTCAGAATTTCGTCGAGCAGGGATTATCTCACTTGCTAGCAAATCTACTGAAATGAGCCCGTCACTTTTAAGCACACCTAAGAACCATTGAGTCGCGCCGGATGCAAACCCGAGACATGGTTTCGGTACGTCACCATCGATTCAAGTACGTCACCTCAATCAGACCAATGTTTGAGTACGTGTATGCGTGTGTGTATTTGAGAAAGATATTTTATTTTAATATCCAATAAGCGTAATTTCTAAAACTTTCTAAAGGATTTCAACACGACTTTTTTGACTGTTTATGGAGTAATAACTACAATAATTCCTGAATATACAGATTTAATAGAACAGAAGTTGGAAATATATCTGCCACTGGTTATGGTTAAGCACTGATTTAGCATACGAATGTCATTGTGATTATGACTTGTAATGGTTCTGGCTGAAATTGTGACATCTATTGGGCTATCGGTTACATTTAATAACATATTTAACCAATAATGAGCATGCTAAACTTGTCTGTTCACTTTGAGCAGGCGTGTCCAACCGTTTTTGGAAAAGGGCCTCTGTCGTTTTGGTGATTTGGTTTGCAGGCCATATGATTAGATTTTTACCGTATTAAATAGGACCTAAATTTTATGGTAAACGGATTTATTTTAAAAATAGCTCATGTATTGATGTTATTGTTGTTATAATATTAATCATATTGCTATCAGATAAATTATTTTTGGAACTAAATTAAATATACATATAATATATAAGTGTTATATTAAAATAATTGAATTGAAAACTTGAATTTCATAAGCGCTCAGTCAACTAAGTTTCGAGAAAATCAACAAATAATTCATAACTTCTGGAAATGATGCACCAATATTATGATTTTTGTAACACATGAACTTTGGCTCATTATATTTGTTTCATTGTTCAGTAAAATACCATTGGTACTTTGTTGTAATATTTATAATGAATTTGTTTAACTCGTGGAGTTATGAAATGCATTGCAAGGACTGTATTATCAAATGCGAGGAACTAAAGATGCAAGAAATTGTGAAAATATTGTATAGTTCTTATATGTGTTTTGAACCACGTTTTATTTGTAGCATAATAACAAAACTAGACATTACATTCATTTAGTTATCCTAATCTGAATCCCACACCTCACTTCCTGTTTCTTCCCTATTAGATATCTGTTCTTTGCTATATTTATCACACAGAGTTTGAAAATACGATTGTTTTTCAGGAAGAACTGAAGCAAGATACCTTAAAATGTCCTTGGCTTTCGCAGCTTTCAGAGGAGTGTGTGTGTGTATGTGTGTGAATATATATACAAGGGGCATCCAGAGTAAGTTCTGCTTCAATTTATCTCCGCTGCAGCGCTGCGATCGCAGTTCCGCACATGCATGGTAGACGCTTTGTATCAAGGAGAAGAAACGTGTGCTTTGTTGTGCTTGTTTACAATGTCGGTGTTGATTGAAAATGCGGCCGCTTGTGGAATCAGATCTGTTATTCGTTTCCTGAATGCTAGGAAAGTGAACCCAATTGAAATTTATCGGCAAATTGGCGATGTTTACGGAAAAAATGCGATGAGTGTTACAGTGGTAAGAAGATGGGTCCGACAGTTCAATGAAGGATGTAGTGAAGTGCACGATGAAGAACGAAGTGGGCGTCCATCTTTGGTTACAGAAGAACTGGTTCACGCAATTGATGACAAGATCCGGGAAAACCGCAAGTTTACAATTAGTGCTCTCGCTATGGAATTTCCCCAAATCTCACGAACACTACTTCATGAAATTGTTACCGAAAAACTGAAATTTCGTAAACTTTGCTCACGTTGGGTGCCAAAGATTCTTACTGAGCAACTCAAAGCAAAACGGATGGGTAGTGTACTTCAGTTTTTGACCCGTTATGATGAAGACGGCGAAGAGTTTCTGACACAGTCACAGGAGAAATTTGGGTTTCTTACGACACCCCTGAAAGTAAGCGTCAGTTAATGGAATTGAGGCACACCTCATCGCCAACATAGTTTAAGCCGAAACAAATCTTGACACCTCGAAAAGTGATGTGCACAGAGTTTTGGGAGTAAAAAAAAAACCATAAAAATTAAACATTAAAAATAATAAATAAAAAATATAAAAAATATAAAAAGATAAAAAAAAATAAAAAATATAATCTGCGCGTCTATTGCCTTGGTTTCTACAATCTACCCCAAGACAGTGTTTCGAAAATTAAATTATATTTACATTTCTCAAGGATAATAACAATCTATTAATAATTTTCTTTGCAGATAAACTCTAATCCTAGAGTTTAACCTAAAGATACTGGGAAGTAGTAGCTTCCTAATACTAGTGTTCTTATTATATGAAGATCTTTTGAAATTACAAGTTAACTAACAATTTACAATATATCTTATCAATCAGCTAGCTCCAATTTCGTCGTCCTCGATTTCTCTCTGTACTATCTGCTGCTCCTCGTGCTATCTAGCATTTTCTCTTTCCTCTCTATTCTGCTAAATCCTTGTAGATCTTCTGGGGATGGCATATGCATGTTGTTCCCTTCTTTTGGGCTGGTGTTCACCTCGTTGTTGTTGTTATTGTGAATACTCTAACATAATTACTTCCGATATCTTTATTGTGATCTGCTCCAAAATTCTTAAGTCGTCTTGCTGCCTCACGATGTTTCATATATATATATATAATTCCTCTCAGCTCATTCCTTCCTGCATACAACAAATCCTCGTATTTTCCACATTCAAATGTCACGTGTTCCTCGATTATCTGGAACGTTGCATCAAAAACGTCGCTTTCAGTTTTCCTTATCTTCTTATAATATGTCGCGTACGGTCCATGTTCGGTAAGATACTGAATTGTCCCTCTTCGAGGTTCAATATTTAGTTTCAATCTTTCCTTCACACTAGGGAATATTTCATGTGTTCTCCCACCCTCCTGTATCTGATCCCATTCTTCCTGCCAAATTTGAATCAATTTCCTTCGCACTTCCAGTTTGGTTCCACATCTCGTTCCTATTATGTCTTCCACTCTTCCAAGATCTCCTTTTTTAAGCCAATAATATGCTCCTCGCTGCCTTATTAGTAAATCAATTGGCCAAATTTCTAAGGTCACCAAGAGCGCCATTGTTTATGTTGTTGTTACTGCTCCAGTTAGTCGAAGTAATCCCTGCCGTTGTGTTCTTCTTAATAAGACAATGTTTTTCTTTAAGACAATCCTATGTGCCCAAATTGCTGCGCCGTATCCAGTAATACCAATTAAAACGCTCATATGATATGCTTTGATTACCATAGGTGGTAACTTAAATTTTCTTGTAGCTAGTCTCATAACAACGGAGCTGGCTTTTGTTCGTATTTTGTCGGTATGTGTATCAAAATTCTGTAGAGCATCCAGATAAATTCCCAGGTATTTCACCGCACTTTCCCTCTTAACATTTACTTGGTTGAGTTTTACAACTGGATCCCTCTTTAAGTTGCCTTTTTACAGCATATATGCTGATTTCTACGGTGAAATATTCAATTTCCCTTTTTACACCATTTATCCAGCAATTCCAAAGCCTTATTTGCATTTGTTTCTATTTCTGCTCTATTGTTTCCTTCTACAATTATTAGAACATCATCTGCATACGATATGACATCTATGTTGTGTATACAATATGACAGATATTCAAATATAGGCTCTATCACGGTGTCCCAGAATGCTGGACCCAGTATCGAACCTTGTAGACACCCTTTCGAGATCTCTTTAGTGATTACTTTATTCACTCCATAAAATATTGCTCTTCTATCTTGGCAGTAGTTCCTCAGGCTGTTATACAGGCACTTAGGGTATTTATTTTCCCTCATAATCTTAAAAAGTTGAGGCAACCACAGATTATCGAAGGCACGGGATATATCCACAAATATTGCTGAGACATACTTCTTGTTACTGCATCCCACTGTACTGAGTGCCACAGTTATGGCCTCCTCTATAGATTTTCCTTTCCTAAATCCATACTGCTTTGTAGTCATTCCTATCATCAATCTGAAATTCATACATACGTTTGTACAATAACTTCTCTTGTACTTTGCCCAATGTATTTAGAAGGCAAATTGGCCCTTACGTTTGTGGATTGCATGGCTCCCTTAGTTTGTTCTTCTTTAATATCGCCACATTAGCCTCTTTCCAGCAGTAAGGTACTTTTCCTGAGATTAAACTTTCATTTAATAATGCTTATAGATATGGTGCGATAAGATGTTCTAAATTTTGTAGCTCCTCACTGCTGATGTTGTCAGGCCGTGGGGCCTTTTTGGGTTTCAGCTCCCTTATAGCCAACTTAATTTCTGATATGTCATATAGGTACGTCACACTTCCATTTATATACTCCTGTTGTATTTCCAATCTTATTTGATGTTGTTCCATATCCTCGCTTTCCTCCTGATCAGATGGTAGTATTTTGTTCGGTAAATAGTATATGGATTCTACCCAACCTTTTGTTAGGTTTCCATCATCTTTAAGAATTATTGATATAATTTCAGGAGCTGTTTGTTATTTTCTACATAACTGTGCGATATGGTATCACTCACGTATCCTGTTGTGTGTTCTCAATGAATCTCCCCTTTCTTGTCTCTTCCATCTGCATCTTATAATTCTCTGTTAAAGTCTCTCTATATTCCAAGATTAATTTCCCGCTCCTGTAATGTAATACTTTTTTGGTAGTGCTTTCTGGCCTTTCTGATCCTAGATCTCATCTTTTGTCGGTTACCGTTCCATATGGGATATTCTGTTCCTTTAGTAGTTATTCTACGTAACAGCAACTCCATGGCCCTTTGTATTGCACTAACAAGTTCTTTAGCCTTTCTGTTTACGTCTTCACCTGGCTCTATCACAATTGGTATCTCAATTTTGACTGAGTTTTTCCCAATTTGCATTCCACAATTGATATCTTACTTTATTAATTTTATAACTTGTCTCCTAATCTGATCTTTGAGTAATAAATTCAAAATAGATCAAATTATGAGCACTGGACGTAAGATTTTCAGTAACCTTCCAATTTATTATTCTGCTATGTACATGGCCTCTGGATAGAGTTAGCTCAATGTTCTCACTAGCATCGGTCCTATTTTGGAATGTGTATGGGTTATTAGGTTCATTTATTATCTCGAAGTTATAACGTATTATAGTTTCTTGCAGTTTTTCTCCACGAGCACCTGGTTTCATGCTCCACCACCATTTAGATTTAGCATTGGAATCCATGGTGTATATTAAAGATCTTCTTTCATAACTGTCAAGGATATTCGTCATCCTAGCCAAATGTATTTCAATATTATCCAAATATTGAAAGTAATGGTTGCATAGTATGAAGGTCATTTCAATACAGTTGACATATTGATCACAGTGTTTTGTGGTCTTTGCCATCTGAATCTCTTTATTGAGTACAACTAACATAGCCATAGCATGATCTCCATCTAAAATGGTACCAGTATGGCCCTCGGATACATAACACATCCAAGCCAATATCATCGATCAATTTTCTGATTTCCATAATGACCAATCTTGACCTTTGTGCACTAAGCTGTCCGAATCTTATTGTACGTATCCAACTGCTACAATTATTATGTGCTCCTACTATTTCCTCGTTTGATTCAGGTGCCATAATTGGTTCTATTTATTAGTCGTTCCCACATCATTTTATGTGTCGGACAATGTTGTATGTCTTTGCAAGATATTATCTTTCCATTCTCCTTAATTTTCTTCTTACTACTACACGGAATTCATATTACTAGTTCCCTTTTTACACAATCATTTTTTGTGTGGCCATGTTCTCCGTAGTGTGTACTTAACCACTACAGCATAATCTTTAGCACGAATAGCTTGAAAGGCTATATATATATATATATATATATATATATATATATATATTCTCTCTTGCTATATTAAATTTTCTAATCTTTGGAGAGACCTCTATAACATGATGCACTATTCGCGTTTCTTTAGGCCCAGTTTTAAACCAAAACTGTACTTCATCTTCAAACTCCTTCAATGAAAGTTAATCCCTGAAATTCTGTTCATATATATCCTTTCTATTTCATCTTCTTTTTCAGTCGCAATAACATCGTATAGAATTATCAGTGGATTTCTTTTTTAGCTTCTTCTGTAGTTATTTCTTTGTCTCTAAGACTTTCAGATTGTATGATTTTTTGTGCATCCTCTTTCGTCTCTGTTTCTATTATTGTTTCCGACGTTCTAAAGCCAGTAATCCTTATTCTATCCTTATCAGGTTTCAAGTGTTGAGTTACAATTACCTGTACTTCTCTTATTTACTTTCCGTTAGTTGACCTTATCATTACTGCATGTGTTTGTATAATGTTCTGTTCAACTTTTCTGTCGTTTCTGATAATGTTGGTTCAAATGCCATTTCAGCATATGATGGACCATTTAATGTTTCTTGCATTTTCTTTATTGTATCATTCTCAGACTTTAACTTAATATTTTGTGCCTTCAGGTGAGCATATTCATTTTGAATCTTTGCCATTAAAACAAACAATTACCTCACTTATCTGTGCTTGGCGGCGCTTGTTTACAATAGCCGCGCTATCATTAACTGCTTAGCAAGGCTCATTATTACCATGAAAGTTTATCCGCTGACTGTTTTCTTATTTGTGCCGAAACTTTTATGCCTGTTGTCATGACACTGCTCCCTCCTCAAGGCTGGTACTCCTGAACAACTCCATTCTAGCGGGCCAGACGATCCAGGTGTACCACCAACATCTTCCCTCGAGGCACCTTCTGGATAATGTAGACCACGTCGTTAGTCCTCTTCACCACCTGGTATGGTCCTTGCCATGGCTGTTGAAGTTTGTCGATTGTTCGATTTGCTCCCAGGTGTCCTCCTGAGGTACCGGCGTGCACTTCCTGCAAGACCTCCGGGACCTTACTTCGGGGAAGTACCAACTGTTCTCTCTGCGTCTTCCCCAAAGGCGATTCCCACACCCGGAGCAGTACGCCGTCTCTGATCTTCAGTGAGCCCCATTGGGCCCACTACGACTTATACGTGGCGCTCCTCGGTGCGATGTCCTTCCCGGTTGGTCGTGACCCTGCCTCCGCTTTCCTCAAGAGTGGTCCCAAGTCTGCGTCCGCCAGCTGCTCTCTCCTCATTCCTGCGCTATCCCAGCCATCCGCAGGCAATGCTGTGTGTACTCGGACTGCTGCGGAAAGCTCCTTCGCTTCCGCTCTTCTCATTGGCCGCAAACCACTGGGCAGGATCTTCGGGACATGGCGTCTGCGCTACCGTGGTTCTTCCCTCTACGATGCTCAGAGGCGAAGTCGTACGCCTGCAGCCTCTGAACCCAACGTGCTCTCTGACCTTCCAGGTTTCTAAAGCTCAGTAGCCAGGTTAGGGCGTAGTGGTCAGTCCTCAGTTGGAATGGCTGACCGTACAGGTGCTTGTGGAAGTACTCCAAGGTCCTTACAACCGCCAGTAATTCTCGCCGGGTGATGCAGTAGTTCTTCTCTGTCTTGGCTAGCGACTTGCTGTAGTAGGCTATCACCCGTCCTGGCTTTGCAATAGGACGCCCCCAATGCAATGGTCGCTGGCGTCGGTGTCCACAAAAAAGGCACCACATAGTCGTGGAAATCTCAGAATAGGAGCACTTCAGCCGCTGGAAATCGTCTTCGGCGTCCTCCGTCCACACAAAGGGTGGGTGCTCTTCAATCAGGCGGGTGAGGGGTTTGGCGATGTGGGAGAACCCCCTGATAAAGCGGCTGTAGTAACTGCACAGCCCCGGGAAGCTGAGCAATTGCCTCTTATCCTTTGGGCCAGGCCAATCTCTTACAGCCTGCGTCTTCTCCGGGTCTGTGGCTACACCAGTTGCTGAGACGATGTGGCCCAAGTAGTTAACTTCCTTGCGGAAGAGCTAGCACTTCTTTGCATTTAGCTTCAACTTGGTCGCCTGCAGTCTCTGCAACACCTTGCCCAGGTTTTCGGTATGGTCTTCAAAAGTCTTGCCGAAGATGATGTCTTCCAGGTATAGTAGGCAGGCGTCATAAGTCAGCCTTCTCATCACTGATTCCATTGGAAGGTAGCTGCTGCGCCGCAGAGGCCAAAGGGCATAACTGTGAACGGCCAAAGCCTTGGCCTGCCGAGCATGCAGCCCATTCCTTGTCTCTCGGGTCTAGAGTCACCAGCCAGTAACCCAACCTCAGGTCCAGGGTCGAGAACCACTGTGCACCAACTAGCCTGTCCAGGGTATCGTCAATCCGGGGTGAGGGGAAACAGTCCTTCCGGGTGACAGCGTTCAGCTTCCTGTAGTCCACACAGAAGCGTAGCTCACCGTTCTTCTTTGTCACCAGAACTACAGGGGAACACCAAGGGCTATCAGACTCTTCAATCACTCCCCCGGATTTCATGTCGTCTGCCATATGCCGCACCGCCGCTTGTTTCGCCAGCGGAACGCGTCTAGGTGGTTGCCGAATAGGCCGGGCGTCTCCGGTGTCGATGCGGTGAAGCACTTTATCCGTGCGGCCGTAGTCACTGTTGCCTTGGCTGAAGTCACGCTGGTATTGCCTCAGTAGTTGTCGAACTTTCTCCAGCTGATTTGAGGTCAGGTGGTCGGCCGCCCTCTCCAGTAAAACTTCCAGTCGGGCCCCCGGAATTTCTTCGGCCCCGGTTCCTGTGTGTTGTCGATTGCGGTTACGCTGACAACGGGCTCACACGTCCCGAGCTCCGTTCCGGCCTGGACGTCGTGATCGGCGTCTGCCAGGTTGAGCAGCCTCACTGTTACCTCCTCTCGTCACGGCAATAATATCCTGGCTACACAGAGTTCGGCAAAAGCATCATCTGGTCCAGCGTCATATTCTTCGTCCGCTGGCTTTCCAGGAGCGCTGTTACCACGACCTCGCTTCTCGCGAAGACAACCACGTCTTCCTTCAGGACGACCCTGCAAATTCCATGGCGCTCTTCGGGCTGCCGAAGTATCACCTCTTCTCAATTGAGGCGCAGGAACTTCCTGCCCAAATCCCCCGTCGTCTCGTGGCTCATGAGGACAACCAACCCCAGTATCACCTCCTCAGCCACGTTCGCGACGAACACCCACAGACGCACGGCATTGCGTCCCGTGGTCAACTTCAGTAGGGCCTCCTTCTCCACAGGCAAGGTGTTTCCCTGAATATTGTCACAAGCTGGTATGGTCGCCTCGGCTTCCTCATCGGCATACCCTTGACCACGTCAGGTCTGATTGTCTCTGCTGCCCTGGTGTATACCAGCACGCGGCACGGCTTCCCTCTCACCCAACCGTCCGCGATGAGGCAGTCATCTATACGGCGGCTGAGGCTGCGCAGTGTCACTCGAGGGGATGGTGGTGATGGCGCCGACATTCCGCACTCCACGACGGCCCTTGCTCGACTTCCGGTTGCTCTTCTTGGTGTGGGCAGTCTTTCTCCAGGTTTCCCGGCTGTCCACATCCCCAACACAGGCCACTAGGTGATCCTCTCCACGCCGGGCCTTACTTGTTCTTCCGGCTGCCCTTCCTGGCGTGGGCAGTCTCTCTGCAGGTGCCCGGGCTCTCCACACCCCCAACACAGGCCACTAGGTGTTCGCCGGCGTCCCTCGGCTGGTCTTCTGTCTCCGCTGTAGCTGACACTCCTCGGTCTCGACGTCGGGATAGCTGTTACCTTGGCCGCCTCCATCCTTAATGCTGCCGTTAGCGCCTCGTGGATTGCTTTATAATCACCGAGCATTAGGCGCTGACGAATCTCCGTGTCCCGTACCCCGTCAACGAAGGTGTAGGCAGCTTCCCGGGACACGAACTCTGGTGGGAGGTGAACTAGGGCCTTTCTTGCCAGTTTTTTAACTACCAGGGTGAACTCCTGCGGCGTCTCCCCTTGCTGCTGTAACCTTGCCTTTAGCTGGCTGCGGTACGCTGCGGCTAAGCGGTGGTTTCCGAAACTATTCTCCAGGGCCTCCCAGATGTCCTTGGGCGCCGCCGTTCTCTGCACCGCGTTTAGGACTTCCGCGGCCCGTCCCTGGAGGCTGACTATTAACTGTGTGGCCTCTTCCTCTGGTGACCATTTGTTGTGCTTGGCCACTGCGTCGAATTGGCGGCGGAAGACCTCAAACGTTGACTAGCCGTCATATTTCGGAGGTTTGACGCACGCCGACGTTGTGTCCCGTCCCGGTGCGTCGGCCTTCAAATCCTTCAACCTCCTGCCGAAGACGTCCTCCACCACGCTGCTGTCGGTCTTCCCTTCCAGGTCGTTAACGCGGCTCGCCAGGTCCTCGACGCGCTCGTCCACTTGGCCCAACCGCTTGCCGAGCTCCGTCACGTCCTCCCTCACGCCGGCCAACTGTTCTTCAAATTTGGCGGCGAGAGCCTCGTTCGCCACCTTCATTTCCGTGGTCAGTTCGGCCATCTTTGCGGTCATTGTCGTGGCCAAGTTGTTGTTTGCGTCTTCATTTGTTTCAACTCTGCGGCCAGGTTGTTATTTGCCGCTTGTGTTTTTTCAGCGAAGTTTTCATTTGCCGTCTTCATTTCCTTCAACTCGGCGGTAAGGTTGTCGTTGGCCGCTTTCATTTCTGTCAGCCTCTCCAAAATCTTTTCCAATGCCGCGTCCATGGCTGTAATGTTCGGTGATGTGATCCCACTCCTGACACCAGTGTGACTTTTTGGGTTCGTGAAATGAAAAGTCCAATTGCACCATTCAAAAATGTTCTTTATTTCCACCGACTTACAGTTGAACACTTGCCAATTACACAGAATTACGTAATGCACACAATTACGATTCACCAGTTCGTCCGTTACAGTTCCACTTGCACTCGTAATTACGTAAACTCCACCGACGCACGTACGCAGTCCGTCCGCTCACTGGGCGCTCCTCACGGCTCGCCAAGAACTGACTTCCTCCTGCCCGGCGCGTCGCTTATATAAGACCAGCTGGCCAATCTAGAAGTTTCCGTATTAGACGAAACAACCCGCACGTTCGAGAATCCAGGGGGAGGGGAAAGAGACCTACGCCACTAGGTCTTCGCCGGGGTCGCTCGGCTGGTATTCTGTCTCCGGTGTAGCGGACGCTACTCGTTCTCGACGTCGGGATAATTGTCACCTTGGCCGCCTCCATGCTGCCGTTAGCGCCTCGAGGATGGTTTCGTAGTCGCCGAGCATTAGGCGCTGACGAATCTCCAGGTCTCGTACCTCGTCGATAAATGTGTATGCAGCCTCTTGGGATACGAACTCTGGTGGGACGTCGACTAAGGCTTTTCTGGCCAGCTGCTCATTTGCCAGGGCGAACCCCTGTAGCGTCTTCCCTGGCTGCTGTGACCTTGACTTCAGCTGGCTGCGGTATGCTGCGGCTAAGCGGTGATTTCCATAGTGATTATCCAGGGCCTCCCGGATTTCCTTGGGTGCTGCCGCTGTCTGGACTTCGTTCAGGACTTCTGTGGCCTGTCCTTGGAGACTAACTATTAGCTGTGCGGCCTCTTCCTCTGGTGAGCACTTGTGTTTGGCCACCGCGTCGAATTGACGGCGGAAGGCTTCGAAAGTTGTCGCGCCGTCGTGTTTAGGAGGTTTAACGCGCGCAGATGTTGTGTAACGTTGCGCCGCGTCGGCCTTCAAGTCCTTCAATTTCCTTCCGGCGATGTCCTCTATTATGGCGTTCAGGGACTTGGTGTTACTGACGGCCTTTCCATCCACGTCGTAAACGCAGCTCTTCACCACGCTCACCCAGCTCCGTGACGTCCTCCTTTACGTTGGCCAACTGCTCTTCAAGCTTTGCGGCGAGGGTCTCATTCGCCGCTTTCATTTCCGTGGTCAATCCGGTCATCTTCGCGGTCATTGTCGCGGCCAAATTGCTATTTCCAGCTTCCGTCTTTGTTGTTAATTCGGCGTCTATTTGTTCCAGTTCCGCTTCCAAGTTGTTATTTGCCGCTTCTATTTTTGCTGCGAGGCTGCCATTCGCCGTCTTCATTTCTTCCATTTTCTGTGGAATCTTTCCCAATGCCGATTCCATCGCCGTTGTCCCACTTCCTGACACCAGCTGTGACTTTGTGGGTTTGCAGTATTAAAAGTCCAATTTGCCGAAATTCAAAATGTTCTTTATTTCCGTAGAGATACTCTGTTCAATTTTCATGTAACAACATTACATCACATAACAACACAATCTTCCAAGGTCGATGACAATAACAGCGTCCAGTTCAGCTCTCTTTACAACAACACTCTTGTTACACAACAGTCTCTGCTTACTCACTCTGGTTTACAACTACTCACTTTGCGAGCCGTCACGTCCTTAAATACCTAATTCGTAATTCTAGATTGTTCTAAAATAAACCAGAACCCGGCCAGAATCAGTCCAGAAATTTCCAGGAGAATAAAGAAACCAAATATTCTATCACATTCCAGAATCGTAACTTAATCTATGTGGGCAAGTCCTTTACCTCGGTAATCTGTGCTTGCCTTCACTTGTTTACAATAGCAGCGCCATCAACTGCTTAGCAAGGTTCATTATTACCACGAAACTTTATCCGCCGGCTGTTTTCTTATTTGTGCCGAAACTTTTATGCCTGTTGCCGTGACAATATAAAAGTCACTAAGTGGACTGACGATGCATCAAAGGAAATTCAAGACACACTTTTATATACATACACATATACACAGTTACACCCAGTGAGGGAGTGAGAGAGAGACTGAAAGCGACAGATAAAATACACAGACATACCCAAATTGAGTTCTGTGGGTAAATGTTGATACCTTATTAGTGTACACAGTTTCTCTATTATACGTAACAAACCTCTTTCTTACACTGTTTTTACTGTTAAACACTCCTCTTATGCAGAACCTGCTTCCAAAGACTAACAAAGTTGGCGCCTGGGGTAGGAAGCCCTTCGTGGGGTAGACAAACTCGGGATCAGAGAGGGTGCTGGCATAGATAAATAGCAAAAGTAAAAAATGTTCATCTTAACTCCAATGGAAAATATAGAGATTGCATTTGATTTTTCGAAATATAAATATAAAATGTTCGTCATGTTAGTGTTTCTGCTACACCCTTCGTAAAAATTATATTTAAGTATACTTTCTAAGTCTATTATCTGTCGTTTTAGGTACTAGTTAGAGGTGAAACAGGAGTTCTTCACATTACTTCCTGTAGAATACTTAATGTAAAATCTATTCCCCAACTATTTATGTGATTATGCGTTAAGGCTAGCACTAAGGAAAACAAAAACTTGCATTTGCAAACGAAGTAGGTCGCTATTCTCGTAGTTGAAACCTCTTTAGTATGCCAATTTATGCAACGGATGGAGGGTTTTCTTAACCTTAAACCTTTACATGCCAGAGATTCCTAGGGTTCCGTCTTTGGTAAACATTCCCTTTGGTTTATGTCTTCACTGCAGGCAAGCCTTTAACGTTCGTTTTGACTGCACAATTACTACCTGGGATTTAGCTCTTAATTTAAAGCCTCCTTCACCGTTCTAATCTAATTAGAGAAACTTCTTTTGTTTTCGTTATGGAAACAGAAGGCAATTTGCATTAAAGTAGAAACACGTTTGTTTGCTTTCCTTAACAGGAGATAAACTCTAACAATTTGTCTGCCAACTCTTATACTGCTGACAACTATAGCTATCATAACAGCGTTTTCCGATGTTGCACTTCACAACACAACTTTATTAATTTCATTAGTATGCTCGTTGTATCCTTTATGGAATTATTGTACAAGGATTTTCTATTTGTCACTTGTAACAGTAATTTCATAAATCACCTTCATATTTCTAATTGAAAAAAAGACTTTCTTGGTATAAATCCGAATTTGATGAAAAATTGTGGATGCATAATTTTAATTTTACATGTAACATAAGTTCCAAGTGAGCTAGTTCTGGTAGCGAGAGATTTATACAATCTATTGAGTAGTTTATATATAATTTATAGATTTTAAGTGAACTTTTAAACCCTTCTGTTTTCTTTAATCCGGTAGATATTTAATATCATAAAAAATCTTCATACAACACAAAAACTGTTAAATTAATATTCAAGGAAGTAGAGACACAATAGGCTCTTAGACCGATAGTTTGATACATTTTGAAGCACATAATGTTACCACTCAGAAAAAATGTTTTCAGCTTTTTACTATGAATATAGGTTAGAAATATGTTTTCGTTACTCTGGACTTAATTTTATCCCTTTAGTTAATAAAATATTAAACCTACCATTATAGTCAGCGCTATTGCAACATGAATAGAAAAACTTGCATACATAATAGCAATCGTGTGCATCAAATTAACGTTATAAGCAGAATCAGTTGCGTGCTTTTGACTTTGTTTATCAGTTCATAAGTAATCACAGTCTGTGCGTAGTGCTCGGAGTGAATACTGGTCGTGTTTCTTATTTTGCACTAATTTATATATAGTAAACTATTTCCTTTTCTATAGGATTTTAAGATAAGGTCAACGCTGTTCTCGAATAATCTTGTTTTAAAGCTTCAGCAAGTTCATACACAAATGCCCAAGTGTTACACATCCGATTTTTTACTTTAGTCTCTTAAAAGTTCAAATTAGCTTATATCGAGCGCTGCTTTTCAATGATAAATTAATTATATAAACCAATTCAGTGGTACACGCATGTTCAGAAGCGCGCCCGCACAGAGAAGCACACGCCCGCCTCGGTAGCGTGGTCGTAGCGTGTCTGCCTCACGTTCAAGAGGTCCCGAGTTCGAATCTCGATCAGGGTGAGTTAGCTGAATAAGGTTTTTTCCGGCGTTTTCCCTTATCCTGAAAAACGAATGTGGAGTAACTCTAAGCCCTATGAACCCTGGACTCATTTGAACATCATTTCACTCATTCCATTCATCGTCCGATATGACAACCTTAGAGGAGGTAAATTACACACACACAAAAAAAAAAAAAAAAAAAAAAAAAACAAGCACACGCGATTTGATCTCTTACATTACTCATATAAGTGTGTTTTGATCTGCACATTTTGAAGTAGAATAATTTTAAAAATGTCTGAAAGTTTACCTAACAATTGGGTAATCAGTTTTTTAATGTTGCTGGTCAAATTAAAATGTTTAAAACTAACACTTTAAAAAATGTCTGCACGTTTAGCGATCTTAAGGAACCTATTTAGCTAGACTGAAATGTAGCTGATGTTCAGTTAATTATAAGCAATATAATAATGATATTTATCGTGATTTTCTGAGCTAAATAATTAAGAAGTAAACTACTATTGAACTGCCACTAATTAAACAGGCTAAATATAACTAAAACATTCATTTGGAACAGTGAGAAAAGTGGAAAAGCTGATTAGAATACATAATTTCGTTAAGTGTTGACTGATCTTCAATTTACCGCAGTTCAATAGTTATTTACATAGAAGCACCATTATAACTTTATTATAACTTCGTATTAAATCATAAATAGTCTTAACGTTACTCGTTCGTTTCTCTTTATTTTTATTTTTTAATTTAAAGCTCTTCAATGTGGTAATTCGTAACGATAAAGTAATGACAGGTGAAATTATACTCAAAACGGCCGTAGTCTTCGCCCTTTCAAAATAAGAAGAAACCCGGGGAAAAAGCTTAACTGGGTAAATACTCCATCCAAGACTCCAACTCAAGACCTCTTGAATGTCAGGCAGATACGCTACTACTACACACAGAAGCGGGATTTAGACGATTTTCTGAAACAAACAAGTCTACAGAAACAAAACAACAAAGTATGCAAGTATATATAGAAAAGACCAGCTGTCCCATTTCGTAGTATGTGACCGAATGCATTAGTATCCTTTCCATTTTGTATGTATGCCTTTCCATAAACAGGTGCTCTAAAGTTTGACGTAACAGTACTCTAATTGGTGCTGCTATTCGTAAGTTACATTAGATTGAACAGCATGAAAACATACCTGTTCTCTGTGTGAATTAACAGGCAGTCTACTATTTATAACCATTATAAACTAAAAGTTGCTATCTGTAGTGCTTATGTCATCATTTATTTCCACAGCTATTCTTCCGATTAGTCACACAAAGTTATATTACCTACTTCCTGCTGTTTAGTAACAAATTTCGGCCGAAATGTAGTGCTCCGACAACATGCATTATTATAGGTTAGGCTAACTCATACATCTATAAAATACTTAAAACACAGGATAAATGTAACATACCAGTACATTTATTACACATTTACTGCATGAGCCAATGGGAGAAAAGGTATCTATAACTTTACATTTCAAATAGCATTGTGTAGTTGTGGTAAATTTTAATTGAATGGGTGATTATATTTTAAATTTATTAAGGCAGCATTTTTAGGTGAGAAAAATTGCACATTATAAAGACTTTTACCGCTTTTAACTATATTTTGGATGTCCCCTGTAATTTGCTACTTGCTTGAAGTTCTACCAAAAATCAAAGGAAGTTTAGCACACTAGCTTATATTTTAAAACATCTGGATCTCATTCTTGCGGAAACATGGCAGTGTTTATTCAAAAAGCATTTATGTTTAGGAGATTATTTATCCATCTAGAATAAAAGTACTTGTATGTGTTTTCTTAGCAACATTGCGTGTATACAGCTCGCATATACATTTTGATTAATTTTTGATTAACTCAGGAAATCTGTACATTTACTTTTGCACTCAAATGGTTATACTACGTACATACTTGGTCAAAAACCAAACACTTCTTTCTGTGAGTGTATGCAGATTGCTTTCGTTTCTGACGTTTACCAATACAGCAGCATAAGAGCATTTTCAGGTTGGATGTCAGAAGCTGACATACATAACGGGCATGGGGTGGCACTGAAAGTCAGGCTTCTTACACTCCTCTCGCGTTTAATGGTGCATGGCGTTCATCTTGCATGCAAATGACAGCATCAAGACATGCTTATACTATAGACATAGACGTTGTACATACAGAACACCCATCTCAGAGTAAATCCTTTGTTGTTGTAAACTGGATCATGTGTGCTCTGCTATTTCACGCTGACTGGCGAACGGTGAATGATCCTGTGGATGCCACTGCACCTAAAATATTAAGTGTCGCATACTTTCAACATGAATATAAAGATGTTAGGTTTGCTTGAACGTAGTTAAACATTTTTTTTTAAATTTATTTAAGGTCGCTTTAACTTCCTGGGTCATATCGCGACCATTTTTACAAAATAATACAATTAGTAACATATATAAAAATTTGCATTCAAAATACAGAATTACAATCAAACATATAAAATATACATATTAATAACATTAATTATGAAAACAATTTACATTAAATACAGATAAATGAAAACAAAGGCAAGAAAATATATAAGTTAACAACACTATTTTGCAAAACAAAAATTTCATTACTTTAACACCGTTACGTAGATTATGAAATACAATTGATTAAAGTATATTGCACATAATTTATATTAATTTCCAAATGTCTATATCATTTAGGTAATTAAATAGATTGCGTCGTAATTTGAAACTGTTTAGCAGTATGGCGATGACCTGTGGGATTCCGTGTTGTTTTCTGTTTCTTTCGTATTCATTGCATTCTATGAGAAGGTAAGGTTTTCATTACATTCTTTACACGTAGGCTGCGGCTGTCTTGAGAGAAGATATGAATGAGTGAGGCTGGAGTGACCAATTCGTAGACGGGTGAGAATGACTTGTTCCTTTCTAGTAAGCGGCTTGGTTGGGTGAAGAGCGGTAGATCCTTTTCGCACTTGGTGTAATTTTCCTGATTGTTGTTGATTCCATTCAGATTTCCATTTTTGTACTGGTGTTTTGGAGACATGATTTATAATATCTGAATATGTAATTTGGACGTTCGTTTGTTGGCGTAGTGATGTAGCGTCTTTAGCAGCTTCGTCCGCTCTTTCATTCCCTGTTATTTCTTGATGGGAAGGGATCCAAATGAAAACCACGTCTTTACCAGCATCGGTGATGTTACTGAATAGTGTCTGCGTGTCCTGAACTAATTTCTTGTCTGTTGCGTAGTTCTTCATGCTCGGCATGGTACTCGGGGAGTCAGAGCATATTGCATAGCAGTTGTGGTGTGCTGTCAGTACGTAAGTAAGTGCTTGATAGATGGCGTATAGTTCAGCACTGTAGGTGGAATAATAGTCAGGTAACCGTTGCTGTAGAATTTTATCAGGAGTTATTATTGCACATCCAGTACCATGATCCGTTTTTGATCCATCAGTGTAAATAAATTGATAGTTGGGGAAATTGTTGCACATTTCATAAAATAGTGTTTGGTAAACAATTGCAGCGGTATTCCATTTCTGGTGAAATATTAGGTCGGTATAAATCTTGGGAATTTTGAGTTTCCAGTATGGTCCTTCATGGAAGTCCCTGGTCATTATGGGAGGGATCTTTATGCTGTCAGTATTTAAATAGTTAGCAAGTCGTTGATAGAAAGGTAAAGAGTACTTTTTCGGATGACAGGTCTTGTTGCTTTTTGTATTGGGAAAAACATATGAATGGATACTTGAATGAGGTCTTGCTGCTATTTTGATTCCATATTTTATGCTTAATTGTATTCTCCTGGTGTTTAACGGTGGTTGGTTGGCTTCTATCCGTAGGCTAGAGACCGGACTGGTACGATATGCTCCTAATATAATCCTCATAGCAGAACTTCGAATCACTTCCAGTAGCTTAAGTAACGCCGGTGCTGCAGAGTTATACACAATAGCTCCATAGTCAAGTTTGCTTAGGATTAAAGCTTGATACGTCAGTTGTAGGACATGTTGACCAGCACCCCAATTGCGGTGTGATAATGTTTGTAATACGTTCAGGCGCCTTGAACAGTCTTCCTTTAGGTTCGAAATATGTGTTTTTCATGATAGATTGTGGTCGAAGATAAGCCCCAATAATTTCAATTGTTTATTTGTTTCAATGGGTTTTCCATACAGGTGGATGGTAGGGTTTGGAAGATGCATTGAACTTTTGGTAAAGCAAATACATTTTGACTTTTGCTGAGAAAAACTGAATCCTGTTTGTGATGTCCAAATCTGTATCCTTGTTACAGTGTCTTGTAGTAAAGCTTAAGTGGTTGAGATGTTACTAACTTTACAGAAAAAGGTCAGATCATCAGCAAATAGGCACGCTTTTACAGGGGGATGAATAGTGTTCAGTATGTCGTTTATTGCCAGCAGGAAAAGTGTAACGCTAAGCACGGAGCCTTGGGGTACTCCATTGTCTAACTTAACTTCCTTGGATAATGTGCCATTTGAACGTACTCTAATGGTGCGATGCTGGAGAAAATTCTGAATGAAATAAAACATACTTCCTGATATTTTATTTTGTCGTAGTATTTGAAGTATACGTGTTCTCCATGTCATATCATATGCCTTTTGTATATCTAGACTAACTAGTATGAGATGTTGTTTGTGGAGAAAGGCTTCTCTTATTTCAGACTCAATCGTGATTAAACAGTCTGTAGTGGAACGGAATTGTCTGAAACCATATTGTGATTCAGAAAGAAGTTTCCTGTTTTCAATAAACCAACGTAATCTTTTATTTATAATCTTTTCTAGAACTTTGCACATTGTACAAGTAAGAGATATTGGTCTGTAGTTGTTTGGTAGTGTGAGGTCTTTATTAGGCTTCGGTATGGGTATCATAACTGCCGAACTCCAAAGATTGGGAAATAACCTATAAGACCAGATATGATTGAATATTTGAAGAAGATATATATATATATATCCTTCAATTGGTAGTTGTTTCAGCATATCATAGTATATATTATCTGGTCCAGGACTGGAGGTTTTGCATAATGCGAGAGCATTTTCATATTCATAATATTTGATGGCCTCATCAAAGTTTTCGGTACTGTCATTTACAGGTTCGTCAGGTATTGAATCATTTTTCATTTTAAAGGATTTAAATTCGTCCTCATAATTAGCATCGGATGATGTAGATGCAAATGAATCTGCTAAAATGTTAGCTACTGACTGTGAATTGGTGATAGTTGTTTTTGAGTCAGGGTCTTTCAAAACGATTTCTGAGTTATATTTAAACCTGCCTCTAATTTTCTGGATATTTCCCAACACTGTTTTCTGAGGTGTTTGATAGTTTAAGGATGCAACAAAATTCAACCATGAATACTTTTTACTTTGTTTAACAGTTTTTCTTGCTTTAGCTCTAGCTTGGAGATATTTAAGCTTATTTTCTTCAGTAGGACGGCGTCTCTATTGGTAATATGCTTTATTCTTAAAATTAATGATTTTTGGCATTCACTGTTCCACCAAGGAACCGTTTTCTTGTATGGGTCTATTGTAGGTATAGAAATATTTGCAGATTTTAGAATAAGTTCATTGAAGTTTTTAATTATTTCATTAATATTAGTATGAATAAGTTCACTGGCAGGCATCAGCTGGGTTATTTCTTTTGTTATAAAACTCTTAAATGTACTCCAATTAGCATTTTTAAAATTAAATTTTGGCGTGAATGTGGTTTTCTGAGGACTGTCACTCAGTTGAGTAAGAATAATATTAAAGTGATCACTATTTCATTGAGGTTCTTTATAAATGAAGTATTTAAACAAATCTGGTATATTTGGTCAGCACAAACTTAGGTCTATGGAGCTGAGTGTTCCATAAGCTAGACTGAAATGAGTAGGGTTCAGTGAATTGAGTAGAATTAGATCTAAATCGCTTATAAACTGTTCAATGAGTTTTCCTCGTGAATTGGTGGAGCTTCATCCCCATAGTGTGTTGTGACTGTTGAAATCTCCGAGAATAAGGTAAGGACGAGGTAGCTGTTGCTCCAGTTCATTTAGTTTTACAAGATCTAAACTGTGGCTGTTGGGGAGATATATATTACATATACATAGTTCTACCGTCAAAAGAACAGAAACTGCAATAGCCTCTAAAGTAGTATTGAGCGAGATAGCACGTTGTGGCAGTGTTTCTTTAACATAGGTGACTACTCCACCACTGGCATGTGTACATTCTTCTCGATTTTTATTATAGGCATTGTATCTTCTTAATGGAGCAACATAATCATGCTTCAAATTTGTTTCTTGCGCACAAACAACTACTGGGTTATTTTTATTAATTAAGAGTTGGAGGTGTTCCAGTTGAGAATGAAATCCATTTATGTTCCATTGTAATATGTTGTGTTCCATTATATGTTATGGTTTTTACTTTTAAGGTTTACTATGTATAGGGCTTCAGTTAGATGGTGTTAGCAAAAACTTCTACCACATAACTATCAAAATGTTTAAGAAACTGTGTTGTTTCTATTTATTTCGGAAAGCAGTTTCTTTCCTATACGGGTGTTCGGATTTTTCATTGTTCTATTGGTAAATAAGGGATGAAGCTTTTTGGCTGTATCAAGTCATCAGTGTAGCTAAGCGCAAGTGATATTATATCAGATGCTCCAACAGTATTTTCAAAAAAGCTTTTGAACTGGAGGTAATTTAAAACGTAGTCGTCCGGTCTTTCTTCCATAGTACTTTTTATTACAGGCATCTGGTCATTTATGAGCGAAAGGGTGTCAATCTTTTTTGGCTTTTTGTGTATATGTTTGTTTACTAGGTTAGGTTCTGCTTTTTCTGTCTCATCTAATGTCATTAAAGATGTGTCAGATACGTTTTCGTCATCATCGGTTGCAGATTCAGTATACTTACTGGATGTTGAAATAGGTCGCTTTTTGGCTCCTGTCTTAAGGTTTTGCCCTAAAGGAGGGAAGTTCAATTCTGTGTTAAGTTGTGGCAATGGTGTCGAAGGAGGTTCAGACTGGGAGGTGCCATTTTCTTTTATAGAAACAGTTTCTAGTGACACGTTTTCTGTGTTTCCTGTGTCAGTTTCAATTATTTCTGCGTTGTCTTTAGCTTTGTTATTTACTGGCATGACTGAGGTGTGTCTACTATCTCTTTCAGATGAGCAGCTAACCATCTTATTATTTATTTCATCTGACGACTTGCACTGTTTAGCTAAATGTCCTTCCATTTTACATGAAAAGCAGGTAGGAACATCGGAAGAAAGGTATATCCAATAGGATGTATCCTCATGGTTTATCTGTAAGATTTCAGGTAGTTTGGCAAAGTCATCAGGTTTTACATACATTTGTCGGCGAAAACTCATGATGTGTGTATATCCAGGGATAGCTATTCCCGCCCTGATATATGATATAGATGATACAGGCTTAATTCCATGGGCCAGCAGGTGTTCTTCGATAACATAATTGGGAATAACAGGGCACACATTAGAGAGTATCACTCTTTTATTTTTAGTGAGAAGCGGCCCAATTTCCAAGTACAAGTTGTTCACCTTTACTTTTGGGTGTTTAGATACCAGTTCATCTTATAGTTTTTTATTGGCGAGGTAGATACAGATTCTGGAGTTCAATATTCGAGATACAAATCGAATGTTGCTGGGGTTAGTTACGTATTCTTTAAGTGTTATGCCGTCGTGGGCTTCGATTATTATGGCTTGTTCTTTACTGGGTCCTGTTTGGGTTATAGCTGAATAACTGGGAGCTGAGTTATACATTATTGGGTTGTTCACATTGCTTTTTTCAGCATCTTGTTTTGGTAGGCCTGTGGCCGCCATAGAAGAGCAAAACTATTGATTTTATGTATATATTGATGCGCAGTTGTTTAATCGACAACTGGCATATATTTTCACTAACCTCAGCCCTAACGCTGATATAACTTTATTGAATTACTACTGAAATATAATTGTAACAAGGTTACCTTTATTTACACAGCAACTGCAGTAGACGTTCTTGTATAATTCGTAGAATGACTACATATAACACTGTTGTTCTTGAAATATAACTCTTAGAACAGGAGTATTACAAATTCTGTTAAGCCAAGGCCACGACCTTCACTTGTTCTCGTTAAACATTTTGAGAAACTGTTGCGTGTGTTACTATTTATTGTTTTGCCAACTTATGATTTTACTGTAGGTTTAATAATGGTTCTGCATAAACGTAGTTTAAGAACACGAACTTCTTACCAAGCTTTCCGATCCATTATAACAATTGCAAAGAGTTTGTTGTAAGAAACGTTTCAGAATATTAAGTTCCGTACGAATCTTCTTTTAACCTTTTAGGAGGTGGAGACTACAACTTTTGCCATTTGTAACATAACGGCCTATTGCCATTTATTTATATATTTATTATTTATTTACTTTGTTTATCTACTTTATTGATTTATCCATCCATCCATCCCTCCCTCCCTTCATCACTCCATCCATCTATTTATTTATTCATTTATTTATGTCCATCCATTCATTATTTATTTATTCATTTATGTCCATCCATCCATCATTTATTTAGCTTTTTAATATTAGGAGCTTTAAACCCTATTTCCGAGATGGACATATTCCAGTTATAACTTAAACAATACAGTACATTGTAATTTACGTCCTCCAAAGTTGTCATATCGGCCGATGAATGGAATGGTTGAAATAATGCTCAAATGAGCCCAGGGTCCATAGAGCTTAGAGCTACCCGACATTGGTCTTTCAGAATAAGGTAAAACCCCGGAAAAAACCTTATCCTGACTGAGATTCGAACTCGGGACCTCTTGAACGCTAGGCAGACACTCTACCACCACGCTACCGAGGCGGGTGATCTCGTTTCTTTTCCTTTACGTATGATGAAACGTTTTGATAATTTTATATAACTAAGTGGTTAGTGCTTAGTTTTAAAACACTGTTAAAATGGGTATGAGATAAGGGTATGAGATAAAATAATCAATTTTTAATGGACACAATAATGCAAAATGGCTTTAAAGTCTGATTCATTTTATGGTAATACTATACTGGTGGACATAAAATCCATAGGGGGTTCTCTGATGGCAGTTGAATATGAAATTCATAGTTCAAACTCATACCTCTTGGTTACGACTTTTCGGGTGCTCAGGTCACATTCTTTTGTTACTGCCGTGACTTGATTAATCCTCAGGCCGAAACGTCTAACGATCTTAACTCACGTAGAGGTGCTGGCCATATTCGGCATTCCGCCGTAGATTTATCTCTTACGGAAGAGTTGATTGCGGTAAGCGGTGAGGGTGTATTTCTTCTTGAAATTTGTTTTCATAATTGATCATATATTAATCTGAAATTGGTATTGCAATAAAAATCATTAAAACAATTCAACTATTGCCAGCTCGATACTAATATTGAAACAAGAACATACGTATAATTTTAGTTCACATAAGTTCACTTTGAGCATAAAATTCTTGGGACTGTAGCCATTTTTACGCAAATTAAAAATATTTCCTGACAATTCGCTAATCTATGCTACTTTTTGGAATAAAAATAATCTAAGAAATCATAGATATTATAAATAATTCTTATATTATTCAACGTTGTTCTATACATACATTTAAAGTGTTTGTCAATTAGACAATAGAGAGGCCATGCTTCGAATGCCAACACTAAATTATAATTTTTAATGGTTACAGGAATTTCAGTCATTCGTTGAACATGTTTTCGCTGAAGTGTAAATAATGTACCACCATTCAGACTGCAGAGAGATGGGCTTTCAACCTACAACGTTTTAAAGATATTTTAACTGAATTCCAAATGGCTTTTTTGAATCGAGTTGTTACTGTCGACCTTAATTCATCATTGTGCTATGAATAGAATACCAAGCATCAATACATTGCTTCCAGTGTATCTGTTCCAAAGTAGACAATGAGGGCCCCTCAGTGGGATTAGTGATTGCCACAATTTTTTTGTGATGTAAAGGGTCATATGCGAAGGGTCAAGTCATATCTCCCAACCTTTTGGAAAAGAAGAGACGATTTCTGCACAATAATACAGCGATTATTGGTCCAATTCAACTAGAAGTAAGAAACATGGCTCAATTTGGCGAAGACGAAAGGTTGTTTCATCACGAAAACCCACTAATAATTCATTCGGTGCTGCCGTAGCCAAACTGTATGAAGTGCATTAATAATTGCTGCAGCATCCTCTCTATCCACCCATCTGGCACTCTGAAATTTCTTCTCTTTTTAAACCATGAAGAAATGCGCAACGGAAAGAAACTCTCCATAAAATGAAAGAGTCATCATCTAGCAGAGGCATATTTTGCAGAGCTTGACGGTTGATAATTTTAAGGGGTTAGTAGTGTTATGATATTGCCTGGCCTGTAACAGAAGCACATATATTTTCATGACCATTATGTCCAGTAGTTTTTAGTGTTAATGGAGGATTTGAATTTTAATCAATGAAATATAGAATGCGTAATTCTCATATTGAATCGCCCTCCTATCTTTTAATTTATGGACCTCTCTTCCTACGATAAGTTCGGATAATCGCTTCAGTTGTCCATATTGTCATTTTTATTACGAGGTTTTTTAATTAAGTAGACTAATTCCCTCATATGAGGTCATCCTTTGTTGACCGTGTTAAATTCGGCCAATCACAATCATGAAATCATGCACAACGGTGATAACTAGTTTGTTATCGCACCTCAGAACCGAACACAACACATTCTGCGTGTTTCCGAACAGGCAAAGGATTATATTACTCGACAAAGCGTTGAGGCGTATTGACCTTCAGGTCACCAGCGCTGTGATCGTCTCTTATCGGTTCTTATCTGGTCGATTGGAAGAGTGAAATATTTGTAATTTGAGGTACAGTAAGTTATGAAACACAAATAGAGCTACCGGAAGCTGCGTGTGTCTATATGAATTGTTTTTTCGCGCCTGCCGATGTATGATATTGTTGTCCAGAAGACATGATTACATCTGAACACAGTATACAGCTCAAAATGTATCTGCGATAAGCTGAGGTAAACATCTCTGTGTTGCGAATTTTTCTCGATACGCTTTCTCGCTCTGCCATGTAGTATATCTCACGGATCGTCAACTGTTAGCGCTGCTTTCAAATGTCAAAATGGCTGAAATGTTTGTATGCCGTGATTTGTGAGGTTAAGTTTAATTCAAATGCTAATATAGACCTATGTGATTTAGGGAATCAAATAACTTGCCTTATGGCTTTCATTTTTTAAAATAGTCTCTACAAATGCAGCTCGTGGTTTTGAACATTCCTAGATAAATTCCCACGTGACGTCGTCGCTCGTGAACTTATCAGTAATTACTAATCCACTCGTGACATTACCTATAAGAATTTATCTGTGGTAATTTCACTATTCAACTATTTTGTTAGCACTATCCGCAATAGCATCCAGTACATTGTGCAGATTTCATTACCATCGTTTTTATTGCTCTATTACAATACTGATTTAAGTGATCGTCCAGCATTTCATGATTAATAGACTTTTTAACCAGCTTAAATATTTATCACTTTGACAGTCGAATCATTTAATTGCATTATAACTATGTTCTCCATCATTTATAGCGTACTGTATCAGTAACTTCAGGTTTCATTCAAAGCGTTCGCCTAGAAGCTTACATATTACTCGTTATGACAGCTGAAAGTCACCAATACCAAATTTATGTAGCTGTAATTTCGGTATAGTCAATTTTGTCCATAAGGTTTCTTTCTGTAAACGTTAGAGTTTTGGGTGTAAATTTCTATGGGAGTGTGGTAGGTAATGACTAAAAGAATGGTTTTGTGGTGGATTGTTATGAGACGAGTGTTAAATTTATTTTGCCACAAGTGTTCACTGTAGCTCCTCCTTACAATCAATGATCACCTGCAATCTTAGATATCCTGGTCATATCATGCCCATATCCTAGTCAGTGACTGGACAGATATCCTGGCCAACCAAATCACCTGATCTAACACCTCTGGAGTTACTTAAAGCAACGGAGCTAGAAGGTACTGAAAGCCTTCGCCAATGCATAACATGGGCTGTAAATCCGTTACACCTGATAGGTGTACCACAATGAGGCAGAGGTTCGTTTCAACATCCAGCATTAAGGTTATCTATGACTGAAATTTTATGAACACTTTAAATAAATCACCTTTCCTATTTTTGGTCTATAAAACAGTTAATCATTCCTGAAATTTTCAGCATTTTCCTTCATTTAAAATGCTCTTTGCGCCTCAGTTTTTGTGTTACACTAATGAAACTTGCTACACACATTTACAGAGACACAATGAATATAAATTGCCCTGAATTTTATTGTGAGACGTATTTAACCACACTTTCTTTACTTCAAAGCACAAAAATTTGAATTTCTAGGTCAGAAATGCCATTTATAGCTTGAGAAGCTCTTTAAGCCTTATGTTGAGACTCAGAGAAACCTTGGATAATATAAAAAGGTGGATCTGTTGGTAATCTGTTGTTAAAATATCAAACCAAAATTTCAGTTATTCACAAGGGACTTTATAGAGGACGTAACAAAAAGTAAATAAATTTGACATTAATTTCCAAACCACCAAGGTGAAATTGATAGAATTTGGGCTTTATCATATTTGCACTGTATTACATATATGTTATAAAGTTTAAAAAGCTAGCGTCAACAGTTGAGGATTTATAAATTCCAGTCACCAACATCGTTAATAAAGCACATCAGTATCAGTATCAGTAGTATTCGGGCTACGAAGACTATCTAATGACCTCTTAAATAACTTTCCGGTGCAAGCAGTTTATTCAGGATGACATTCAAAATACATTCTGCAGTTACATTAAATGTTACTCTTGTCTAATTCACTTCTTGCAATTTTTTTTTTTCTTTTTTGTAATTTACGTCCTCCAACGTTAAGTCATATCGGACGATGAATGGAATGATGCTCAAATGAGACCAGGGTCTATAGAGCTTAGAGTTACCCGAAATTCGTCTTTCAGGATAAGGGAAAACCCCGGAAAAACCTTATCCAAGTAACTCACCCTAACCGAGATTCCAACTCGGGACTTCTTGAACGAGAGGCAGACACGCTAACACCACGCTACCAACGCGGGCACACTCACTTCTTGCAAGTGGTGCTGTTATATGCAGACGTATTTTAACACTCCCGAAAATATTATCTTTGTTATTTTATATTTAGATATCTCTAATGGCGTAGAGCTGAACTACATTCTCTTCCATCTCTGCGTAGATAAGGAGTATATAAACGTATTGGTCTGTCGAGACCAATGACCGGAGACTTTAAAGCCTCTTTGTTATCATAACGACTTCCAAGCTGTAATGGGAATAAAAAAAAACATATACTTCTGACACCAAGGCGGTGTTACCGTATTACAGTATTAGTGTAGTTACCATACACCATACAGTCAGAACTTCACTCGATTACTTGTACGCTTAGTGCTTACATGCCAGGCACCAAGACAGTTTCTGAATATTACTACATTTTAAGATAGTTTGAATCATTTGTTAAATGTTTTCACATTTTATTTAAATGGCATACACTATGGTGTTTCCTGTTGAGATGTAAGAAACGTATTTCACCAAAACTTAAATAAACGTTATTTAATAATTTGGATTGCACGGCGTCCTTGTGGATATGAGCATATTTCCTATTTGTCGTTGGCTATTCCCACTGTAGTCCCAAGTAACTTAACCAAAGATAGCCCGCCTCGATAGCGTAGATGGTAGCGTGTCTGCCTCACGTTTAAGAGGGCCCAATTTCGAATCTAGGTCAGAGTGAGTTACCTGGATAAGGTTTTTTCCCGGGGTTTTCCCTTATCCTGACAGACGAATGTCGGGTAACTCTAAGCTCTATGGACTCTGGGATCACTTTACATCGGTTCATCCCTTCCATTCATCGTCCGATATGACTTAACGTTGGAGGGCATAAATTAAAAAAAATAAAAATCAAAGATTGTTAATTTTGCGTAAAAGCGACAGTCCCAGTTAGTAGATTTACTGGCATGTGTACAGAACGAAGTAGACTCGTACGGAAGGGAACACTGGAAGAGATTATTAGTTTACTTTTCTAAAATGAAAAAATTCCATTACTTTCTTTGTGGCAGACTTTTACAGTGGACCCGTAACTACATTTCATCAGAGGTGTTTACTACTAATTTATGGCCTAGGTATGCTGTCATGTACAGCTTTGAAAAGTCGGTTGGAAACCCGAAATCCGATTTCAGTAGAAGAGTTGGATGTCTTCGAGTCGCCGTTTAATGTCCTTAAACCACTTTTTTTCTATGAATTTTGAGCTTTCCTCTACCTAAAATTGTCAAGTCATCAACTTTTAAGCCAAGGAAGTGGACCTATAGCACTATTGCAGCACCCGCCTCGGTAGCGTAGATGGTAGCGTGTCTGCCTCACGTTCAAAAGGTCCCGAGTTCGAATCTTGGTGAGGGTGAGTTACCTGGATAAGTTTTTTTCGGGGTTTTCCCATATCCTGAAAGACAAATGTCAGGTAACTGTAAGCTCCATGGACCGTGGGATCATTTGAGCATTATTTCAACCATTCCATTCATCGGATATTACTTAACATAGGAGGACGTAAACTACAAACAAAAAAACAAAAAATCCTAAAGAATTTGGCTGACTTACGCGGTGTGTGTTGCATATAAGAATACATAAACATAGATTCGGATTTTAGGAATACTTCCAAGCTCGTTCTCTATCTTAAAAATTTTAAACAGTATACAGAATGAAAAGAATTAAAGCACCTCTGCAAAATTAAAAGAAGCTGGAAAACTAACTATACGGTATCATAGGGGATACTGCGGCATACCCGCATGTCAGATTTCAATTGGTTGATGTTTAATTTTGATTTGGGTTCTAATTGGAGCTATGAGATCTCTTGTTCTTCAGGTGAATGGTTGTAGGAAATGGATTTGTTGTTTGTTGGCTGCTCAGTTGTCTCAATAATACACTGGTTCGTTGCAAAAATTGATTTAATTCTCACTCAGTTCGTTGATTCAGATTGATTGGTAGCGGTGACCACCTGTTACTAAACTTCCTAACAGAATTCTCTTAATTCTTTATCCGGCGAATACTTTGCTATTATAAACTTCTTCTGCTGCTTCTCTCACGCTGGTTGCGTTATTCTTGACTTCCCTACATTTCGGACTTAGAAATCTTTACTACCTCTTCTTCGTGCGCAATAACACGTCTTTCCTCTCGTAGAATGACTGTTGAAGTGATCTTTCGTCTCCTCTGCGATTCAGTTCTTACTTTATTCTGATCCCTACTCTAACCCTTATCACATGACCAAAATAACTCACCCTTCTTCCTATTTCTCAAATCTTACATTATTATTGGTTTCTCATTTTATTTCGATTTTTCTTTATTGGTTAGCAAAACTCATCGAACTCATTGACGTTACATCCCACCGTGAGTTGGGATACGCCTACCCTGGGCTCTTTGTAACGGTATACGTCGTTATCGCCACAGCGAAGTAAATCCTTTTAGGTCTTACGCCTGACCGCATCTTGAAAACCTTATTGTTCCTACACATTTTTGCTTATAGTTCTCAGACATTGAACCTTTCCTTAAACAAAGAGGCTAACGGTCACCTCTTCCTGTCTCCCCGACTTGTGTTCAGATTTTACAGAAATATTTTCTCTCCCTTACATGGATTCTAGCATGTTAGTTGTCTTAAATTATATTCTTCCCATCTTATTCTTAATTAAACCGCTATTTTAATCACTACTCTAATTTCATTCTGATTTCATATTAATATAACAATATTTTATATTAGTTTAGCAAAGCATTTTCATTAATTTATCTTCTTTTTTAATTCTCGTGATTTCAATTAATTCGCCACCTCCTAATCGCTGTCTGATACTGCGGTTACATAATGCCCGTTTGACAAAAATGAAATACCCATTATTTAAATTTTGTCAAACCCCCGTCATGACATTTCCTCCTTATATCTTATAATTGCTCATTCCCTATTCGAAACATTTTTCGGTGGTCACCGTTTCCCTCATCTTCATCAGTGTGTTACTTTATACACATAGAATGGTCAATATGGTACATCATATACATAGAATTATAGATATGATACATTACGTACATAGACAAGTACACTGTCGTATATGTGGTTATTACCCTATATACAAATAACATTCGTGATACCTCAACTATATATACACTTCAATGAATTATCCTTGTCTCACTTGACATCAACTTGATTTTACCTTATTACATTCCTTAAGTACTACATTAATGTTACTATATTACAGTTTACAATATTACATTTTACATTCAATGATTTTTTTTTTATTATTATTATTATGTTAACTTATTGGGACGTTTCTTTATCTTTCAGTCCTTCACCGTAAGAACATTCGTCCTCACATTATAGGTTGCGTAATGATGTCCAAATATGGTTACCTCTACCTGCACTCAGTTGTCTACCTGTAATCAGGTGTTTCGTTTACCTGACAGTAAACATTGGCAGTCCATTGTCCTGTCTTTCCACTTCACTTTTCACTCTAAACTTTCTTTCACTTTGTCACGCCTAAGTCTGTGACCTTTACAATAACAACATAGCCTTTTGGCACATGAATACATCAGTACTTATACTATATTTACATTTCACAAATTATTTTTAAAGATCTTTCTAACATGTTCATTAGCTGTGGTCATTCTTATTACATTATCATTTTGTTTGTGCACAGGAATTTTTGGAACTTGCAACTCCCACGCAGTGTTTGAATTTCAAACGAAAACGTTACCCGTACTAATTATATAACTTTTACTTGTTTTTTTTTTTTTTTTTTTTTTTTTTTTTTTTTTTTTTTTTTTTTTTTTTACATCTTCGTATATATAATTTCAATCACATTTACACAGGTGATTCTTGGGTCTGCTCTGTACTGTTTACAACGTTTTTCTGACGATAAGGCCTTATTAGGGAGATGTTATATCTGCCTATCGGTTTACCATTTCTTGGGTGTGATAGAGCATACGCTCTGTCACCAAATATTTTTTCAATCCGGTATGGGCCTTTCCATAGCATATATAGCTTTCTAGTCTTTTTTCCTAACAAATCTGACTTGTCGAACGATTTCACTAGAACTAAGTCGCCGACCTTTGGTTCCCAATTCTTCTTATACCGCATTTTCTTTGCGTTTCTTTTCTCTACTTTTTCCATTATTCTTTTAACAGCATTTTGGATCCGTTCTCGATCTGTCTCGGTCGTCACTTGGATACTTTCCGGAACACCCTCTATTATTGGTTCCGGTGTTAAATTCCTATGCAATTGGATAGGAGCATATCCTGTGGTTAAATTGACTGAATTATTGAATATAAACTCAATATAGTTGATGTGGTCTGGCCAGGTAGTCTGTTTCAATGAGCAAAGGACTCGGAGATGAACACCTAGGTCTTTCATTACGCGCTCGCTTGGATTAGAGCACGGATGGTACGACGTTGTGTTATAGATGCGAATTCCGGCATCCTGAATGGTGTGCACGAATCGTCTTCCATGGTGTATGGACGCGTTATCTACTAATAGTGCTTTCATCTTCCCGTATTTGACTATATAGTCTTTCACTATTTTATTCGCGCATGCTGCACTTGTTAATTTCTTGAGAGGGTATATTTTCACAAATTTCGACATCACGTCGATAAGTACGAATAAATATTTTAATCCTCCTCTTCCTGCAGGGAGTGGACCATATGCATCCGCTGCAACTAATTCTAATGGTTCCTTCCTGGTGATGGATACAGGGGGTCGATCTATCTTATAATTTAATGATTTTGCCCTCTGGCAGATGTCACATGTAGATATAAAGGTCCTAACTTTCTTGCCTAATCTAAATATGTATAAATGGTTGCTTATGGAAATCATTGTCTTCTCAACGCCAGCATGTATAAGAGCTGTGTGGTAAGCAGAAATCACTAACTCTTCCAGCGCTGCGGGTATATATGCTTTCCAAGCAGGTTTGGAAACACCCTGTAACTTATACAATACGTTATTTAGCACTCCGTATTTCTGTGAATTTGCTTGTTCTATGGGCAATGCCTTTTCCATAATTTGTTTTAATTTCCAATCCTGGCGTTGTAATTCCGACAATCTTCTCATCTCCTTTGTTAATTTTATACTGAAGGTTACATCCATCTTTAACAATGGTAATTCTGTACCATTACTACTGATATTTTCTGGAAGATTCCCCTGTGGCTTTATACGTGAAAGCATGTCACTAAAGATGTTAAGACTTCCCTGTATATGTTTAATCTCTGGGTTGTAAGCCATGATCTCGTGGATATATCTCGCAATTTTTGTACTGGTCAATTTGCAATTTCGTATAAATGATAGGCTGATATGATCGGTGAATATCACAATCCTTTTATTATATATATATATATATTGTCTAAATTTACAAATGGCGTAGTAAATAGCCGTAATTTCCTGTTCTGTTATGCAAGCAATTTTTTCGGTTTTCGTTAACCCTCGGGAGGCTGTGGCTATGACCTTTAATTCTCCAGTCGGTGTCTCTTGGGCTAAAATAGTTCCTAACGCCACCATGGAGGCATCCGTGTATATGAGATAAGGTAAATCTGGATCAGGCCATGTCAATAATACGGATTCACTGAAGAGTTCTTGTAATCTTTTAAAAGCATTTTCTTCTACCATAGTCCATCGCCATTTTCGATTTTTTTCCAGTAGTGCTCGCAACGGTGTGGCTTCCTTTGCATAGTTTATCAGGAACCTTGATTGGTACCCAAGTACACCCAGATAACGTTTTACTTGTTTTGGTGTCTTAGGTCGTGGTATTTTCAAAATGGCTTCCACTCTTTCTGGATCAGGAGCTATATGTTCGCCTGTTATGATATATCCTAAATATTTAACTGATTCCTGGAAAAATTTACATTTGGCCCAATTCAGTGTTAATCCAGCATTTGCTAGCCTTCCGAGCACTAAATCCAAATAGGTAAGGTGATCTTCCACTGTTCTACTGTATATCAATAAATCATCTACATACTGTGACACATATGTTTCCCTTTGCGTGTTGAGTATTTTCTGCATCGCCCGTAGGAATGCGCTTCCAGAATTAATTAGTCCAAAGCAATTTCTTGTAAACTGGTACTGATATCCTCCGTGCAAAAATGAGGTATATTGCCTTAACTCAGGTTTCAACTTAATTTGCAAAAATGAGTTGGTCACATCTAGTGAAGTAAAATACCTTTGTGCCCCAATACCGGCCAAAATTTGCTCTATTGCTGGGGTTCGAAAATTATCCGGAACAATATATTGGTTTATATGACGTCCATCTATCGTCAGTCGTACTGTTCCATTTGCTTTTCTGACTATACATAGGGGACTTATAAATTTTGATGTAGATATCTCCAGAATTCCATCTTCCAACATTTCCTGTATTTTAAGGTTCACTGCCTCCTGTAAATCCAATGGAATAGGTCTGCACTTATATTTGAATGGGGGAACATCATGTATCTCGAATTCATACTCAAAATCATTATAGGTCCCAGTGTGTTCCGAAAATACATTTCTGTGTTTACATAAAATGTTATAAAAAATCTCTTTTTGGTGGTCGTTAAGTAGGTTCGAGTTTGCTACTGTTTCTCTTATTCTATAGGTCATGTTTACATTATTTTCGACTACCTGGAAATCATCTGGTAGGGTAATTATCTCCTGTTCACATGCTTCTGTCTGCCCAAGTCCGTATGACGTCATCCCTAAAAGCCCTTCTTCTGCCGCTACGTACACTTCTTTATCATAGTTTCCCATCTCTTCTGCTTCTAATGGATTCATCTTAACTAGCTCCATCCCTCCTATTCGTATAAATTCTACAAAAAATGTTTCTCCATCTATTTCTTTTTCTTCATCTGTCAATCTTATCTCATTTTCTGCTTCCCTTGAGCTAAACGGAACTTTAACTATGACGTCTTTAATTTTGATTTCCAAGGCTTCCATTTGATAATTCAACTTAGCTTGAAGCGCATACAACACGTCATTACCCATAATAATGTCTACAGATAGCCTATTAATAACAAAACATACAAATTCTATTGTATCCTCCCCAATGGTGACTTTCAAAAGCATTTGTGTATTAATCTTTTGTTTGGCGCGACCTACCGCCAGAGTACAATATGCACTTTTCACGGGCAATGTTTGCAATTTCATTCCATTGTTTTTTAAGTGATAAAAGAATGCTTGAGTTATAGCTGAAACTGAGGATCCTGAATCTATGGTAATGTGCCATTTTTCTTTGTTTATTATTGCAGCAATACGTGGAGCATCTCTCAATTCTTGTAGTTCTGTTAAGTGATTGTTCATTTGAGTACCGTTTTCTATTTCTGTTTCTGTTTTATTTTGTACCACCCTACTCAGAGCTGTGTCCCTGTTCAAATTAAGAACTAGCGTGTTCATCCGGGTCCGATGCGGGACGTCTTCTATCGCACCCTGGATTCGTTTCCCGTATGCTGTGTCGTCTCTGGCCTTTCATCTACCTCGGGCGCCGCGTCCCTCGGTGTGGGTGGAGGAGAACGCACCCATTCTCTTGAGAGAAGTTGATTCCTCTGTCTTACTTCAGGTCTGTCTGTATTGTTCTCTCTACCAGCGTCACGTGGTTGATACTGTCTATTAGCTTCTGGTAGTCGGAACGTCGGTCTTGCATTCCCTCTTCGAAGAAATGGGGGTTGACCCCTATTTCCATTCCTAGTTACATGTACATATCTCATAGGGAAATTATATGAATTTGAATTTGGTGGTCCCTGTCTCCCTCTATTGTTGTTAGGGAATTCCCTCGGGACGTGGGCATCGTATCTTTGACGAGTAGCCATATGGTTTGTGTTAAAATTTCGGGGATTGTGTGCCCTTTCCCCGTCATGACTATTATTATTCCACGGTCTGTGTGGATTTCTCACTGGCATTCGATTCTCATGTCTATTTTGTGAGTTTTGCGTCCCAACGCTTTGTAAAGCCGTTAACAATGTAATTGCCTCTCTCAATGTCTGAGGTCTTGCTACCACCATGTGATTTCTAATGTTCTCAGGAAGGTGGGGAGTGAGAAGAGAAATCAGTTCGGCTTCCTGTAATGGAGGTTGTAGATATTTACTCATTTGCGAATATCTCAGGAAATAATCAGTAATAGACTCTCCATTATTACCTTGGTATCGGCCATTTGTTATTTGATTCCTTACTTGGTATTGGACATTGGCGTTCCAATACTTTTCTAGGAAAGCTGTTTTGAACAACTCGTAGCTGCATCCTTCTCCCACAGTTACTCGTAGCCAATTAAGTTCGGCAGATTCTAACGCCCTTTGAACTATTATCATTTTATATTGCTCGGGTACACCTCTGATGACAAAATACTTTTCTAAGTCGGCCAAAAATTGTACTGCGTTGTCATTGCGACAATTAAATTTCGGGAGGGGCAATTCGCTTAGAAAATTCATGTGCACTGCTGGATACATATTTACGTTTTGCATATTTATTTCGCTATTATTGTTGCTTTGAGGAGAGACAGAAGGGGCGCTAACCTGTTCGTTCTGCCTCTCTCCATTGTGTGTATGTATAGTACAATTGGAACTCTCAGGTACCTGCCCTTGCTGTCGCAGCTGGAAGCCAGTTACGGTATCTCTGATTTGAGATATCTCGCTTACTGTTTCCCTCAACATTTGTGTATTCTCTGATTGAATATTTGTTACACGTGCTACCTTTTCTTTTAACTTCTCCATGTCAGCTGCTATACTATTGTTTACAGTGTCAAACCGGTCATTTATCTCTTGTACAAAAGTTACCTGTGTCGTGGTCAGTTCATCTAATCTTATTCTTTCCTTATTAATTTCCTCCCCTATTCTATTTTCTACTCCTGCAACGAGAGATTTGGTAGCTTCTAGGTCACTTCTTATAGTACCTACTTCTCGCTGCAGGGCCTCTTTTACAGATTGAATTTCCCCTGTTATTCCTTGAATTCTGACAGTGATTCTAGTTTCTGTTTCTTTCCCTTGGCTTGTAATTTGACTTACTAATTTAGCTTCTAGTGTTTGGTTCTGTCCTACTAATTTAGCTTCTAGTGCTTGGTTCTGTTCTACTAATTTAGCTTCTAGTGATTGACTCTGTTCTACTAATTTAGTCTCTAGTGATTGGTTCTGTTCTACTAATTTAGCCTCTAGTGATTGGTTCTGTTCTATTAATTTAGCCTCTAGTGATTTGTCCATAGCTTCTAGTGTTTGGTTCTGTTCTACTAATTTAGCTTCTAGTGATTGACTCTGAATAGTCATTTGCGCCATGAGTTTCTGGAACATCTCTTGTAGATTTTCCATAACCCCAGGATTGTCACTTCTCCTATTTACATTTAAGCTACTTACACCATTTACACCCTCATCTACTGATCCTATAACATTGCTTTCCATTATCTCTTCATTAACAACTTCCAAATCTTTCTCTGTCTCCATAATTATTTGTTCCCCAGAATTTTCCATTTTAAATTTATTCTGTACGATCTTCTTATTTCTCAAAAGCATTGAATTTCCCCTTTAAATTTTCTAATTTCCCTTCCAAAATACTTATTACTAAGACATTACATAGATATTGATTTCACTGAATGATATTACATTTACAAGAAATATAAATTGAGTATGTGTAACTCACAGTTCTGTTGTACGGCTGTGGTGTTTATGTGATGTCTTTACCAATTTTTGTCGTGCTGCTCGTCGTCTAGTAGGCTCAGTTGATGTCGAAAGAACTTGAACTTCTCTCTTGGTTGGGGGAAAATTCTATGTAGTTGTTTTTGCCGTCTTCTTCGTAGTCTCTGCTGTCCTCATCGTAGTTGTCGTCGTCGGTCTTCTCACTTCTCCTCGTAGTCGTCCTTCGTCGTCGTTCTTCTCACTTCTCCTCGTAGTCGTCCTTCGTCGTTACATTTCACCCATTTCCTACAATTCGAAGCCCCACGTTGGGCGCCATTATGCGGCATACCCGCATGTCAGATTTCAATTGGTTGATGTTTAATTTTGATTTGGGTTCTAATTGGAGCTATGAGATCTCTTGTTCTTCAGGTGAATGGTTGTAGGAAATGGATTTGTTGTTTGTTGGCTGCTCAGTTGTCTCAATAATACACTGGTTCGTTGCAAAAATTGATTTAATTCTCACTCAGTTCGTTGATTCAGATTGATTGGTAGCGGTGACCACCTGTTACTAAACTTCCTAACAGAATTCTCTTAATTCTTTATCCGGCGAATACTTTGCTATTATAAACTTCTTCTGCTGCTTCTCTCACGCTGGTTGCGTTATTCTTGACTTCCCTACATTTCGGACTTAGAAATCTTTACTACCTCTTCTTCGTGCGCAATAACACGTCTTTCCTCTCGTAGAATGACTGTTGAAGTGATCTTTCGTCTCCTCTGCGATTCAGTTCTTACTTTATTCTGATCCCTACTCTAACCCTTATCACATGACCAAAATAACTCACCCTTCTTCCTATTTCTCAAATCTTACATTATTATTGGTTTCTCATTTTATTTCGATTTTTCTTTATTGGTTAGCAAAACTCATCGAACTCATTGACGTTACATCCCACCGTGAGTTGGGATACGCCTACCCTGGGCTCTTTGTAACGGTATACGTCGTTATCGCCACAGCGAAGTAAATCCTTTTAGGTCTTACGCCTGACCGCATCTTGAAAACCTTATTGTTCCTACACATTTTTGCTTATAGTTCTCAGACATTGAACCTTTCCTTAAACAAAGAGGCTAACGGTCACCTCTTCCTGTCTCCCCGACTTGTGTTCAGATTTTACAGAAATATTTTCTCTCCCTTACATGGATTCTAGCATGTTAGTTGTCTTAAATTATATTCTTCCCATCTTATTCTTAATTAAACCGCTATTTTAATCACTACTCTAATTTCATTCTGATTTCATATTAATATAACAATATTTTATATTAGTTTAGCAAAGCATTTTCATTAATTTATCTTCTTTTTTAATTCTCGTGATTTCAATTAATTCGCCACCTCCTAATCGCTGTCTGATACTGCGGTTACAATACTCTCTCTCTCTCTCTCTCTCTCTCTCTCTCTCTCTCTCTCTCTCTCTCTCTCTCTCTCTCTGTCTGTCTCTCTTCTGTTTCTACAGGTAATAGTGCACCAAGAACATACAAATATTAGATACGTTTATCAGTCATGAAAGATGACCGTAAAAGCCATGCGCATTATTTAACAGTGTTTATTAAATGAAAGCAAATTATAAACTAGTTTCTTTTTAATGATCAATTTTCACGAAAGAATAAGAGAAGCGTACTCTGAGAAGTAAGAAAGGGAAAATGAACGGAAGAGGACATCTTAATTTATTGCTTTATTCTTTTACGTGTTATTACGCAGGTATGAGTTAGTAGTAATAAAACGATAATGTTAACAACAATAATAATGATGATGACAATAATAATAATGATGATGACAATAATAATAATAATAATAATAATAATAATAATAATAATAATAATAATAATAATAATAATAATAATAATAATAATAATAATAATAATAATAATAATAATAATAATAATAATAATAATAATAATAATAATAATAATAATAATAATAATAATAATAATAATAATAATAATAATAATAATAATAATAATAATAATAATAATAATAATAATAATAATAATAATAATAATAATAATAATAATAATAATAATAATAATAATAATAATAATAATAATAATAATAATAATAATAATAATAATAATAATAATAATAATAATAATAATAATAATAATAATAATAATAATAATAATAATAATAATAATAATAATAATAATAATAATAATAATAACAATAATAATAACAATAATAATAACAATAATAACAATAATAACAATAATAACAATAATAACAATAATAACAATAATAACAATAATAACAATAATAACAATAATAACAATAATAACAATAATAACAATAATAATAATAATAATAATAATAATAATAATAATAATAATAATAATAATAATAATAATAATAATAATAATAATAATAATAATAATAATAATAATAATAATAATAATAATAATAATAATAATAATAATAATAATAATAATAATAATAATAATAATAATAATAATAATAATAATAATAATAATAATAATAATAATAATAATAATAATAATAATAATAATAATAATAATAATAATAATAATAATAATAATAATAATAATAATAATAATAATAATAATAATAATAATAATAATAATAATAATAATAATAATAATAATAATAATAATAATAATAATAATAATAATAATAATAATAATAATAATAATAATAATAATAATAATAATAATAATAATAATAATAATAATAATAATAATAATAATAATAATAATAATAATAATAATAATAATAATAATAATAATAATAATAATAATAATAATAATAATAATAATAATAATAATAATAATAATAATAATAATAATAATAATAATAATAATAATAATAATAATAATAATAATAATAATAATAATAATAATAATAATAATAATAATAATAATAATAATAAAAACACTAAACACTAATCAAATACAAATCTCTAAATTTCTAACGTCATTCAGCATGGCGCAGAAGCAAGAAAATATGTGGTTCGACCCGGGCGATACGGTGCGTGCCTAAGGAGAGGTCAGAGTTCCAATCGACCGTGAGGTGACCTCGACACGCATTCACGTTCAAGCAAAGCGGCTGGGATCATACCATCATCTCGGCAATAAATTTCCTACTCTATATAATCCTCCTGTTTCCCTGCATACGGTAACTGTTACACATCCTTTCTTTACTCTTTTTATTTTGCTTCGGCGAGTGCTAACGCTTCTTGAATGTCAACTATGATCGATGACGAAAAAGTAACCGGAACGGAAGCAGGAAGCAGGACATAAAGTTTTTCTTTGCCATATGGACCTCCGCTGTAGTCGCCTTTTCTCCATTCTTATTTTTCGCAAAATAAATTGTATATTCTTGTCACATCAATTTGGGGTTCTTAGCTCACGTACATTTATCTACTAACGCTTTCCTTTAAAAGGCCATTTGTCATTTTTTTCCTCAGTCCACTTTGAAATTTTCAAAACGAAACATATACATATTTGTACTAATGTACTAAAGTTCCCGCTTTTGGTTGGAGCTAGCAGTTCAGTATCATTGCTGCAGCTACATAGACAAAGCTGATTAGTACAAAAATCTAAGGGTGTTTCGTTATATGAATTAGATAACTTAAGACGTACTTGTATTTTATACTTCAATAATATTCACTCGAGATGTATCCTTTCTGATTCCATAAAGCTCAACGATATATTTTAAAAACATATTTATTTATTCAGAATAAAATGTAGATTCGTTACTATTAAATATATAGATGCGTACTAAAACTCCTGTTATCTACAAAGTTTTGAAAATTTCTCTTCAGTGGTTTACCTACGCCGTCATTGGCATGTACTTTATTATTTTAAGAAAGTATATTTACAACTCTCGCGAGTCAGTATCGTTCAGACTTTCCGTGAGTATAGGCTATAAAAACTAAATCGGTCATGCTCGTAGATTATGGTGCTGCTGTTAGAGCACTACACAACCGTAGATGCTGTTTCTAATAAAATCATCGTTCTTATGTTTATCATTTTCTTTCATATTGTGTAATCCACATAGTTAGAGCTTAGCCGCAAGAGAATAGTTCTAAATTAGTTTGTTACTGCGTCTGACAATATAAATTTTCAATAAAATGTATGCCCACTTTTCAAGCATCGCATTTTGTCAGTAGTTGATAGAGCATACTCAGCAATGCCATGCAGTTAATAGCTAAGTTGCAAATAAAATTGCTGCTTGACTTATGATATTTAGTCAATTATTCATTGTATTGTATTACTGTAGCCTTAGATATCTTCGAAGTGGATAAAATGGCGACCTCGAGACTGCTCGCTACTTCTGACCCGCGAAAATTGCATATTTTCTTTCTTGAATGGTATACTAGTACTTGAAACTCTTGCAGTATCAGTGTGCTATCTAAAATATGGAGTGCTCCAGTAAAAAAGTATTGCTTTTGAAATTGAAGGATAACTATAAAGAAAACAGATTTATTTAAGAAGAACTGTTAGCATAGTTGTCTACAAAATAATTCTGGTGCAGCGAGAGAAGAGTTAAAAGCAGTATGCTGCCCATCGGTTTGGTTCACAATTTATAGTAAAGCTTTTTGTGAAAGAGGGAGGAACTTTCCAAATTTAGTCAGAACCAAAATTGAGATAAATTTGTAGTTTTGAACTTGGAAATAATCTTGTGCTCATGCTACGGAGTATGTAATGGTTGTTATTATCAGGCTAATTTTATACTATGTCCAGCTAACAAGTGTATTATGTAGTCGTTCGTTTATTAGAAGTGCTGTACTTTCAGGAATGCCAGGAACTTTATAAGATCAAGTTCCTGCATTTGAAGGGAAAAGCATCCCTGAAAATCCATGATGAGTTGACGTGTGTTTGTGGACATGATAGCCCATTGTATGGAAATATTGTGAGGTTGAAAAGGAATTTTCAAACTGATCACATGTTCCTGACAGATGAGCCAAAATTTGGTAAACCGTCAATGACAGACGATGCTGTCACAGAGAAGAAAATGGAGTGTATAGTACTGGAAGACAGACTAGCAACCATTCAAATGATCATGCATGAGACACATCTTATTTGTGGTAGTGTGTGGAAAATTATTCATGACGAAATGCACAGGGCTAAGGTGTCGGCACAGTGGATTCCACGTTTGCCAACACCTTTCCAAAAGCAAACACGGCGCGACCTATCAAGACAGATGTTAATGCTGTTGGAGGCTGGCGCCGTAGCTCAGTCGGTAGAGCACCTGCCTGCCGGGCTAGGAGTCCCGGTTCGTTTCCCGGCGATGGGGTGGGGATTTTTCTCCGACCAAGATAATTCCTTATCTATCCCAGAGTCTGGAAGTATGAATGAGAGTGTGAATGTGTGAGTGATCTAATGATTAAAACATAACGATTACGAGTTAACACCTTCAACGTAGTCCAAAGGAGAACGGCCGCCGATATGACCATTGGAGTTAAAGGCGGGATATAAATGGAACAAAAAAATGCTGTTGAAATAGGATGAAGATGACCTTTTTGATCGTTTGGTAGCCATGAATGAATCCTGGATCTATCAGTATGATCCAGATACAAAACTCATAAGCATGGAACGGAAACATGCCAATTCCCCCTCCCAAAAGTCATCTGGGAAGGTCATGCTTTCAGTTTTCTGCGACTGTCGTAGAGTCATCCTTACAGATTATCTTGCCAAGGGTCAAACATCACTGGCAGATACTACTGAAATCTTTTGGACAAGTTACGAGCAGCTCTGATTAAGTAACGACGCTGACAATGCACCAACTCATTCATCTCCAGTTGCAGTTTGACAAAAGAAGGGAATGTGGCTGTGAAACCTTACATCATCCACCTTATTCGTCCGATCTCGCATCAAATGACTTTTTCTTGTTCCCAGAATTGAAGACTCCGTTGCGTGGTCGCTGATTTGAAAACACAATTTACGTCATTGATAAAGTGGAAGAGTGGTTTAAAGCAAATTCTGCAGACTTCTACAATTAAGGTATTCGGAAGGTCAAGAAACGCTGGGAAAAGTGTGTTAATCTGGATGGTGACTACTAACAAGCACATATCAACACAAACTCTCTATTACATTTTTTTTTAACGAGTGACACTCCCTCGTTTATTGCCTGCCTTGAGGTCAATTTTCCTAGACGTTTTAGATCCAAATGCAACAGATTTACGGAATCTGCAGATGCTGGATCTAATGCGCCTCATAGATATATCATGTTCCGCCTTCTGGTCCTTCAGCATGGAAGTCAATAGTTCATTCTTAGTCTTCGCCTGGATTTCTCATACTATCGATAAGTATTTCATGCATCCGCGAACTGTGGGATATTGAGCATTACGGGATGCAATACGCTAATGAAACCCTTTAAACGACCAATAAATATGTACAACTTTACTGTCCCAAGTATGGGTAAAAGCGCAAACAAAAATTATTTTTAAGCTAATGCGCATAAGAAAATTGATGAAAATTATTATAAAACGTTCAAAATTAATTTTCAAAATTAAACGTATAGTAGCATATACCACCTTGGTATAACGATTTTACAGTTAGAAGCTCATACCACTTAAAATACTTCATGTTTCATACTTTTCAAAACATAAATTTTTCAGCAAAGGTTAGGATTTACAATGCTAACATTATATTTCGCTTCATGTATTAATCTGCCCTTACGTTTCAAATCCCGCCTTTATGTCATTCAAAATGTTTGGCTAGAAATTCTTTGAAACGAAGCTACATAAATTTTCTTTATTCATTTCGTTTGCTGTTACGTATTCATGTTTCGAGGGACTTATATAAATACTTAATTCCAAAAATTCTTAAACGAATATATTCTCGAAATAGACGTTTTAAGTATCTCACGTATTGTCGAAGAAACATCCATATGCGCAGTAAATGAACAGAATGACCAAAGAAAATAACGCGTCTTTATAAAGTATACCTCTTCCAAGTGTCTTCCACAAGATGTTCACAAAATTTCACTCACTCTAAGCTACCCTCGGATGGAAGAATTTTACTTATTTCTTATTTTCTCCAGAAATACTTATGCTCCTAAACATTTGATGTATTAACCTAACAAGTAAACAAGTAATACAAAACCGTATGAAATTAGAAAGCAAAAATATATTTGAAAGTGGAATATATATAGGAAAAGCGTATAGTTCATTTAAATACACAAGTTATATTATATTATCTCCTAACCTCAAATGTTGTACAAGTGATATATACCAAAATGCATTTGTGTTATGCTATTTGAACGATAGTTTATGGAAATATAATTAAAATTTCGAAACTCAAGTTAAACAGATATGATTAAATTAAAGCCCTAACTATATTAAGAGGTTGATGACACATTGTTAAATAAAGAAATATAAGTATGATTCTTGTATATTAACTTTATTATTTTATGAAAAACAGAAATGACTGTTTAGAGGCAAGACTGTAGATACCATTAATTCCATTTAAATGAATAATTTGGGACACAACAATTTATCTCATAAGGTTACGACAACAGATCAATTGCGTTTCAGTAAAGTGTTATTAGTAAATTGTACTCAGTAGGGTGGTGGTCATGGCGCTGCTGGTGGCAGTGGCTGTGTTGGCGGCGGCGGTGGCGCCCTTTATGGCTTATAATATTAATATGCTGATGGTGCTGGATTGTTGCGTATGCTACAGTTATCAATATCATGACTTGTGCATGCCTGAAAATAATTCGAAACGCTACTCCGGGATACGTCTGTACTAGATGTAGAAGGGTTTTTTCTACAATACTGATACAAGAAAAACATGAGATTAACTGTAGGCTGGTCGTTTATAAGAGTGAAAGTGAAGCTTACAGTACAGTGACGCCTATAAGGGACAAAGACTCAGAGACAATGTACAGTAAGAGGTCTATTAAGGAATTTGTGGTTGAATCTACCAAACATCAACTTTTATCAAAAAATAGGTGAGTGAAACCATCGCTTACAAGACAATGTTTAGTAGCGATTAAGGAGGGAGTTGTTGTGGAAGGAGTTCCGCTGATATTTAAATAGCAAACTTTTGCTCAAAAAGATACTTCCCTTATCACCAACCGTTGGATCTAAGGAGCCAGAACTACAAAGAGAAAGACTGCTGCATGCAAATGGTTCTGTCAAAATTAGATTATACAGTTCAAGTGCGAGCAATTACAAGATTAATTAAAATAACTACGATTTCACACGTGATGCGTTTCCTATGACTTACGCTGAAACTTCAAATTTGAAAGAAGGAATGACATATGTGTTTTATGGGAATGGATAAGAAGTAAAGCATTTTCCATCAAGGCATCCACAACTAGACGATCATCTTGATCTGCATCATTCAAATGATATACATTTTCAGAAGCCCATTCGTCGGCAAAACGCTGGACTTCATGGACGAAGCGGACTGGAAAAATTTGAGGAATATACTCGCTCAGAATGCTATCCTCGTTTAGTTATATCTCGTAAAGGAATTTTTAAATAAGATACATTGAAACGGCCGCGTGTGCTTATATGCTAAATGTGAAGGCGTTTCCACACAACATTGCTGGTGCAATCCCTATTCTGAAGCAAGTTATAGTACGCTAAAATAACCAATACCTACTTATATATTTTAATGAATTTACCTATTTGGATGTTATCAAAGGACTGGTAATTAAAAGAGAGGTAACTTATACGGAATTTTACTGAAATAATAGTATTCCTAAAAAGATTTATCTTCGTAATAAACTAAGTTATTGCATAACAGTTGCAACTTTTACTATAGTTCTTTATGATGTGTACGCAAATTGCCAACAGCTATAAGCATGAATCAGTTTTCGCCTGCTGTAGCCGCATAAGAAGTAAGTGTTAAAAATTAAAAGGTCACTCTTTTTGGAAAAGACAATATTTAAGCGTTTAATTTTTCATAAATATTAAGTTGCTATTCCTTCGTCAGGTATAAATGGGCAGTCCTTAATACGGAAGTTCTGATTTTCTACATCTGCAATGAAAGGTATTGCCCGTCCTAGAAATACTAAGTTAGGTATAAATGTATTTATGCGCAGGTAAACTAGAGAAACTAAAGAGGAAGTTAACGAAGACAGCTGGTCCTCTTAGCCGTGGTCGCTACTGTGTGTTTCTAGCGTTCCACCGTGAAGGGACGTTGCAGTTTCGAGTCCCGCCTTAGGCATGGATGTTTATATTAGTGTATATGTGTATCTAAAAGGTACAGAAAACGATCAGTAATGAAACAGAGACATACGGGCCGTATCCAGAAAGTAAGTTTCCCTATTTTTTAAAAACAAAGACAAGATAGTTACATGAAAACCTTTCTTGATTACAGATATAGCGATGCTTGGGCTAATTTTCGACATAGTCACAAAAGAATTCAGACACTGTTTACATCGTGAGATAAACTTTTGTGTTCCTATGTAGTAGAAGACTGCCGCCTGTGAATGGAACCAGCGTGTGATAGCTTTTCGTCATTGTCAAAACGTTGGCCGGAGGACAGGAATTTCTTGAAGTGCAACAAAAGAGAGAAATCGCTGGGAGCAAGATCACGACTGTATAGTGGATGATAAACAGCTCCCAGCTGAACTTCTGCAAAACAGATGCTGTGCGCCGAGTCGTATGTGGACAAGCATTGTCATGGAGCAGCACAACACCTGCAGTAAGGGTGTCAATGCTGCTCCTAAGCGTTTCATTTTGTGTTCGGTGTCAGATTTTTCGGCATTCACTTGGCACACAGTTTCTTGAACAGCAGGTGCTTAGTGACAGTTTCATGCAACAAGGATTTGAAAATGGTTGGTGAGCTCAGTAATCGTGAAGCGACGGTTCTCCATGATGCGCTGTCGCACCAGCTCAACCAAGTGATCATTGATGAGGGCCGGTCGCCTACTGTGCTCTTCATTATGGACACCTTCGGAAAAAAGCCTACACCAGTGACGCGCCATCTGTTTGCCCCTAGACTTGACAGAGCTGACGATGAATTTCGATGGATGCACGTTTTGTGCGTTAAGGAACTTATCACTGACCGCACCTCGCAGGCGGCGGGAGAACGAATAAGAGACACCATTTTGGGGCACTGTTGTCACGCTAAATGTACTGGGTGAGTCCTCTCGTCCAGCATATAATTCTTACGTCATACATGTGTTACGTTTTCGCAATATTCTCGTCTAAATTCCTTTACTTTTACAGAAAACAAGATCGGGAAACTTAATTTCTGGATGCGCCTCGTATATATAGGACACAGAAAAGAGTTCTACAGTCACTTAGGTGATGACATGACATGGTTTGCGCGCGTGTGTCAGTGAGTGAGTGAGTGAGTGAGTATGTGTGTGTGTGTGTGTGTGTGTGTGTGTGTATGTGTGTGTGTGAGTGTGTGTATGTGTAGCGGAGATATAGACGGGGTAGGAGCTATAAACTTCGTATGCTAAAATGCTATTCATATCAGCTAAAGTAGTAGCGAGGTATACGGTGTCGAGAAGGGGTCGGTTTCAGCACTTAGAATATGCATATAGATATGAGGTTGCTGGTGGAAACAGGTAAGGAGCTCAATAAAGATACAATTTATTTGTATGTGTCAGTAAAAAGCGTCAGTGCGCTCACTTTTTGTTAATCTGTAGCTTTTATTACTTGTGCGAGAATTTAACGGCCCAAAATTTTGAGAAGTTGTGCATATATGCCACTGCTTATGAATCCACGAGTATTTTACCGACTTAGTGAACGTGAGAGAACATATTCTATGTGAATAAAAAAAAAACAAATAGAATCCCTGCACACTTTTCCACAATCCGAACCTCAATATTGTACTGATATGTTTTAGTTAGAACTTTGTATATGAATATTGTTTTCTGATATGACTTAGAAGGCCATGTAATGACATATTAAAAACAAATATATGTGTAATTTTGTGATTGGCCGTAGTAATAATTGTATTACGTAAAGCGGTGACGTAGCAGTACATCGGCCAATCACAAAATTAGTAGAGGAGTAACGATAGTTACGGAAAATCAATAATCTTGAGATAGATATATGTTCTTCAGTCTTATTTCATGACAATGAAAAATGTTGCGGTGAATATAATTGTAAAGGAAAGTTAATAACCTTCATAAAGAGTTATTCGTTATTCGCAATAGTATCGAGTGAATTGTAATTCAGATTATACAATTAAATGATATATTATGAAATTGGAGTCATGTAAAATTTTATTTCTGTCACCGGAAATCCACACCTGAGAAAAGATCTCATGACTCTTATTTAATCAAATCTCGACCTGGATCTTCTAAATAGTAGGCGTGCTTACTATCTGCTGCGACTGGAGGAATAACGCCACAATATTCAGAAACTATTTTAGTGCAGACAAATTTATGGCTCCGTTGAAAACAATTTTAATAAGAAATAACTAAGTAAAAATAAAATAACGAACTTATATTCATGACGCAACACTACAGTTTTTAAACAATTCAGCATTTCGCATTATCTTATTCTTTCGAGGAACCAAGAAGCTCACTATTATCTTTCAAGTTTAACCTCTGTCAAAGAGAGTCCTGTACCTATTTCAGAATTTGTTGAATATATTTGGCTAGTGAAAGTTGTAAAACGCGGTTAGTTTCCATAAATAATAAAACGTCAGAGGAGTTATGGGTTATTCTAAACGATGGACTCATTTTATAAAATTCGTATTTATTAAAGTACAAATCCAACATGGACCACCTTTATATCAATAAACATAGGATTAAGTTTGGTATAATAAATTATAAATGTTCAATCTGTCCATCGTTTGCAGCACGGTAAACATGTACGTGATAAGCGTATCTTCTGTCACTGCACGCCAGTGATACGGTTGTTCAGAGTTGTTGGTAGAGGCGGGACCTAAACAGCTTCCTTATCATAACTGCATAAGAAATAGTCACATGGGGTATTGTTTAAACCTGTTTTGGTCTATTATTCAAGAGAGCCAAATGAATGCGTTTCAATATTAGAAAATACCTAGGTACAATAATTGTGGAAGAAAGAAACATATCACTCTTCTCTGCAATGACTGTTGCTATATTTAATGTTAGCTGCCTTTATATTTAACACTGCATATTCCTGCTTTAGTTATCCATTAATGTTTCTGATTTACTTATAGAGCGTTCCTCCCGGCAATTTGCAACAAAACTGTCAAATGTTCGCTCGTCTTATTCCTAGCTTTCTTTTGAGTTCTTGTTCAATCTTGTGCTATTGTTCCTATTTCCGGTTACCTCACCACTTTGCTTCTGATTGACATCCTATTCTGCAACTGATGTCATTGGTAGTGTGACTATTATGTTAATTGTGTAGTAGATGAACTCTGTACCTTTTCATTTATTACTTGCTTCTTTGGTCTGTGTTCACTTTTGGTTCTCTTTGCCCTCTATGTGGCAAAGACTAATGCTGTGAGAAGTGTATTCTCGAGATGTTCCTGTGGCTCCACCTATGCAGCGTTAAGTTAATTAAGTTTAACCTGCAGTTTTTAAAGATATGTATTTTATGGTTTTTACTTCGGTAACGTACTGAATCAAGCTCAATAAGTAAATGAAATATTGTAAATATAAAATATACAGCACGGAGTAATGTATCGTTGCCGAGATGAAGATATGATACATTTGCCCAAAAAAGATAAGCGGAAAATGATATGTTCTGTGATTACGCTGATGCCCATTTTATCCGATCCAGGAAAAATTAACAGGATAAATTAACTAGTCAAGCGACAAATTAACGGCATTTCTTTCCACCAGTGCTTAGAATTTCCTGTGTCTGGCTGCAGATATCAGGGAAATTGATTCTCTTGAGAAAAAAAGCTCACTTTTAAGGATTCAGTCTATGAAGCTGAATAAGGTAAAACATTTCCTCTACAACATGATAAAAATTATGCATACGTTATTGCAGATTTAAAAGTAGTGACAGAGTGATATATGATCAAAGTATCATCCATCAAATTGCAACAGGTATTCAGCTTATGTGCAACACAGGTAGAAACAATCTGTGGCCTAACTCTATATAAGAACGCGCAAGAACTTTCATATTATAGTTTACTCGTCACTGAACCCGTTGCATTAAACTTATTTTATTACTGTGCTATAAGTGGAGAAATATTAGGTTTTTTCAACCTTATGCGCTCAGTTGCGGCTTTAATTAATTTGTGTTTAACTTCTACGTATAAAAGTCTCACCTGACGAATTGTATAGATGGAAGGAAAGACAGACTACTTGAACCTACTAGTCATTTCGCTGTAGTGTGCATATCTAAACAAAGAAAATCTTAAACTGTTGAAAATAGATAGTAGTTGAAAGCATGCTTGTCGCTGGACTAATTTCTGGACCAGAATATAGCATGGGGGTTTCGATATGCGACGACAAATGAAACGGTAAAGTCTACAGTTCTAATTATTGTAAGTTTCACGAGCAGAACACGCTATGTATGACGTTACTTAAACGACATGATGGTGACTAATGAATGGGGTAACTCCATTAAACTCTCACGACGGAACAAGCTCTCGGGTACATATCTGCTGAAAGCGTCTTCCATAATAAACGTTACCCTAGAGACGGAACAGGTGTGAGATAGCGCTGAAGAATATAAAACTTTAATTCTAGAAGAGCTCCCCTCGGCGCTAAGCTACCTCTTGAGCTCCATAGTCTAGGTACCCTAGCCACATCGCCAACAAAGTAATTAGGTTCAGTCACTACAATAGCAGCTGCGCTATTAGATTGTGACGCTGCCAGCAAACTATTTACACATATATACACAATTTCCAGGCTTGGCAGTAAAATTCCAGTGCATTTAATAGAGTTGTATAAGATCTTTTTTATTGTACCAATGGTACAGGAGTGCTCCTATGAGTTCATTGTCCGGCCCTGCAGATTATAATGCAGAAAGGGGTAATCTAGACATTACCATCTAATAAATTTTATCATTTTCATTGTATAATTTTACACAAAATTACAAATAGTAGCAAGTATCAATTCATTTGCCGTATTAAAAACTACATCATATAGAGGTAATCAATAATTCAGCTATATTTCATCAAAACGTGACCACAATTACTTACAAAGTCACTTGTCCTCAACAAAGTAATGTAATCATGGCTAAGTTCGTCCCATAACCTGAGTCCCTGAGTTCTATGCACGTCAAAACTTTTGGTAATCCTGAGTTCCGTGCGAGATCCCTAAAACTGTCTGAAATCCGTGCTGGTCACCTGAAGAGTACGCTTAAATTAGGTGTGGCTACCTGCTACCTGTCCGGTTTTATTTGCAGCCTATTAGCGTTACGAGGAGGTTGACTGTTTCGCCTCCCGTCAATTATATATTTAATTATTTTCCTTTTATTAATGTTCTTACTGTTTTTTCTTTTATTTTATGTATCTGTATCTGTTTTAATTCTTTTTATGTTTAATACTAAATGTTAAAATGCTTATAACACCTGAAGTAGCTTTTTCATCCTTGAGCTCCTTTTGGAAATAAAGTGTATGATCGTCTATTGCACAAAACAGTTGCTTTTTTCACCCTATATCATTTCTGTCTCGTTTGATGGATAACCCTTGAAGTCGCTTGTAGATTCACATGTGTGATTAAAACAACACCACATACTTTCACTGAACTGGCCGAGCTAATTAGCAGACAAACTAATTTCCCCTCGTACCAATGGCAAGGAATTCAGGTCTTCAAAAGGGTCATCGAGTTAGTTCGCATGGAATTCATGATGAGCCAAAACTTTTACCTAGAAATCCAGGTCCATTTCCCTCTCGATCACAAAAATGCTGAGAACCATTGAATATTTAAATTAACTGAAAATCAACTTGCAAATGAGGAAGAGCAGGAAAAGGATATTGCTGATTCACAGGTTTACCACATGAGCTATAAATATGCTCTACATTCAGGCCTGCTTCCACCAATATTAGGAAGCACCTAGGTATGTTACTCTAACTTGTGACTAAACGAAAGAAAATGGAATACCCTTTTGGAGATGAAGATAGGCTTAAAGTCGTCATATTGTGCTTCAGGCAATTTTTCCATAGATAGTAAATGAAATCGCAATTTTATGCTCTGCGTATAGTGAAAGATTGAAATAATTTCACACGTAATTCGTAAAACTACTACTACAGTTGAAAAATGATGTAACATCTCAATTATGTGGTACATCTCTATGACTTAATCTATTGCATTTTGTCTGTTACGGAAGTAATAATTTGATTATGGTACCATGGTAATATAAAGGAGTTAAACTTAAATACAAAACCTGGGTATTCTAAAATTCTGAATTTACCGAATCGAAAGTGAACAATTCATAGTGGCAAAGCATAAATTAAAACTGGTATACAGGATCCAAATTGATGTATGCTGGTCTTTCTTACGTCATCTAAGTTTAAGAAACCCATTCATCTATTAGAAAGACCCTAATATAATGGCCATGATGTTATGTTATAAACAAATGTTAAAAGCAAATAGAATCGTTTGTCTACTACAGTGGTTCCTCGTTTGACAAGTTCTGTTACACTATGGCGTGCAAAATTTGGTATCCACTTCATTATAGCAAATACTACTTCAGTTTTAGAGAACGTCTACCCTAAAACTGATTCCTCAGCCTGTGTAAAGCTACATTTGGCAGTTCACTGCTCAGAGATCCTGTTACTGATCAAGCTGGCCGCATTGTATTTCTCTGTGTCTTCCTGAAGAAGACATCAAAGAAATTCTTGAACTGGGATGTAACCTATTTCTAAATAATTCTGATTTTCACCTGACGAGTATCAAAATTATACGTTTGTTAACAGTCACATAAGTATACATACAATCCAAAGGGAGAATAGGTTGTGAAAATCCAACTGTGTTTGAAATCACGTCTTTTCAAAAAGAAGGGTACCTTGTGTAAAATGCAGTCTATGCAGCCTTTATATAGCACCGTTTTGCAATCGCTTCCTGCGCTAAATGTAATCTGCGTAACATTCAGCACTGCAAGCCGGGATCCAAGTAGCTCTGGGATTACAAGACAATTCACGTTTATTTGTGTGAACTGTATGCCTTTATTTTTGTTTTATTAACATCTGTTCAAGATAACTGTTTTAATTTTTATTTACTTATTTATTATTTGTTACACTTATTATTATCTATCTTTACTATTTATCAATTTATTATTTATTATTTTTATAATATTTTAGACACTTGAACATTGCCCGGGCGTGATTTGAACCGTTGAACTTGGGATTTGTAGACCGAAACTCCACAACTGAGCTATTGTCTATCTGCCATGGAGATGATTCCGGCACTGCAGCTAAAGCTGACCCGAGGAGAAAGGATGAGATGAATGTACACTACAAATGGCCAGTACCTATCACAGGCAGCACTACAACCGCAATGAGTCCCTAAAAGGTATAGGTAGTTCCTTAAGCCCAACGAAGTTCCAGATCGCCATGGAGAACCCGGCACTACTCAGCCAGATCCGGCTGATCAAACAAGCCTTCTGGAAGGCTGGCCGACCACAGCTTCTCCTCTCACCTGCAGACGAGACCGCAGTGCACTACCCGGTGGTATGACATCGCTCACTCTTGCTCTCTGGAAAGATGTCTTGGAGAGATTAGAATGAAATGAAAGGAAATGAAACGCAGTATGTGAGGTAGGATTAGGACTAGGATTGTTACGGAGCAGATTCGGCACGGGAACTAGTGGTTTATTGTGCCGGTGCTTAGACGGTGCATCCCCGGGAGGAAGGATGAGCCGAGAGTGCGGCCGACCCAAAGAGTCACGACGTTACCGAGACTCCGGCCGACACTTCTACCCTGAAAGAAACCACCAGTTGAGAAATGGTGTGAAATGGTTATGGGTATCAAATGGAGGGACAGGTAATTAATGTGGATGTAATTAACCTAACCAGCATTTGCCTGACGACCCGGAACCCCCCAAAAAGACACATGAATCAGGTTTGTCAGCCACGGGAATTGAACCGGTAACTCCCGAATTCACTCCACAGAAGAAACCGCCTGAGCCATCCGCTCGGTATGAGTAGTAAATACCCTTATTGGCATTCACCTTAGTGACCTGAGGAACTCAAGGTCAGAAAGGACGGCCGCGGGAACTGAACCCAGTAGAATCCGGGACACTGAGCCATTCCGCTCTATGCATGAACTACTCAAACCGAACTATTTTTAAGAGGTATAAGTACTACATCTTCATCAGGAATTTCGAGACTGCAAATTTATTTCAGTAGATAACAAGCCCATGTTGTTTTAAAATAATAGGCCAAACAAGCAAACAGTGTAGCCGTGTAACAGTATTTTTGTTTAGTAATGTTCGAAGGAATAATAAATATATAAAAATGTATGTAGTTGTGTGATTGGCCGAAGTAGTAGTGGTGTGACGTGGTATCACGTGGTGTGATGACGTGTCAGTGAATCGGCCAATCACAAAATAAGGTGGGAATTGCTATGGGGACAAGAAAATCAATAATCTAGAAAAGTGTTAGAATCTTGTGTCTTGCTGGAGAACGAGGAAAGACGTTACGATGATTGTAATTGTAAAGGAAAATTAATAAGATTCAAAAAGTGTTATTCAATATTTATAATAGATAAGAGTGAATCATAGTTCATATTATAGAATTAAATAATATATTACAAAATTGGACTCATCTAAATTTTATTTTCACCAAAAATCCGCATCCACACCTGAGAAAAGATCTCACGACTCTCAGTAGATTAAAACTCGACTTGGATCTTATAAAAAGTTGGCTTGCTTCTTATTAGTTGAAGATGAACGAAAATATAATCCCGTTACAAATGGCGCAGCAACGTGTGGGGCTCGAATAGGATAAAGAAGAGGAGATTAAAGCATCGTGCAGTTCCGTGAGAATTTAAAAGAAAAGAAGAAAGAAGAGAGAAGAAAGAAGAAAACGAGAACTGGTTTAAGTGAGTGAAAAAAAAAAATAGTAGTAGTAGTAGATTTATGTTGTTAAGAAATCAGAAAATAGTTAAAAAGATGGCGAGTAGAAAAGAAATAATAGTGGAAGGAGAAGTTACTGATAGTGTAGGAATGAATAGGGAGGATGCAAGATTAAGTATAGATAATGAGTCAATGTTGGAAAGAATAACAAGAATGTTAAGTAATTTAGATTCTAAAATAGAACAAAATGCAAATGATTTAAAATCAGAAATAGGAGATGTTAAATCAGAAATGAGTAATTTGGATTCTAAAATAGGAGATGTTAAATCTGAAATGAGTAATTTAGATTCTAGAATGAAAGATGTAAAATCAGAAATAAGTAATTTAGATTCTAGAATGAAAGATGTAAAATCAGAAATGAGTAATTTAGATTCTAAAATAGAACAAAATGTAAACGATTTAACTAAGAAAATGAATGATTTAGATGTAGGAGTAAGACAGGAACTAGCACAAAATGTGAGTAACTTAGAAATTAATTTATTACAGAAACTAAAACAGGAATTAAAATCTGAAATTTCACAGGAGATTAGAGAAGGGAGAAAAGAGTGTAGGGATAATATGGAAAGGCTCATGCAGATCATAGAGATTAATAAGGATGAGAATAGAAAGGAAGTCAATGAGTTGAGAGAGATAATTCAGGAAACTAGGTTAGGTCAGGACATTGTGAAACAAGAAATAAGAATGGAATTAAACAAAGAGTTAGAAACATTTAGGATACAACAGGCAGAAATAACACAAAAACAAAGAGAAGAATTAGGAGATAAAGTAGAACAAAGAATCAATGTAATTTGTTCTGAAATGCAATTACAACATGATGAAAGTAAGATACACCAAGAGGAAATAAAGTTACAAATTGATGAGATAAGTAAAGCAAAAGAAGAAGTAATTTTGCAAATTAAAGAGGTAAAAGAACATTTTGAAAAAGAAAAGGATAACTTAGGAAAATTGACACAAGTTGTAATTGCATTACAGGCTAGAAAAGTAAATAACGGGAAAGAAATGTCTAGAATTACAAATATAAACGATTGTGACTTACCAGGTGAATTAAGCAATCAACAGAAGTCTAGTGATGTAGTAAGTGAATGTAGTGATTTTGTGAGTCCAGATAATGATATTAATTATCACAGAAACACACAGAACATGTCCTCACACACACAACTCCACAGTCTAGGTCAAAATGAATGTGTACATTATTCACTAAATGATATTAGTCCACCAAGTTTTGATGAGGAATCAGGTGATAATCCAAAAGTATTTCTTAGGGAATTGGAAGAATATTTCCGTATTAAGAGAATTCCCAATGAATTTCGGATGGTAATAGTAAAACGCTGTTTGAAGAAAAATGCTCTTGAATGGTTAAGGTTAACTTTGGCTTCACATGAAACATACAGTACTTTCAGAAATCTGTTTATAAATAGATTTTGGGGACCTGAGAGACAAAGAAGAATAAAAGTTGAGTTAGCAACGGGTAGGTTTGAGTTTAAAAAAGGGATTTCTATGACTGAATATTTCTTAAAATTAGCAAACAAAAGTAAGTTGATCAATCCCGAAATTTGTGAGACAGAAATTGTCAACATGCTAATACGTCATTATCCACCACATATCAGAAATCATTTAATTGTGGCTAAGCCTATCGATTTCTCTGATATGATTGAATTATTATCCGAATTTGAAGCACATAACCTCATTAATGATACTACATCCTGTGATGGTAACTATAATAACGTCCATATTGAGCGAGGAAGAAATCGACAGGAATCACAACCTACAAATAATAGGAATAATAGGACGAGTTTAATTTGGGGCGGGGCACCCGTGAGAAATCAAAGATTTGAAGGAAGAGGTTATGATCCTAGACGAACTTATGAATCTGTAATTCCCGGAACAGGAAGTGGAGTTCAAAATAATGTGCAAAGGAATTATCATAACAATCAGTCGACGAGAATTGGAAGAAATGATCAAATAAATCATGTAAGATTTTATCGAGGAAATAATCAGCGAATAAGTAATTTTAATAGGGGTAGACGTACTAGTTTATTTAGTGCAAATCAAAGAGATTTTAGGGGTGTGAGATTTGAAAGAAGTAATCAAAATGAAATAGTCGAAAATACACAAAGCACAGAGAATGATGCGAATATAAACGATAGCACCAACCTAACCAACAATGAAAGTATTAATTAAGGGCCGAATAGGTGAATGGAATCTCAATTTCATTGCGTTGGTAATTCCACATTTGGCAAGAGATGTAATTGTGGGTAATGATTTATTATATGAATGGCAAAGTGTATTGAATTTCGAAATGCATGAAATGAAGGTTAAGACAGAAAATGATTTATTAGTAATAAAATTATTGGAAGAAGATGGAAGAAAAGAAGAGAACAGGGATAATATAAATAATGAAAGATTTTTTGTGGAAGATATACTTTTGCAAGAAAATGGTAATATTGAATACGATGAAAATGAAAATTGTGGGAAGAATTTAATTATTGATGGATTGTAAAATAATGTAACTGACCTTGAAAAGCATTGTTGCCAATTATATACAATACAAGATAAGAACGGCGGAAGCCAAGTGGAGGAAGAAATAGAATTCCAGAGAATATTACAAGTAAAGTTAGAAAACACATACAATTTAGACAAAGCGAGAAAAGAACAGTTGAAATTGTGTATATTAAAGAATAGAAAAGCCTTTAGTTCAAAACCTGTACTGTGTAACAAATACACACACACATTTAAAGTGAATGATACTGATCCCTATACACATAAAAGCCTTGACAGTAATTGAAACAATATTGAATATATACTATGTGTGTGTTAAATAATAATAATAATAAAAAAAACATTGTTAAACATCAATATATTGTTGTATTTTAATTAATGTTAATTTATTGTTGTGTTTTATGTTTGTGTAATAATGTGAAATTGTTGTTAAATGTTCATTTATTATATTTTATCCAATGTAGGTATATTATTATATTTTATGTATGTTGTATTGATGTTGTGTAATATTGGTGTAAACGAAATTGTTAATTGGGGCTGTTCTTCGAAATATATGGAAACAGATTGTTAATACCTTTATTTGGTTATTTTCCATATATTTCGAAGAGGGGCATTTGTAACAGTATTTTTGTTTAGTAATGTTCGAAGGAATAATAAATATATAAAAATGTATGTAGTTGTGTGATTGGCCGAAGTAGTAGTGGTGTGACGTGGTATCACGTGGTGTGATGACGTGTCAGTGAATCGGCCAATCACAAAATAAGGTGGGAATTGCTATGGGGACAAGAAAATCAATAATCTAGAAAAGTGTTAGAATCTTGTGTCTTGCTGGAGAACGAGGAAAGACGTTACGATGATTGTAATTGTAAAGGAAAATTAATAAGATTCAAAAAGTGTTATTCAATATTTATAATAGATAAGAGTGAATCATAGTTCATATTATAGAATTAAATAATATATTACAAAATTGGACTCATCTAAATTTTATTTTCACCAAAAATCCGCATCCACACCTGAGAAAAGATCTCACGACTCTCAGTAGATTAAAACTCGACTTGGATCTTATAAAAAGTTGGCTTGCTTCTTATTAGTTGAAGATGAACGAAAGTAAAATCCCGTTACAGCCGAAATGTTTAAGATAAAGATAAGATTAGCATTAAGTGGAGTCTGTTACTATAGAACTTCATAATACTGTCTAACACAACAGGGCTGTTATTACTTGGTAGGAAGGTGCAAACCTAACTTTAAAGAAGCAGACAATTTAAGGGCTTGTATGCTCGGATTATTCATTAAAACTGTGGTTAATGAACGTTTGAGCAAAGGGTTTAATAAAATCCGCAGTCTAAAAGCCGTCCGCAATGCACCGGGTAACTAAATCAGTTTAATGTTTATGTCAACATTGAATCAACAATAGACTGATCCGGGAACCAGACTGATGAACCGACCTCTGAGCTTAATGGATATGCATTAAGGTCTGTGAGAAGTGACCACATCAACAGAACGTAAGCTTTATCATTGTGAGGACGATTTCTGTTTTGAAGAGTTGAGGCTCCCTCTTCGCTTTCGGCTTTTATTTACCTTGGAATTAATTTTCAAAATGCAACATTTTCGGACACTCTGAGTTAGGATTGCAGTCGATAGTTCTGTCATAAGCGTTAACAATCTTATATATTTCTAAACGTATTCCATCGTGACGATTTCTAACATACTGAATCTTTGAATTTCTTCTAAAGAATTTCTAGGAACAATAAAGTGAAATTATCTTCTCCCTCCTTCCAGCCTCATCCTCCTCGTCTTTATCATCGTAATCATCATCATCATCATCATCATGAACAATAACACTCAGTTTTAGACCAAACTGATCTGTTTTCGTTTGAAACTAAAATAGTTATATTGGCATTGGGAGTGGCATTCTTGCTGAATGTGTTTTCCAAAGCTGACAACGATGAGGTACTGCCGTTATTCTTTGTGGTTTTGTTCTGATCACGTTTATGCAACTGATTATAATATTTTATCTGTAATATACATCTGTTTAGTTTATTGCAAATTCCTTAATTTTTTCCCATGTAATAAAGCCTATGCAGCGGTAGATAACGGAAATTTCACTTGCTCCACCTCCTTTTCCTATTAATCTCTGCGATAATTTTACCACTAAAACTTCCTAAAGCCTTAATATTAGGAATAGGAAGTTCATCCCTGACATGTACAAGAAGCACGACTGGTTATGTGGTTGTCAAGTTTACTGTTTTGCATGCCTGCTCTTTGGAGGAGATGTTTCCAGGGTGAAGCAAGGAATGAAAGACATACAACACATGCACGACTGTGTTAAGAAGCATGAGTCCTATTCGTCTCATATAAAAATGCATTAATTTTAGCAATGTATGGCACTATTAATATTATTGCACAAATTGACAGTGCATATAGAAGGAGCATACAGCTGAATAACGATAAAGTTACGTAGAATAGATATGTCCTAAATATCATAAGAAACTGTATATGGTTTTGCGGCTCATTTGAGCTGGTTTTGAGAGGTTATGATGAATCTGATACATCACAAAACCCTGGTATTTTTCGAAGCCTAATAGGTTTCAGCGCTGATCTTGATAGTGCCCTGAAGGGCCATCTGGAATAAGCAACTGTTTTAAGGGCGCTTAAAAAACTATACAAAACGAAATTTTTCAGTGTATGTTCGAGGTATGCTATGAGGAAATAATGAAGGAGATTAAGGATGCATAACTCCTTTCTGTCATAGCAGATGAAACCACTGATGTTTCCTCAGTGTATCAGATGGTTACTTTTTTTAGAAGCCTTTTTTTCTATAGTACATTCAGTAGCTTCACAAATACTCGATATAAATTTATATCTCTGTCAACAAAACTGCACAGTCTAATTTGATCTAGATAAAAGCCATTATTTAACTTATTTATAACACCAAATTCTTCTCACACATTGGTAGCTTTCATAGCAGCTTTCAAGTGTTATCAAATTCGCTCTTTAGCTATTTATTATAAACAGCTTCATGTATACTTTGCTCTTATGCATTATTCCAGTGATATTAATCAAAAAATGATCACATACCTATGAAGTTTACCCATATGGAAAATTACTATGTCAAAATTCACTACTTGTCCGAAAATGCTCAGTCTTTCTGCTACTGCTGCTGGTGCTGCTGCTGATGACAACGGTGGCTATTTCGATCTGTAGATCCTCTATCGAGATTAGACCAAAGTAGTCTAACTCAAGGATATAGATCATTCAAAGTTATATATTTGTCATATTTATATACATATTTACAAAATGATAGGCTCTAATTAATTTCAGATATGTCAGTCTAACAATATACCACAACGAGCGGGATGGCTCAGGCCCGCATTCGGGGGCTCCATGTTCGATTACCTTGGCCAACTTACCTAATCCCTGGGGTTTTCTCGAGGGCTTTCTGGTTAGATGCTGGTTAGAGGCAAATGCTGGTTAGATGAATTACATCCCCCGAATTACCTATGCGTCAATTTCATCTCGTTTATCATTTCACATCATTTCTCATCTGGTGGTCTCTTTCAGAGTACAAGTGTTGGCGGTGCATGACAGACAGGATGATAGCTCTGAATAAAAATTTCTCACCCGGTTGGGCTGTTTCCGGTTCCGGTCTAGTGCTGCCGGTTGTACTGGCCTGCCAAGAAGTTTCCAACTGGTAAAGTGTAGGGATCCTGCCCCTGCACTGTCCTGATACCATTGGGACGCTCTCCCATTGGACGGCATCATCGTTCCTACCGGGGATGGCCCACTTGGAGCATAGGTACAATAGACTTTCAGGTTACTTTTAGTTTTCCTATGTCGAATTTCTTATAATCTCTACAACTTATTTGGTATATCGCGGATCTATTGATTAGGGGGGTTTCATTTTTTTGTTTTTGAATTTAACAATTTTAATGCTGAGTATCTATCTATAGGTACCAAGATGATATTTTGTCCTTTAAAGATCTTCTTTTATCTATTAAATATTTTAGGAAGGTACCTGATTCTAGTAATTCCCTTTTTCTGTTGCTTTCTTTTACTTTAGTGAGTGTGATTTTTTGCTTTAACCGCATGAGCATCAACAGATTTGTACCATTTGCTGAAGTTCACTTCTTTCGTTAAGAAAACAAGTGATTATTATTCGCTTAATTGGTGCTCTTTACATATGAGACAAATTAACATTCATATTCTTACAGTGCACGACCTCAAATTAAGAACTTGGAATGTGTATTTCTTAATCAGTATCTATATCACCATATTCAGGAAATTTAGACATTTATTCCAGTTTTACCATTTACGATCATATTCATCACTAAATTGTTGGTAGCGCATTCATAAGTTAAACGCAGCATCAAACTCCTTAAAACAAAAAACAAAAATTCGTACAGTACTGGAAGATTTAGGGCTTTATTATGAAGACCGTACATACTACACTGAAGTCAGATGGTTAAGCAGAGACATGTTGAACCCATTTTTCGAAATGCGTGAAATGATATCTGAATTCCTGAAGGGGCAAGTATGTTGATATTAGTGCTTAATTGCAAGATATGCTTATCTAGTACTGTATATGTCTTTAAAATTCCTTTTTCTTTCTTTGCTTAGGATATAGACATCCATGAATTGGGAGATGAAGGTTGGATAAGTGATTTAGCTTTCCTCACTGACATATCCCCAAATTTCAATAATCTTAATCGCAGTTTTCAGGGAAAGTTCCACAATATTAAGTAGTTCATATGTACGAGTATGACATGGTTAGATCACTCATAAAGATGACAGGTGTATGGAAATCAAATCGCATTAAAAAGAGTTTCATCATTTTCCATGTCTAAAATCTCTTCCCAATACTTCTGTAACAACACTGAATAAATAGACTGGTCTGTTAGACAAATTAAAGAGGGAATTTGAAGTAAGGCGACTCAATGATTTTAAATCCATGGAAAATGGTTCTTCTGTGTTTGCTAATCCTCTTGCAATAGATTTACATAAGGTTAAACCAGAATTACAACAGGAAGTCGCTGATTTACAATTTGATACGTATATTCAATTGCAATGTAAGCATTTGACTGACTTAGATATATTTAAGGATTTGAAAGCAGATACCTGTCCATTTCTTAGATCGTTCCCTGGATCCACATATGTATGCGAACATTTTTTTTTTTCTTTTTCCAAAACGAATCTTGTAAAATCGGAGCAACGATCGCGATTAACAGATGATAATTTACGTGCTATAGTGAGAGTGGCTACTGCTGATATGTCACTAGATTTTCATGGAACATTGAAGATAGAAGTGAACTGAAATGTATTGCTCTGATATGTAGGCCTACCCATTTTTTGTTCAATTTACGTCCTCCAACGTTAAGTCATATCGAATAATAGAATGAAATGGGTGAAATGAATCTCAAATGATTTCGGGATCCATTGAGCTACCTGACATTCGTCTATCAGGATAATAAAAAACCCGGGAGAAACCAGGTAACTCATCCTAACTGAGATTCGGGACCTCATGAACATGAGGCAGACACGCTACCATCTACGCTACCGAGTCGGGCTAGGCCTACCTAAGGTGTCGTCGACTAAAATAGCTGGAGTCAAGTATGTGTACTATTCCTTATTGCATTCTGTAACGAGCGAGTCCAGCACTGACTCCGAACGAAGGTCGATTTTTACTCATGTTGAACATTACGTCATGTGCATTGCGGGTTGCAATTTGAGACGTTATAGTCCTCCCTCATTGTGTACAACTTTGCCGATGCCGGTTCTAAATAGTACTATCGCCCAGGCTTGGACCCAAATGACCTAGTTATTGATGAGCTTTTAAACTCTACCATACTTATTCGCTCTCTCTCCCTGGCTGTGTTTTGCAACCGCTGCAGTTTGTTGTATAATAAATCAGATCACCGGAAGATAACCGCGCAATCGGATTTATCGGCTTTGTTTAATATCCTGTATTATGCAATTTTCCTGCCATTTCTCTATGAATTTTAGATTGTTTCAGAAGAAGTAATTTGAACTGAAAATGCATATTTGCTTATGGAGGTTACAACCTAATACTACTACAAAATCAGTGTACGTATTTATATGAAGTGAGTAACGTTCATTGATTACATAGAGTTTAGAGGTTCAGTAGCTGTAAGTGTATTTCACCTCAAATATTAATAAACTCAACATGAGAATAATAACGATAATAGTAACTGTTCCTTTTATATCGACAACTGTTTTGCGGCCATTACATCATCCTTGATAAGTTATTTTATTACCTTTGTTGAATACAAATGTAATGTTTCACACTTATATATACTTTTACATATTTTACACAACAATTCGACACGTATTATTTGTGGTTTTATTTCTTGATAAACACTTTCATTGCATTTTAGTTAATTGATGGAAATTAATCATTTCTCCACACTAGCCGTATATAGGCTAAGATATTTGATGGATAGAGACAACATGAAAAATTCAATGCCATGGCCGGGATTTGAACCACGGATCTACTGGTTTCCGTCCAGTCGCTCTTAAAATTTGAGCTACCATGGCCAACGTGCCTTCCTGACATTAAATTCTCCAGTTGACTCATATATTTGCCCGGTAGACCACTAGGGGCTCTCGCATCCGAGATACACCGTTTGTGGCGACTTACTATTGTAAGTACTTAAATCCCAGGCTTCATCATTTAACTCTTATTATTTTAGTTAATTGATGGAAATTAATCATTTCTCCACACTAGCCGTATATAGGCTAAGATATTTGATGGATAGAGACAACATGAAAAATTCAATGCCATGGCCGGGATTTGAACCACGGATCTACTGGTTTCCGTCCAGTCGCTCTTAACCTTTGAGCTACCATGGCCAACGTGCCTTCCTGACATTAAATTCTCCAGTTGACTCATATATTTGCCCGGTAGACCACTAGGGGCTCTCGCATCCGAGATACACCGTTTGTGGCGACTTACTATTGAAAGTACTTAAATCCCAGGCTTCATCATTTAACTCTTATTATTTTAGTTAACTGATGGAAATTAATCATTTCTCCACACTAGCCGTATATAGGCTAAGATATTTGATGGATAGAGACAACATGAAAAATTCAATGCCATGGCCGGGATTTGAACCACGGATCTACTGGTTTCCGTCCAGTCGCTCTTAACCTTTGAGCTACCATGGCCAACGTGCCTTCCTGACATTAAATTCTCCAGTTGACTCATATATTTGCCCGGTAGACCACTAGGGGCTCTCGCATCCGAGATACACCGTTTGTGGCGACTTACTATTGTAAGTACTTAAATCCCAGGCTTCATCATTTAACTCTAATTATTTTAGTTAATTGATGGAAATTAATCATTTCTCCACACTAGCCGTATATAGGCTAAGATATTTGATGGATAGAGACAACATGAAAAATTCAATGCCATGGCCGAGATTTGAACCACGGATCTACTGGTTTCCGTCCAGTCCCTCCTAACCTTTGAGCTACAATGGCCAACGTGCCTTCCTGACATTAAATTCTCCAGTTGACTCATATATTTGCCCGGTAGACCACTAGGGGCTCTCGCATCCGAGATACACCGTTTGTGGCGACTTACTATTGTAAGTACTTAAATCCCAGGCTTCATCATTTAACTCTTATTATTTTAGTTAATTGATGGAAATTAATCATATCTCCACCCTAGCCGTATATAGGCTAAGATATTTGATGGATAGAGACAACATGAAAAATTCAATGCCATGGCCGGGATTTGAACAACGGATCTACTGGTTTCCGTCCAGTCGCTCTTAACCTTTGAGCTACCATGGCCAACGTGCCTTCCTGACATTAAATTCTCCAGTTGACTCATATATTTGCCCGGTAGACCACTAGGGGCTCTCGCATTCGAGATACACCGTTTGTGGCGACTTACTATTGTAGCGACTTACTGGTAGATCCGTGGTTCAAATCCCGGCCATGGCATTGAATTTTTCATGTGGTCTCTATCCATCAAATATCTTAGCCTATATACGGCTAGTGTGGAGAAATGATTAATTTCCATCAATTAACTAAAATAATAAGAGTTAAATGATGAAGCCTGGGATTTAAGTACTTACAATAGTAAGTCGCCACAAACGGTGTATCTCGGATGCGAGAGCCCCTAGTTGTCTACCGGGCAAATATATGAGTCAACTGGAGAATTTAATGTCAGGAAGGCACGTTGGCCATGGTAGCTCAAAGGTTAAGAGCGACTGGACGGAAACCAGTAGATCCGTGGTTCAAATCCCGGCCATGGCCATATCTTAGCCTATATACGGCTAGTGTGGAGAAATGATTAATTTCCATCAATTAACTAAAATAATAAGAGTTAAATGATGAAGCCTGGGATTTAAGTACTTACAATAGTAAGTCGCCACAAACGGTGTATCTCGGATGCGAGAGCCCCTAGTGGTCTACCGGGCAAATATATGAGTCAACTGGAGAATTTATTGTCAGGAAGGCACGTTGGCCATGGTAGCTCAAAGGTTAAGAGCGACTGGACGGAAACCAGTAGATCCGTGGTTCAAATCCCGGCCATGGCATTGAATTTTTCATGTTGTCTCTATCCATCAAATATCTTAGCCTATATACGGCTAGTGTGGAGAAATGATTAATTTCCATCAATTAACTAAAATAATAAGAGTTAAATGATGAAGCCTGGGATTTAAGTACTTACAATAGTAAGTCGCCACAAACGGTGTATCTAGGATGCGAGAGCCCCTAGTGGTCTACCGGGCAAATATATGAGTCAACTGGAGAATTTAATGTCAGGAAGGCACGTTGGCCATGGTAGCTCAAAGGTTAAGAGCGACTGGACGGAAACCAGTAGATCCGTGGTTCAAATCCCGGCCATGGCATTGAATTTTTCATGTTGTCTCTATCCATCAAATATCTTAGCCTATGTACGGCTAGTGTGGAGAAATGATTAATTTCCATCAATTAACTAAAATAATAAGAGTTAAATGATGAAGCCTGGGATTTAAGTACTTAGAATAGTAAGTCGCCACAAACGGTGTATCTCGGATGCGAGAGCCCCTAGTGGTCTACCGGGCAAATATATGAGTCAACTGGAGAATTTATTGTCAGGAAGGCACGCTGGCCATGGTAGCTCAAAGGTTAAGAGCGACTGGACGGAAACCAGTAGATCCGTGGTTCAAATCCCGGCCATGGCATTGAATTTTTCATGTTGTCTCTATCCATCAAATATCTTAGCCTATATACGGCTAGTGTGGAGAAATGATTAATTTCCGTCAATTAACTAAAATAATAAGAGTTAAATGATGAAGCCTGGGATTTAAGTACTTACAATAGTAAGTCGCCACAAACGGTGTATCTCGGATGCGAGAGCCCCTAGTGGTCTACCGGGCAAATATATGAGTCAACTGGAGAATTTAATGTGAGGAAGGCACGTTGGCCATGGTAGCTCAAAGGTTAAGAGCGACTGGACGGAAACCAGTAGATCCGTGGTTCAAATCCCGGCCATGGCATTGAATTTTTCATGTTGTCTCTATCCATCAAATATCTTAGCCTATATACGGCTAGTGTGGAGAAATGATTAATTTCCATCAATTAACTAAAATAATAAGAGTTAAATGATGAAGCCTGGGATTTAAGTACTTACAATAGTAAGTCGCCACAAACGGTGTATCTCGGATGCGAGAACCCCTAGTGGTCTACCGGGCAAATATATGAGTCAACTGGAGAATTTAATGTCAGGAAGGCACGTTGGCCATGTTAGCTCAAAGGTTAAGAGCGACTGGACGGAAACCAGTAGATCCGTGGGTCAAATCCCGGCCATGGCATTGAATTTTTCATGTTGTCTCTATCCATCAAATATCTTAGCCTATATACGGCTGGTGTGGAGAAATGATTAATTTCCATCAATTAACTAAAATAATAAGAGTTAAATGATGAAGCCTGGGATTTAAGTACTTACAATAGTAAGTCGCCACAAACGGTGTATCTCGGATGCGAGAGCCCCTAGTGGTCTACCGGGCAAATATATGAGTCAACTGGAGAATTTAATGTCAGGAAGGCACGTTGGCCATTATAGCCCAAAGGTTAAGAGCGACTGGACGGAAACCAGTAGATCCGTGGTTCAAATCCCGGCCATTTCATTGAATTTTTCATGTTGTCTCTATCCATCAAATATCTTAGCCTATATACGGCTAGTGTGGAGAAATGATTAATTTCCATCAATTAACTAAAATAATAAGAGTTAAATGATGAAGCCTGGGATTTAAGTACTTATAATAGTAAGTCGCCACAAACGGTGTATCTCGGATGCGAGAGCCCCTAGTGGTCTACCGGGCAAATATATGAGTCAACTGGAGAATTTAATGTCAGGAAGGCACGTTGGCCATGGTAGCTCAAAGGTTAAGAGCGACTGGACGGAAACCAGTAGATCCGTGGTTCAAATCCCGGCCATGGCATTGAATTTTTCATGTTGTCTCTATCCATCAAATATCTTAGCCTATATACGGCTAGTGTGGAGAAATGATTAATTTCCATCAATTAACTAAAATAATAAGAGTTAAATGATGAAGCCTGGGACTTAAGTACTTACAATAGTAAGTCGCCACAAACGGTGTATCTCGGATGCGAGAGCCCCTAGTGGTCTACCGGGCAAATATATGAGTCAACTGGAGAATTTAATGTCAGGAAGGCACGTTGGCCATGGTAGCTCAAAGGTTAAGAGCGACTGGACGGAAACCAGTAGATCCGTGGTTCAAATCCCGGCCATGGCATTGAATTTTTCATGTTGTCTCTATCCATCAAATATCTTAGCCTATATACGGCTAGTGTGGAGAAATGATTAATTTCCATCAATTAACTAAAATAATAAGAGTTAAATGATGAAGCCTGGGATTTAAGTACTTACAATAGTAAGTCGCCACAAACGTTGTATCTCGGATGCGAGAGCCCCTAGTGGTCTACCGGGCAAATATATGAGTCAACTGGAGAATTTAATGTCAGGAAGGCACATTGGCCATGGTAGCTCAAAGGTTAAGAGCAACTGGACGGAAACCAGTAGATCCGTGGTTCAAATCCCGGCCATGGCATTGAATTTTTCATGTTGTCTCTATCCATCACTTTCATTGCATATTTGATCCTAGGTACAAGTTAAATTGCTATACAAATAGACGAAATAGTCAAATGTATAAAGCAGGTTCGATGCTGACTTTGGAATTCAATACTCGTTTAACATTAAGATAAACAAGTATATAGCAATCACGTCACAAACGCTCAAAATAGAAATCAGTAATAACGTAAGAAATGGAAATGGTCGATGGAAAGAAAGCTATTTGAAAGAATTAATTTCAGCAATGTGCTCCTTTGCAATAGGCATATGCCTCTTTAGTTTTACTGGTAGGACGAAGTTATATAAAACCGTTTCCCAGTGAAGAGAACTTCAGTTACTATTCCCGGAAAGGTCAGGAGATCCATTCAGTTTATCATTTCAAATAAGTTACTGCATTTAAGATGTTTAGCCATTTTAAAAATTATCAATATGAAGAAAGTTGACGTTATTTTGGTTTGAAGGAATTTCTTGAAAATATTTATGTTGCATCTTTGAAGCTAAATTACAAGCTCATGCTTTGACTTTTGTTAACAGTCGTGAACATTTTTAAAATTTGTTTTTATTTTATTTGGTTGTTTAGGACTCATATTCTATAATCGGAGTTTTCGGGTTATGAACGAAATGCATTAAATGCTCTGTGTGAAAGATGTAGCGTAGAGAAAACAAAAAGCCACGTTTAGGATAGTCGCCGCCGTCGGTGTATCTTTTGTCTGATTAGCCCATGACGTAATAAACCAAAGTGGGTGTGAGGCTGCCTGTCGGATTGGCAGGTTCAGGCCCACTTTGGGCTATATTCAGCATCTCGGTATCCCAAGCCGGAAAGTTGGCTTTCTAGATCAGTTTTGTCCAATTAAGTAGAGAGTAGAAAAATCTACGAGAAATTTTATTGTGTGTATAACATATAATTTATTAGTCAAAACTGTATATTTAATTTGCATGATTTCGAATAATAAATATTTTTGAGAAATGTGGCTTTGGAAAACTATTAATGTGCCTATTTTCGTAACTCAGAAATCAATTTCGTATAAAGTAGGTATAACATAAATATAACTAGAGCCCTTCTGTAAGAATGCCATATTTATTAGTCCGCTGTCTTTATTTATTATGTTATAAACTTAATTCAAACATAAGTATAGCAATTATATTCTATAATCTGATATATATTATCGCGAACGCATTGTTGAGGAGAGGCGGCGCAAGGGCCGAGTTCAAAGAGACAGGCAGTGCAGTGCGGAGATAAAAGTTCGCCGAAACAGTGCGGGGAAGGAGACGCATTTCTGGAAAGTTCGTCTTTCTTCTAGTGACGTCTTGATTGTTTGAGAACATTCCGGAATATTGAGTAAGCTATAAAATGAGCCACAGCCCGCCACTCAGGGACAGTTGTTAATTTAACTCGCATGCGTGAACAGCTGTGTGAGCTGTGTTGTGGTCGTTGACCTTGCTAGTTCTATTGTGTATGTGACGTAATTCTGCGATCGTGAGGTTGACTAAAGTTTGTTTCTACGGAAATAAAGATGAACATTTGGTGTTTGTAACCTGGACTTTTAATTCCACGAATCCACAATGTCACAATTGGTGTCAGAAGCGGGATTGTAGTTCTTCCATCGCATCTATAATTCCGCCAGCATCGAAGTAGAATTGCCAGTCAATGCACCTCGTTCTGCTTCGTGCCGAATATTCTCGATGTTGTCCTACGTAGAATTTTCTCTGCACAAACATCTATATGAACACCTCATCTGGGGATCACCTCTTACTTTAGGTTCTGTTCGGGAAGCACCTTGCCCTTAATCTCGACGGAAATGTGGAATTCTTAGGTTGACTAAAGTGTGTTTATACGGAAATAAAGAGCAATTTTTTGTGTTTGTAACCTGGACTTTTAATTTCACGAACCCTCAAAGTCACAATATTATTCATTGTAAAGTATTATTTGTAATTTAAGGTGATGGAATTATCATATCTGAGTAATATGGGTTTTGTTTTTTGCCACCTAAGATACTGGCGATGAAATGCAAAGCATGTAATAATGTAAATAATTTTACTCGCTAAAACTTTTTCGATTTCCACAATAGTATAATTCAATATAAAGGATAAAATGTTTGACTTAACCCTTGACGTGATATTCTCGGCAAATACAGGTTTCCTAAACGTTTTTTAAAGCTATATTTCTATGAATGAAGCCTCGGTTTTTGCAAATTTTCATGTTTTATTCCGTGATAGTTAAACATATGCTTGTAAGAAATAAATTTATTCCACCTTGTAAGAAGTTTATTACGCTCAACAATGAGTCCGACGAGATAAAAGTATGTCACTCAATGGCTTAACATAAACTAGGTAGCGTTTAACAATCGTGCGGCAAATCTTTAAAGTTCGGTGCGGCCGTTTAATCTAATTCTCGATACGGTTTGTATTAATTTACAAAGAAAAAATTTACATGAATTAAAAAGTATTTACTTTATGTTAATTTTTAAGTTGTAACTAGTGTGCTGCTACTCGTAATTTCTGAAGTGTGACCAAGAGGAAACGGAATATTATGATGCGAAAGAGAAGAGCACTAAAGCTTATTTGCTTCAACAGTGAATTGATGGAAATCCTAATCTAATCGCAGATGGAAATATAGCACTGTGCCAAGTGTATGAGAATCGCGTAAATTGTATTCTTGTATTTTTAGGAATATTTTAAAATTTAGCGTGATGTTCTGGTTAGTGACTGTTAGCTTTATTTAACTAAAATCTACACATGTGTTTATTCCATTGTTATAGGTGCCCAGTGAATAAGTTCCAGATTAGGCAACATCTATAATCAGTTGCTCATAGAAATTCTATTTACCCTTAATCACCCAGGGTGATTGTCAGACCTCAGAGGTTGGTAGTACTGTTTGTTTCTTTTATACTTGATGAGTTAACACAACCAGGCACACACGTAATCCTTCATTGATGTCGGCTAGTGCCTGTGTGTTTGTTTCGTTTCAATTATTGTATTAGGTGCAGCTTTGTGGTTTACAATTTATTCTGCGTGGCCTGAGAGACCACTCCTGGGTATTAGCTATGCCATCGGCGATCGGTCCTTCCCGAGGGATTAGGTTGAAAGATCCCAATTAAATGGTATAGTATCGCAATCATTACAGTAAGAAGTGAGTGATTGTGCGATGACTGTGACGAAATTTAACTAGACTCTGATCATAATTCAGCATCGTAATTGGAGATAAGTGATGATGAGAAGGAAGACAATGAACAGGTTTCGCAAACAAACGATGATAATGTATGTGAATTAAAGGAAGTGCAAGAAGCTTTTATGGAACATAATCGATTCAAATGTTCAGCTAAAGAAGCCCTTCTTTCATCTACAACAAGGAAGCACAACATTATCCTGCAGCTTCCTGGTTTACGTCGCCAAGAAAGAGCGAAATATGAAGCTAGTTCATGGGAGCTACAAAACTTTCTCCTTACAGATTGGAACAGGATTTATGTCGAATCGTATAGAAGGATGGCGAATTATGCCCCTCGTTGAGGTGATCCTTTGGAACAGGGTTGGAATTGATGATTCTTGGAGTCCCAGCTTACATCGGCGTGGCTTCAGTCAGTTGAGCTAGATATCTTCTTTTTACAGGGGTGGTACGGCGGAAGGAAATTTTACGTAAAATGAGTAATCATTTTCCTCTGTATTAAATAATGTAGAAACTTTTATTTCCTTACTTCAATTAACACCAGTTCGAACAAGATGTATGATACAACATTTATAACACTATTCTTACACAAGATTCACTTGATGTGACGCGTTTATCTGGATGCGTGCAAGAATCAAAAGTTTTATACGTTTTTTTACTACCGTGTATAATAATTAAATTGTGTGTCTTCTAGCGATGATATTTAATGTAAAGATTATCTAGTTATAATCGATGATGGTTACGAGAATAAACTTATACTCTTCCGCACACAACGGCGTTTAAGAAGAGAACCTTACATCCGTTCACGGCGACTGTTAGGAGAAGAATGACCGGTTCCGCTTCTTCTACACATTAGCATTTCGCTAATAGTTCAATCCCTCTAGAGGAATATTGAATATCCTCCATGGCAACGTAAAATCTTCTATATCTGATTGGTCCACGTTTTACGATATACGCGTCACACCAATCACAAATAAGTTTGTTATTCCACACTTTTGTGACGTCATTTCCACTTACATAGCTTCTCTGTGCGTGACTCACTCTACATAACCTCACATAATACAATATTTGAAACTCTTTGGGGACAACATAAAATAACTGTTTCAGATGCCCCTCTTCAGAATATATGGAAAATTAACTTAAATCTCCCAATAATATTGTTCCATATATTCTGAAGAATGCCCCAATAATTAAACATTATTACAACAATGAACAATCAATACAATTTAAAATAACAATATAAAATCAGAAATTATTCGAACACAATAATAATAAACAAAACATTTTTCAGTAATTCATAAACATATTATTATTATTTTTTTTTTTTTAAATCATTTATTCTTGTGAGTGTCAAGGCTTTTGAATGGTTTTAAAAGTGTTTTGTGATATTTTCCTATCATTTTATTATCATCGTCTCTTAATTCGTACGTATGATCCCCAAATTTTCTTACTATTTTATATGGACCTTTATATAACAAATTCATTCTCCAATAGGATTTGATTTTAGAACTGGAGATATTAAATGTCTTTACGAGAACTTTATCATTTATTTCAGGATTCCATTTCGCTCCTTTTCTTTGTATCTTTGATAATCTTTTCTCTGCTTTTTCTTTTATTCTTCGAAATGCTTCAGCACACTTTTCTTCTTCATTCAATTCCATTTCATCTACTTTTAAGGTTGTTGGTGCTTTTATTACTAGAGGTTCAGGTTGTAGTCCAGTCATTAATTCGATTGGTGAAAATTTGGTAGTAGAGTTTGGGGTATTGTTAATGATTTTCTCAATAATATGGCAGTATTTGTACCAGCCTCGGTGGTTAGAATGACACAGAATTCTGAAATACAAGCCTAAATCACGCATCACTCTCTCGCAAGGATTTCCTTGGGGAAAATATGCTGAAGAGTAATACATCTTAATGTTATTGTTCTTCATTTCTGAAGTAAACAATTTACTCCGGTGAACCGTTGCGTTGTCTGATAATATTGCCTTTATTGGCCCATACTTTGGTACCCAATCTTTTAAAATTTTATTTACGCACGTTCTGCTTTTGATATTTTGTACAGGATAAATTTTTACGAATTTAGAAAAAATATCAAACATTACAAAAATATATTTGCAATTGTGTTGACTAGCTGGCATTTCTCCATGAGCATCAATAGCAACTAGTTCGTTCTTTCTATCCCTGATGATAGTTTGAGGTTCAAAATCATATCTGACGTTTATTGGTTTAGCTTTCTGACACAACTCACATGTTGAAATTAATTTCCTAACCTTCTTGTCAATATGTTTAATGTACAATTGTTCTTTTATAGTCATAGCAGTTTTTTCACATCCTGAATGTGCTAAATTTTGATGAAAAGAAATTATTACATTTTCTTCCAAACTACTCGGAACTATCACTTTCCATTTTCGTATTACATCCCCATGTAATTTGTAAAGAATACCATTTTTCTTTGCTATGTTACAATTTATATTTTCTCCAATTTCTGGAACATGTTGTAGCAATAAAGACAATTTTGGATCATTTTGTTGGGTTTCCGAAATATTCTTAAACTTTTGGGTTAGGTCTTTATTCCATTTAAAATTTAATTCGAACAATTTAATCTCATGATGTGGATGTGATAATGTTTCTGGGATTTCCCCTTCCCATCTTAGTCTTGATAATAAATCACTAAAGATGTTTTCTTTTCCTGGAATGTGCCTAATCTCAATATCATACGAAGTAATTTCATGAATATAACGAGATATTTTTGAGCTAGTTAATTTACATTTCTTTATAAATAATAAACTAATGTGATCTGTATACACAATAACTTTGGTATTGTACACATATTGCCTAAATTTTTGTAAAGCAAAATATATAGCTCCAATTTCCAATTCGGTTATGCAAGCATTAGCTTCTATTTTGTGCAATGCTCTGGAAGCAGTAGCAATTACATGATTATTTCCAGATACATCAATCTGCGTTAGTACAGCTGCATAAGCTTGAATGCTAGCATCAGAATATATATTGAATGGTTGATTCTGAATGGGTCTTTCCAAAAGAATGGCATTTTTAAATAATTCTTTCACGTTTTGAAAAGCCTGTTGATGTTCTTCAGTCCATTTCCAAATTGAATTTTTCTTAAGAAGTTCCCTCAAAGGACTAAGCTCTTTGGCATAATTTATAACGAACCTACTCTCATATTGTAGTATTCCCATAAATCTTCTTAATTGCTTGATGTTCTTGGGTGGAGGGATAGCTTCAATCGATTTGATTCTTTCTGGATTCGGTGTCATGCCTTTTTCAGATATAATATAACCTAGGAATACAATCTCTTTGGCAATAAATTGCGATTTATCCAGATTTATTGTCATACCACTTTCAGAAAATTTTGTAAATATATAATTTAGATGTGATATATGGTCGTCAAAATTTTGATCAAAAATAAGAAAATCATCAATATATTGTAGAGCGAAATTTTCTATGGTATCTCCGAAAATATTATGTAACGCTCGAAGTAATGCACTTCCGCTAGTGGATAATCCAAAACCACATGTTTTGAATTGGTATATCTTTCCTCCAAAATTGAATCCTGTGTATTTTCGAACAGATTCATCTAGTGGTATCTGCCAATACGATGAAACCAAATCTAATTTTGAAAAATATTTTCCATGTCCTAATTTTGATAATACCTCATCAACTCCAAGAGGTCTGAAGTGATCGGGTTGTGTTAGTGAGTTTATCTTTCTTGCGTCAATCGTCATACGCAGTGTTCCGTTCGATTTATGTACCCAGCACAAAGGATTTAGGTAAGGCGAATTAGAAATCTCTATAATTCCATTTTCTAGCATATCGTTTATTACTTCAGATGCTTGTTGTCTAATAGCGATAGGCACAGATCTACTTTTATGAGTATAAGGAGCAATGTCGTTCACCTTAAATGTATGTATGTACTTATTACACAATCCAGGTTTCGTACTAAAAACGTTCCTGTTCTTTAGTATACATAACCTCAATTGTTCTCTTTGCGCGTGATTTAAATTGTATGTTTTCCCTAACTTTTCTTTCAAAGTTCTTTGGAATATCATTTCTTCCTCTTCTTGTTTTCGCTCGGTGTCGGTATTTAATGTGTTTATTTGGCAACAATGATCTCCAAGGTCAAACGTCTCATTTTCTTTATTATTTAAAAGTAAATTTTCTTTACCACTATCATCTTTTTCATTATTTATTATATCTTCTTCGTATAATATTATATTTTCTACAAAAAACCTATCATTATTTATACTATCCTTCTCATCTTCTTTTAATATAATTTCTTCTAACAAATTTATTTTGATTACTTCATTATCTCCTTTGACCTTCATTTCATGTTTTTCGAAATCTATCACACTTTGCCAACCATACAATACATCATTGCCAATAATAATATCACGAGCTAAGTTTGGTATTACCAATACGATAAAATTGAAATTCAAATCATCTATTCGCGCAGGAATTAACGCTTGATATTTAACTTTATCTTTCTTTTTCCCAATAGCTGTGCTACAGTATACATTACACACGTTTAAATATTCAATCCTAAACTTGGATAGTAATTCCTTGAATAAGTTCTCACTTATTACTGATGAACTAGCTCCTGTGTCTATCAATACTTTATATTCGCTATCGCCTATACGAAGGTTAATCTGAGGTGGATTTACTAATTCCCGATCTTTACTTCTGGAGAGAGTGAGCTTATCTTCTGGTAAATTTTGAATTTTGATTTTGCCCTGTGTCATTTTTACCGAACCACTTTCCAAGGCACAAAATGATTTGGTACTCAGTTTTCCGCATTAGTGCGGTCGGTAGTTACACTAGCAGTTGGGTTGGTACTACCGTTATTTATTTCTCCTTCTATTCCCTGAGTCCGTGTCCTTTCTAGGTTATTGTCTGCCCTTTCAAACCTAGGACCCCCAAAATCTCTTAATGAAGAGTCTTCGATGCTAGTTCCCCTTCCTCTACTTTGATAACCCGTTCTTAAGTTATTTCCCCTGTAAAACCTCAGTTGATTCACCTGATTACTCCTCACATTTCCCACAGGTTGGTCATTATTATAATTCCTCCTAGGAGTATTTGGAATTCTCCTTCCTATACCTGGCACTACCGATTCATATGTCTTTCTGGGGTTGTACTCTCTTCGTTCATAGTTGTCTCTTGAACGTGCCCCGCCCCAATTTTGGTTAAAACTATTTTGGTTTTGGTTAGTATGGTTGTGATTTTCCCTGAATGTTGGTCTTACTTCCTGTCTATTTACTTGCTTTTGTTCTATATGAGTCTTGTCAGGATCAACTTGACTATGAGTAGAATCAGAATTAAGGTTATGAGCCTCAAATTCTGATAATAACTCAATCATATCAGTAAAGTCGACGGGCTTAGCCACAATTAGGTGGTTTCTAATGTGCGGTGGATAATGTCGTATTAGCATATTCACGATCTCGGTTTCTGACATATCTGGATTCACAAGTTTACTTTTGTTAGCAAGTTTTAGGAAATATTCTGTCATGGACACACCCTTCTTGAACTCGAATTTACCAGTGGCCAGTTCGACTTTAATTCTTCTCTGTCTTTCTGGACCCCAGAACCTATTTATAAACACATTCCTAAACATATTATACGTTTCATGTGATGCTAGTGTTAACCTCAGCCATTCTAAAGCATTTTTCTTCAAACACCTTTTAACAATCATCATCCTAAATTCATTTGGAATCTTTTTAATTTTAAAATATTCTTCTAATTCCTTTAGAAATATTTTGGGATTGTCTCCCGATTCTTCTTCGAAAGTAGGTGGACTTATGTCATGCAACAAATAATTTGTACAATTTGTGTTACCTTGACTGTGTAACTGTGTATGTGTGTGCATGTTTTGTATTTGTCCATTACCATTTACTTCACAATCAGGTGACAAAGATTCTGTATCGTCACTCTCCAAATAATTCTCTAAGTTTTGTACAATATTACCTGAATTACCAGGTGAGTCAATACATGTAATATTCTTAGATTTTATTACCCTCTGGTTCTCAGAAATTTTGCTTGCCTGTAATGCAACCACAACTTGATTCAGCTTGCTAATGTTTTCTTTCTCTCTCTCAAAACTTTCCTGTGCCAAATCTATTCTTGTAATCATTTCACTATTTAACTTACTGACTTCATCATATTTAACTTTTAGTTCATCTTGTTGTGTTTGCACCTCAGTAGCAATTAGTTTAACATCATTTCTGATACTATTTACCTCTCTTACAAAATTATTCTGTATTTCAATATTTTCCTCATGGTATTTCCGTGAATTATCTAATAAGACTACATCTATTTCTTGTCTTATTCTATTCTCTAATTCCCCTATTTCTACTTTTTGTTTTTCTACAAATTCTACTTGTTGTTGCTTAAGGATTTCTGACTCCTTAGCCAATTCACTTCTTATATCTTTTACTACATTTTCCTGACTTATTTTCATTTCCTGAAACATCTCTTTTAACTTAGACATTTCTCCATCATGAGATTCTATTTTCTGTTTTAAAGATTTTATGCCTTCTCTACACTCTTCTCTTCCTTTCTCAATTTCGTTTCTTAGGTTACCTAAACCTTGATCTATCCTAGCTTCTAACTTCTCTGAATTTTGATCTACCTTTTCTGAATTTTGATCTACCTTAGCATTTAAATTACTCATTTCCTGCCTTAAATTTTGATCTGCCTTTTCTGAATTTTGATCTACCTTAGCATTTAAATTACTCATTTCCTGCCTTAAATTTTGATCTGCCTTTTCTGAATTTTGATCTACCTTAGCATTTAAATTACTCATTTCCTGCCTTAAATTTAGATCTGCCTTTTCTGAATTTTGATCTACCTTAGCATTTAAATTACTCATTTCCTGCCTTATTTCCTGTCTAAAACTATCCATTTTAGCATCAAAATTACTCATCATTTTCTCTAACCTGTCTATTATCATTTCATTACCTTTACTCTGCATAATTTCTGTTCTACTTGTTCCTGCATCATCACTACTCATTCCTTCCACTACTTCCCTGACTTCTTGTATTTCTGCTCTCTTATCACTAACTAGTCTTTCCACTCCTTCCCCAACATTTTTATTCTTATTGTCTGTTAATTTTTTAACTTCCATTTTAGGTAATATTTTTCCCTTTCTTAATAACATAAAAAAAATGAAAATTATAATTTTGTCACTTTTTCTATTAATTATCTATTAAGATTTTCCGTACTCACTTTTCTTCTTTCTTCTTTCTTGATTCGAAGTTACCTGTCCATTACACTATTTATTCTCCTGTGGTGTAATCCTCCTTCTGCCTATTCGAGCCCCACGTTGGGCGCCATTTTGGAACAGGATTTATGTCGAATCGTATAGAAGGATGGCGAATTATGCCCCTCGTTGAGGTGATCCTTTGGAACAGGGTTGGAATTGATGATTCTTGGAGTCCCAGCTTACATCGGCGTGGCTTCAGTCAGTTGAGCTAGATATCTTCTTTTTACAGGGGTGGTACGGCGGAAGGAAATTTTACGTAAAATGAGTAATCATTTTCCTCTGTATTAAATAATGTAGAAACTTTTATTTCCTTACTTCAATTAACACCAGTTCGAACAAGATGTATGATACAACATTTATAACACTATTCTTACACAAGATTCACTTGATGTGACGCGTTTATCTGGATGCGTGCAAGAATCAAAAGTTTTATACGTTTTTTTACTACCGTGTATAATAATTAAATTGTGTGTCTTCTAGCGATGATATTTAATGTAAAGATTATCTAGTTATAATCGATGATGGTTACGAGAATAAACTTATACTCTTCCGCACACAACGGCGTTTAAGAAGAGAACCTTACATCCGTTCACGGCGACTGTTAGGAGAAGAATGACCGGTTCCGCTTCTTCTACACATTAGCATTTCGCTAATAGTTCAATCCCTCTAGAGGAATATTGAATATCCTCCATGGCAACGTAAAATCTTCTATATCTGATTGGTCCACGTTTTACGATATACGCGTCACACCAATCACAAATAAGTTTGTTATTCCACACTTTTGTGACGTCATTTCCACTTACATAGCTTCTCTGTGCGTGACTCACTCTACATAACCTCACATAATACAATATTTGAAACTCTTTGGGGACAACATAAAATAACTGTTTCAAGATTCTCTGTTATAATATGCAGTAAAATGGACAAACACAAAAATTAGGAAGGAAAGACAGAAATACAAGGGTATCATGTTTGAAGGAGAAACTTCAGAAGAGAAAAGTGTGTTACACATGTCCTTTCAGCAAAAGAAGAAAAACTGCTACGTGTGCCGCTCTTGCAGAAAACCTATATGCTTGGAAAGTTCTGTAAAAACATGCAAAATTCTCAGCTACATGAATATATGCCTATATTGTGTATGTTTGATAAGTAATGCACCGGAGGCTTGTAAATATGTTTAATCGAAGTATGTAATAAACAGAACCTATTGAATTTGTATTCTCAATATGTTCTCTGTAGTTTTACTGAATGAACATATTGATTCTGAAAATCTTACTCTTATTATATTCATATGCTCCCAAAATAATAAGTTCTATAAATATTTCATACAAAACGGCAAAAATCATAACACATCCAATTATTTTTACATGTGTGAAACAAATTCTTTGTTTTTGTTACTTATGAGTATTAATATTTCCCGTTATTCAGTTGAGTTATTTATGAAGTTTTAATGCTGCGATTCGTGTTGTATGTATTTCAAAGTGATAATTAAAAATTCTTAAATCTTCCATGTTAATTTATTTTTGTGAAATGGTCTCCCAGAACACACCAGGGTACTTATGTAAATAATATTATACCTGTGTAGTTAGGGGTTAATAAAAATGTATTTAAGATCAAAAAACCCTCATCAGCAGCATTTTCTTCAAACAGAAGTTCAAATGATGGCAAGGATAACTTTTGGAAAGATATACATCTGCAAAACAGTTTCAGCCAATGACTTTTGAACGAGTTAAATATCACTTCGTGTTTTCCTGGTAAAGTATTCTGGACGAATAGTTCGTGATGAATCTGCAATAAATGGAAACTATTTGGCAAAATTTATGAATACGTGCATTTAAAAGTTCATTTAATGAACTTCATCTTAGTTGTATATCGACTAGTCCAACTATATTTGAGCTTTATAATAAATTTACAAATTATTTAAAACATTTAAATATGTTACATAGCAATAAGTTCCCATGGAGGCAAAATTATGTATGGCCTGTAGTGTCACGGTGTTTGCCTACTTTAGTTTGTGGCCAACAAACTTTTTTTTAATAATATTTTAAGCTTGTTCCCTCCAAAGTGAGACCCTAAATGACAAAATGACACTCCATTAGTTTCAATAAAATAATTATTTTTAGGTAATACAAGAAATATGAGACCATACCAGCTACCTAAACTTGTGATGATCTCTAGATAAGATAACCGTGATTGTGTGCGACAACGCTTTTCTTGATGCATTACATTTTTTGTGGCCTGATAAAGAAATCAGGAAAAACTCTTGATGATAGTTACAGATGCAGCAGTGTATATGCCTGGGACTGTTTAAGCTTTGCTATATGTTTTATCCTAAGGCAGTTCATGTGACTTGTTCAGCACATGCTCTCCATCGGCTACTAAAGGAAATCCGTGCCAAATTTTCAGAAACCATTTCCTTAATTTCCGGTTCGAAAGACTGCGTTTGAAGGCATAATCAGGAGTGAAATTATTTAATGATGTGATGAAAAATACTCACCTACTCCCAGATCTAATACTCTCTAGATGTAGAAGATTCAAATGAAGCAGCTCTATATTACAGTGATCATTTGTAATATGTGAAAAAGGTGTATGTATGTGTGTTTCGTTCATTTGGTCTGTCATGGAGCAGTGCTCTTGGACAATGAAAACATCATACAGAAAACAAACCTCACCAAAGCAACATAAAACCTTTTAACTACCATCACCATACATGCAAACATGCCTTTTTAATTTCTTTTACTTTTTTTACTTATTTATTAATTCTTAATTTTTAAGTTTTTTATCACCACTAGCAAACATACAACATATGTAACATTTCAAAAACTATTACTACTACACATAATATTATAAAATTGCTCATCCAAAACAAATAGATCAACCATTCGTTTTGGGACAGTTATTTCATATGTTTCAAATATTTAAGTATTTGTTGTAGAAAAAGTAATTTGTACAAAATAGGAAATGTGAAACTGGGTAGGCAAGTTGAACATTACATAATAGTGTTTCTATTGGTAATTACAATAATGCAACCACGTAATGTGGTAACGCGGACCAATAAAAGAAAAGTAATGTGTACAGAGAACCCAGAATAATCAGATAGCTTAGCGTCAGTTGGCAAACAACGGTCCTGAAAGTGAGACGTGTTTTTGGTGTCGCTCTGCAAGTTTGCAGAAAAACGTTTTAGCTGTGAATGCATTTGTGTTGCATTCGTGGTGCCAGAAACATCAATGCAACTTCAAGTATAATGTGTAAGGACAGAATATACGTCATTTAAAATTGTAACATAATTTATTAATTGTTTCGTGGAATAAATCCTACAATATTTAAAAGTGAAAAATTGTTGTTATTTCCCAACAATGGCAGCATAAAATGCTTTCACTCCGATACTGCGAGCAGAGATAGGACTCATAGCCCCAGAGCACCGAGGTATTTACAAAAATTCTTCCAGATCGTCACCAAAGGTGAGAGTAATTAATCATCCGTCATCACGCCATTTGCAAATTTCCCTGTTGCAGTTTATGGAGATGATAATATATTAAACCAAATACAATGATACATTACTTTCCCTTTATAGCACAGGACATTTTAACAATCATCCATAAATTCCTGTACTGAGTAAAAGGTCTTGCTCTATAGATAGTTTCTAAAAGCAGACTTATACTTATCTAATTTCCCTGGAAACAGTAATGTCAAGTATTTTGGAAGTGCTTGAATTTTCTGAAACATTCACTATATACTGCTTTCTGGAAACAAGGCAATCTAGCACTGGGTTTATGTAAATCCATTGTTTGTCTAGCACTTATGCTATGTATATTCACATTTTGTGTAAAGTAATATTGATTTTTGAAATGGAAACGCATAAGCATGGAGATATATTTACAAAGAAGTGTTAAAATATTCATCCTTTGAAACACACCTTTACATGAAGCTGTAACTTTGATGCCACATATCGCCCTAACGGCTCTCTTCTGTAATAGAAGTTACTTGCTTACCTCTCACCGTGTTACCCCAAAATATCAATACATATTTCATTATAGAACAAAAATATGGATGTGTATCTCTTTTAATTTCTGAGTTAGATAAAAAGAGTTCAAAGACCTAAGCGCAAAAGTAGTACATCTCAACTTGACTGACTTGGGTATGATACTTATGATACCCTCTATGAGATTTCCAACTAAGATTCGCATCAACTTGCAAATCCAAGAACCAAGAATTTAATGAGTGAAATGTGGTCAAGCTGAGGCGGTCCTTGCCCGTTAGGTACCTCGTTGAGCCCTCCCGGTACTCAACACCTCATATGAGAAGATAGGTGATGGGTGAGGATTGCGAATGGGAGGTTTCCAACAGGTCGGGGATTTTCTCAGGGTAGATCTGCATGAATTATCTCTTTTTGGGTTTCAGGGGGTGGGTGCGTCCGGACAGGGTATGGGTATTATAATTTAGAAGACACCACGACCGTTGAATGTGAAGTTTATTTATATAAGTAGTCCTCTCCACTCGTCACCGTTATCTTGATGTTATATATGTACCTGTGTACACCTGGTTTGTGAAATTCGAGGGCATTGCTTCGTGCATTCGCGAACACGGACTTTGATGTATTTTCAGTAGTTGTGGACCCCTTCACTCGCCGACACAGAGTGTTCGCACACACGGACTTTGGTGAATTTTCATTACTAGTCGCTCCCTTAACTCCCCGAAACAGAGTGTTTTTCCTAGCAACGATCAAACGTCGCCCTTGCCCAAATTTCCCCTTCCTTTCGCCAAACTTTGGACACTTTAGAGGTCATGTGACCTGTTACTTGTTTCTGATAGGTCGTATTTCACCCCTACTCTTAAATCTAAAAGCAATTTCTCGTGTCTGAAACGTGTATTCTATGCGATTTTCACTTTCCCACCGTCAAGCTAATTAATTCATAAACACGTCTAAAAATGTGTATCTTAAACCCCGGTGTCTATTCTATCATCACGTACCAAGTGCAGGTCAAGACCTGGACTGGCGACGAGGGTCTAACCTTGAACAATGCCACCTTTGTGGGCAAGAGGCTCAAACGAAGTACCTGTGAAGAAGGTGTTCATTCCCCTCGCTGTTTGGGTTCTCGAGTTTTCGATAATATATATCGGGATTGTTATGACAATGTTATCCCTAACAGGGGCGGTATCATATGCCCTTCTGATAATTTAGAACAGGGCTTTTATATTAAAAGTCACTTTCGAAATTGTCAGAATATCCCATCATTGTGTGAGCTGGTTGGTGTATGTATAGTATGATATGCGTCGTCAGTAGTGACGAGTGGAGGTAGTTACATATTAACTTATACAATACGTTACATCTAGTATACAAACACAATATTTCTTAAAGCTATAACCAGATATCTCATAAACTTATAACCTATGAATATTATTTAATCACATTCCTCATTCATATTTTTTTATACAAATGTCGTAGTCTCCTCTAGCGGACGTTTAATCATTTCACTCACTCACTCACTCATTTACTACACTCATAAAACTGTAGTGTTCTGGTTTTCCAGTTCTCTTAATGTCTTTTCTGACCCTAGATATACATTCTTTCTACTCTCTATTTTTTTACATTGTATTTATCACTTCACACTAGCATTCAGGTATCTATATTTACATGTCATTCTTATCATTTTAGTATTCATTCCTATATTGATGACCCTTTCAATTACACTACTACCTTCATTAACATTCCTAGAATTCCACCCACTTTGTTCATAACCCTTTTCTTATGGCGGATTAAGTAAAAACAATGGTGTCCACAACAAATGGTTTCACACACCTAGTTTCAACCTTGTTTGCATCCAGATGTATGTGTACATATATCTCTTTTATTGCTATCACAACCTAAAGCTAACACATATATTTACATACACTTCACATTTCTTTTTCTTTTATTCCCATAACACAGTTACCTTCGTTCAATGTACCTGGTACTTTCTGTTTTCGGACATAATTGTAATCCTATGACGTAAGGCAATCAATGAAAGAAAGAAAAAATGAAATAAACAACCCGTGAGGAAATCCTCTTTACTTCCTTGTTATTTAATGTCAAATTACAATGAGGGGACTTGGGGTGTCATGCGAATATCATGTTGTCGCAGCTGCCCAAACGGTTCTCCTGTTCGAACTCTACCGGTCTCACACCAACCCGTTCAATGCTTAGCGAAGGTGCTTATTTATTTAGGTGTATTCGCTTCCCTATATGGACGTAATGCACTGATGTGGTATTTGCCAATGGGTTTACCCGTTCTTATATCTTGTAGTATGTAGGTTCTATCTCCTATTTGACCAGTTATCTTGACGGGTCCCTTCCACAATAAATTTAATGTTTTGTAAACATTTTTTGCTAATGAGGATTTATCGAAATTCCTTACTAGTACTTTGTCATTGATTTGTGGCTCCCATTTATGTAAATAACTTTTCTGTTTGGCACGCCTTTTGTCTGCTTTATTCTTTGTGCGCAAAAATGCCTTTCCTATCCTTTCAGCATCGCACTCAGGTATGCTTGGTAAAGAGGCTGGTAATCCACTGATAACCGGTTCGTGTGGCCTACCTGTCATCAGCTGGACAGGTGAATAACCATGGTTTGTGTTGATTGAGTGGTTCATGATCCATTCTATATAAGTTAGATACTCGGGCCAGGTCGTATGCTTCATGTGGCATATTATTCTGAGATAGGCATTTAAATCTCGCATTACTCTTTCGCATAGGTTAGAACTCGGGTGGTAATTGCTGATATGGTAAATCTTTATATTTGCATCTTGTAGTTTGGTTACAAATTTTCGGCCGTGATGCACAGAAGCATTATCTACGAGGATTGCCTTCATTTTACCATACTTCTGAGCGTAATCTTTTACTATTTTGTCCGCACAGGTCGCACTTGTTAACTTTTTCATGGGGTATAATCTTACAAATTTTGACATCACATCAACCAACACGAAGATATATTTTAAGCCTGCCCTTGCTGTCGGTAAAGGTCCGTGGGCGTCAACTGCTACTAGCTCCAAAGCAAATTGCCTTAATATTGACTGAGGAGGGCGGTCAAATCGTTTATTAAGCGGTTTCGCTCTTTGGCACAAATCACAAGTTGCGACAAACGCTCTTACTTTCCTACCTATCTTTGGGAGGTATAAGTGTTCGGATATAACTAGGCTCGTCCTCTCCACACCTGCATGAATTAGTGCAACATGGTAGGCTTCTATAATTAGTGCTTCCAGAGCTGCTGGTACGTATGCTTTCCATGCTGGGGCATGCTTATCTACTAGCTTGTAAATTACGCCATCCATTTTTCCAAACTTCGTTTTGTTCTCAGGACAGATAGGTGGCACGTTCTCCCATATTGCAGCTAATTTTCTGTCTTCCTGTTGATATTTCTGCAACAATTTCATTTCTTTTGCGACGCGGTTATTTAAATGTAAGTCTAGCTTCAATATTTTCACCTCTCTTTGAGAGCTTCCTATTGTTTCCGGAAGGTTCTCTCCTACTTTAATCCTGGATAGTAGGTCGCTGAAAACGTTAATGCTCCCTGGGATATGCCTGATGTCTAGGTTGTAGGACATTATTTCATGGATGTAACGCGATAGCTTACTACTGGTCATTTTGCAGTTCTTTATAAGCGATAAGCTTAAGTGATCCGTGTACACTATGATTGGTTTATTGTATATGTAATGTTTGAATTTCTGAATTGCAAAGAATATTGCACTAATTTCCTGTTCGGTCACGCAGGCAATGCGTTCCGTTCTGCTTAAGGATCTGGATGCCGTTGCAATTATGCGCATTTCGCCATCTTGGGATACTTGTGCTAGGATGCAGCCGTACGCTATCATTGAAGCATCGGTGTATATAAAAAATGGTAAGTTCATTCGCGGACGTGTGAGGAGAATGGAGTTGCTAAATAAATCTTTTAATCGTTGGAAGGCTGTCTCTTCCACGTCAGACCACCGCCATTTTGTATTCGCAACTAACAAAGCTCTAAGCGGTGCTGTCTCCTTGGCGTAATTTATAAGGAATCTACTTTGATAACCTAAAATACCTAGAAACTTTTTTACTTGTTTGACGTTTTTCGGACGCGGTATATTTAGTACTGCTTCGATTCTCTCCCTGTCTGGTGATAAACTTTCTCCTGAAATTACGTAGCCTAAAAGTTTCACTGATTTTTCAAAAAATTTACATTTTTCCCAATTTAGTGTCATGCCACAATTTTTTAATTTGTTAAACACGATTTCCAAATGGTCAAGGTGTTCGTCGGTGCTCAGGTCATGAATTAATATGTCGTCCACATATTGAGATATGTATCCTGCCGATTGTGTACCGAATATGGTGTGCATGGCTCTTAAGAAACCACTTCCAGATACGCTCAGTCCAAATGCACAACGACGAAATTGATAAACTCTTCAGTGGTGAATGAATCCTAAATATTTCCTGAGTCTTGGCGCAATTTCAATTTGTAGGTAAGAATTAGTTAAATCAAGTGACGTGAACCATCGCTGCCTTCCAATACCAGCGAGGATTTCTTCGATATTTTCTGTGCGCATATGATCTGGGACTATGTACTGATTAATTAATCGTGCATCAACTGTCAATCTCACTGTCCCATCTTTTTTCTTTACGATACACAAAGGTTGTACATATGGAGTGTCTGAAAACTCTATAATTCCTTGTTCCAACATCTCGTCAATTTTTTTGACACCGCGTCTTTCACGGCCAAAGGAATCATTCTGCACTTGTGTCGGGTTATTGGCATTTCTGCTATTTCAAATGAATACTGATATGCGTTGCATAAGCCTGTACGGTCTGAGAAAATTTCTCTGTGTGTCAATATCAGCTGGTATAGGCGTTCCTTTTGTATTTCACTCAACTCGGTTAACCCTCTGATGCGAGCTTTTACCTGCCTGGAGAAGGGTTCTCTCTTGCTCTCTACGTTCACTATTGTCTCCCTTTCGGCACGTGCTGCTTCTTCCACGTCATTGTACTCCAGCACGTCTTGTACATTCTGTGCCATTAACCTAATTATCTCGCCGCATTTTCCTATATTTACTAGCTCAACGAAAAATTCTTCGTTTTGAATTTCTTCCTCTTCAGGTAGAAACATGTTATCCTGTGCCACAGAGGTAAATGGTATTTGAGTTGTTACGCCTGCTATAGTGAATGTGGCCTGCGACTGCTCGTAATCAATCACAGAGTACAGTGCGTTTAATAGGTCACTTCCGATAATTATATCGGTAGCTAGGCCTTTTACCACGAAACATACAAAATCTACGCCATATCCGTTTATTTTTGCATTTATTAAAATCTGCTGCGAAATCCTTTGTTTAGTTTTGCCGATAGCACCCGTACACACTGCATTTTTGACTGGGAGGGACTGCAATTTTATGCCTAAATTAATTAGTTGATTGTACAAATTCTCGCTGCAGACCGTGACTGAAGATCCCGTATCTAAAATAACTTGGAAAACCCTGTCTGCAATTTCGGCAGTTATTCTTGGAGCTTCCATTATTTCTTGGTTTACTATAAATTCTGAGCAACCGATAGTTCTGTTTGAGTACAATTCAGAATTTTGTGTTTTCTCCCTGGAACAATTGTTTACATGTACGTCACTTTGTGTTGCTATATCATTATCATTAGTGTCCCCTATAGACTGAGAGCTCTGGGTGGCTTCTAATCGGGAAGGATGCGGAGACTCCATACGTCCCGGGTCTAGTTTTCCGGTGGCATCAGGGTTCGAACCTGAGTCGTGTGTGCCTGAGAATGTACATAGTTCGTGTTGACTCTGTTGGATGGGGGTGTTGTTGGGCGTGGCATCTCTCTCACGTGTCATATCAGCGTTTGTATTTGTTGTATTCAAGGGACTTCTGGGTCGATGGGTTGGCCTAGCATATTCGTTACGGAAACTTCTATGTGTGTTTCCCCGGTTCGTTCCTCCTCGTCTGTTGAATGACATGTACTGAATAGGGTAGTTATATGGGGGCCGATTATGGGTGTAATTCGTTCTCTCATTCCTCTCTCGTCTGTCGTATGGCCTGGAGGTTCTCTGTCTATTGGACCAGTTCGCGTCAATATGCCTGTTTTGAGGTCCTTCTGCCCTCATCCCATCATTATTTTGCGTAGTGGGATGAGTACTTGTTCTGTGCCACGTGACTGGCTTTTCTATCTGCGGTTTATTACCCTGTAATGCTGCCAATAATTCAATAGCCTCGCTGAGGGTTTGGGGCCTGGCAACAACTAAATGGTGACGAATCATATTTGGGTAATGTCGACATATGGCACTAATAAAGTCCTGTTCAGAAAGAGGAGGATCAAGTAACTTGTTCAGCTGACCCAATCTTAAGAAGTAGTCAGTCATGGATTCGTTGTTAACGCGCTGATATCTCCCGTTATTGGTCTGACTGCGAACGTTGTACTAAGCAACCGCATTCCAATATTTCTGTAGGAATGCAATTCTAAAATGTTGATACTGCGCCAAGTCTCCGATCGTTCTTTGTTAATTTCGCTAAGATTTAAGCTTTGATTTTCACGCATTACAGCTTTCACTTTCTCTAGTTCTGTACCAATTACTCGTTCCAATGCTTTATGTCTCTCCTCCATAGTGACACATGTGGTTCTCGCCTCAGACCCTACTTGTTCTAAATTATTACTTAAAGCTACATCCATTGTCTCTCTGATGCTGCCAACTTCGTTTATACACTCAGATCTTATCTGGTTCATTTCTACCTGCGTGGATCCCAGTTCACTCCTAATGGCACTTACTTCTATTTGTAAGGTATCTCTGACGCGATTAACCTCACCCACTACGCTATTCAGTTGTTTCTCTAACTGAGAGCTTAGCTCACATTGTTTCTCTGTAAACTTAGCTTCCTGTTCCCTAAGTTGTTGACTTAACCTTAGCTCCATTTCAGTATTTTGCGCTGTTATCTCATTAGCTTGTGCTGTGATTTTACTGTCTAAGGTATTCATTTTTTCTATCAGCTGAAGCATTAAGCTATTCATACTGCTTAGTCCTGGGTCGGCAAGGGGAGGAGATTGCTCAGCTATTCTAACTTCTGCTTCTGGGACTATTTCTACATTAGCTTCCGTATCCCCAAATACACTATTCTCTACCATACATCTATCATCTGCCATTTCGTTATTTTTACTTACTACTTTTCTATTCCTAAGTATCATTCATGTAAAATTACTGCCTCGTTTCTTGAAGAAAGGAAAACTATTTTTTTTACCGTATTCTGTTCCCTATTACTGGCAGCATCAGCTTATTTAAGCATAAATGGTTCAGCACAAGATTACAAGATTATTAGTATACAACTGAAATTGGTTGCACTTACTCGTTGATGTCCGTATCCGTCGTTAGGGTAATCCTGGGTAGGGGAATAGCACTGGTTTGACACTTTCACTGGGGAGATATAGGTTGTTGTTTCCTGGGGCTGTTCTGCTGGTGATGGCCGCTGTGTTGTCTCCGTTGTAGACTTCCGCCAGTGTTCCAGAACTCGAACTCCGTTGCGTCTGTTGTTCTCCGTGGATGTTGCAGTTTCCCTGCCGCGTCGGTCAGAACTCCAACACAAGCTTACTGGATGGCACTTTATCGAAGAAATACACTTAAGTCGCCAAAAACTATGACACCGTATTCAGTACTACATGATCCAGGTTGCTCGCCAAATGGTCACTGGTACAGTCCGGACTTCGAAAACCACGTTGGGTGCCAAATTATGAGGCGGTCCTTGCCCGTAAGGTACCTCGTTGAGCCCTCCCGGTACTCAACACCTCATATGACAAGATAGGTGATGGGTGAGGATTGCGAATGGGAGGTTTCCAACAGGTCGGGGATTTCCTCAGGGTAGATATGCATGAATTATCTCTTTTTGGGTTTCAGGGGGTGGGTGCGTCCGGACAGGGTATGGGTATTATAATTTAGAAGACACCACGACCGTTGAATGTGAAGTTTATTTATATAAGTAGTCCTCTCCACTCGTCATCGTTATCTTGATGTTATGTATGTACCTGTGTACACCTGGTTTGTGAAACTCGAGGGCATTGCTTCGTGCATTCGCGAACACGGACTTTGATGTATTTTCAGTAGTTGGGACCCCTTCACTCGCCGACACAGAGTGTTCGCACACACGGACTTTGGTGAATTTTCATTACTAGTCGCTCCCTTAACTCCCCGAAACAGAGTGTTTTTCCTAGCGACGATCAAACGTCGCCCTTGCCCAAATTTCCCCTTCCTTTAGCCAAACTTTGGACACTTTAGAGGTCATGTGGCCTGTTACTTGTTTCTGATAGGTCGTATTTCACCCCTACTCTTAAATCTAAAAGCAATTTCTCGTGTCTGAAACCTGGACTGGCGACGAGGGTCTAACCTTGAACAATGCCACCTTTGTCGGCAAGAGGCTAAAACGAAGTACCTGTGAAGAAGGTGTTCATTCCCCTCGCTGTTTGGGTTCTCGAGTTTTCGATAATATATATCGGGATTGTTATGACAATGTTATCCCTAACAGGGGCGGTATCAAAGCACAGCCCCAGTAGTGCCTATGTGCAGAGAAAGATTTGCCAAAATGTATTCCTCAAACGTCAAGACCTTAGTTTTGTCGCCATTTAAAGTGAGTTTATTCGCCTTAAACCAATTTTCATAATATAGTGCTGAACGCATTATTCAGTTTTAGTGCAAAATCATGTAAGTTGCTGCTAGTCACAATTATGCTAGTATCATAAGTAAACAAGATTAGTAGCAGTGCTTTTAATTGCTAGGGGGGGGGGGTGTCGTTGATGTAAGTGAAGAAGAGTAGCGGATCAAGAACCTTATGGTACTCCATGCTTAATAATCTCCCAATCCGAATTCTGCCACAGATGAGAATTCCTTATCTGAATCCTTTGCCTTCTGTTCTCCAAATACGACTTAATCCACGTGATACAAATATTTTACTGTGGGTGGCACAGAATTCCACGTTGTGGACCCCAATTTGAAGCAACAATATAAGTGGCGAACAATGATCCAGTTGACAATACAGTTTGAAGCACTTTTGTTTAGCTAAGGGTAAAACAATGAGGTTTCTCACAGGGTGTGCGTGGATGTGTGTGAGAAGGAGATTTTTATGACACTGGAATGCCCGTTTCCATCTTATTTATTTACTGCTTCTTTTTTAGAACACCGAAATTGAAGTTGCCGACCAAGGGTTACCAATCTCTGTTTAGAGTTACTGACGGCAGAATGCTTATTACTCGATAAACTTTATTCGTTACTCACGTATATATGAACCGACAAATATCCAAGACAGAACAAGAGGACTGTCATAATCTCCCTCACGCCTAGGACCGCTCTAATCGGCCTGACACCGAAGACTGTTCTGAATGACCACAGATGCGCGTGGGTGTACCACTTTCACTGTGAAAACTCCTTTTCAACCAAAGATCCCTTTGTGGCTGTTTTGTCGCCATTATGAATGATCCAAAGAATACCTTATTCAGCAAGTCAAGTGAGCCCCTTTAGAAATCTGCTAAGGACACTGTTTCTTACATTGCTTTTGTTATAAGAACTTTCCCCCCAACTCAACTGGCCTTGCCCTTGTCCTAACAAAGAACCAGAATTCCTTTGACATCCATCATGATTCTTTACTTATGGCAAACTTTAATTTCGGTATCACAACTAAGATACACACTATTACTTCCATAAAAGTTTAGCTTTTCCATCAGAATTTCATGATTAACACAGTCAACAGCCTTAATCAGATCGCAAAATATACCTCCAATAAGCATTTTCTTATTGAACGCTGAGAGGATTTCATTAGTAAGCATGTACGCTGCATTTTCTGCCGATACACTTTACTTGAAACCAAACTTTCTTTTCTAGAATATTACTATTTTCAAAAGAATTATACAACCAGTCAAAGGTTAGCTTTTCAAAAATTGTTGAGAAAGTTGTCAGTAACGACATGGGTCTATAAATGGACGGATCCCGTTTATCCCCCTTTTTAAATGAAGGTTTGACAGTAGCGTACTTACAGTCCAGCAACGCAAAGAAGGTCCCTGTAAGGAATGTGCTCTCCTATACAGTGGTACAAGGACAGCGAATGTGTGTGACAGGGAACTCATGCTACACAAGGAGCAGAACCGTTAAAAAACATGCACCCTATTCACTCTGTATACTAAAGCCGAGGAAATTCATTCACAAAAGTAGAAGCCGACAGAATATTTTTGAATGGACTGTAACTGTCTGACATGGAGACAGGGAGGGTGTGGGAGCCTTCGCCAACCCCCCTTCGTCTCATCCCTCGCAGACTTTCTCTCCTGTGGAGGAGTATAGGTCTTTCTTGAAAAATTCCAGGTACTAAGGGCTGATTACACAAGTGGCATAACGGTTTATGTACTACCACAGCACAAGCTTTCAGCACGTTACTAGATATTTCGTCATAACCTGCCGAGTTTTTTGTAATTATTTTAATGATCGAATAACTTTTATTATCTCTGCTGGGATAACACACTCTGGCTTAAATTGCGGGAATTCGATTTCGTAGCTGTTCTTCTTCAGAGCAGCATCTTTACTCCTGTGACTAATGTTGAGCCTTGATGTAACATTTAAGAAGAAATTATTAAACATGCTGATTATTTACCTTGGGACTCTTAATTTGCACATTACCTACTTTCAGAGTAATGACGTCATATGTTTGACGTACCTGTCTCTGTTTATACAATATCCAGTGGTTTTCACTTTATTATCTGAATTTTCTATAGAATTCTGGCAACATCTAGCTTTAGTTTATCTAATTATACTTTTTTAGAATTTTTCTCTTCTGAATGCATGATGTCCTAATACCCAATGTAATCCACCCCGGTGGCTAATTATGCATATAGCATAATTTGCGCTGGAAACATGATTCAAAGTGAACTGTGACAGTTTTCATAAAGCTATTAAATCTCCCATTTACATCAGTAGAGGAGTATATATAACACTATGATTCCTGTTGCTGTTGCAGTAACCAAAAGAAGTTTGCAAGATTCTCTTTGCTTACATGTCTGAAACTCCTATAGCCATTCCTTACCTCTGTTGTAACAAAACAAAACAGAACGAACATCGTGCTCTGAAATCCCATTAATTAATGGAGATACTGTTGAATCACCAAATATACTTTCATTCACAAAAATATTATCAATTGCTGTTTTTGATGTGCAAGTTACTCTTGTGGGGGAAAGGTTTTTTTTCTGTAACAGTGTTAAAGGTACTCAGGTTATGAATAAGCTAACTTCTTCGAGAGCTGGACACTAGGAAATCTACATTTATACCACCACATATCTTTCTTTGGTCTATATAATAAATGCAACAACTTTTCATGTTCCACTAAAAACTTTTCAAAGTTGCCAGCTGGAAATCGATATAAACTTATAACCATTACATCAGTCCTTAGAATACTAACTTATACAGCACATATTTTCATGTCCTGGTTGCCCGCCTCTGTAGCCAGGTGGTAGCATGTCTGCCTCACGTTCAAGAGGTCTCAAGTTCGAATCTCGGTCAGGGTGAGTTACCTGGATAAGGTTTATCCGGGGTTTGCCTTGTCCTGAAAGACGAATGTCGAGTAACTCTAAGCTCTATGGACCCCGGGCTCATTGGAGCATCATTTCACCCATTCCATTCATCGTCCGATATGACTTAACGTTGGAGGACGTAAATTTAAAAAAAAAGTTCTGCTCAAACTTGATGGACAAAAATGAATCAGGAAGTATGTCTGTTGTGTAAGTACTTGCAATGACAAAAATCTCCAGAGAAAATTAATATCTATTAATTAGCAACTACTTAATTATAGTCCCAGTCATTGAAGAAAAAGATATGCCTTTAACTTCTGCCCTCCAGTTATACAAAGCATCTGTCCCCAGAGAAATACAAAAGAAATAGCAAGGTGACTTCATAACAAATTGAAAATTTTGAAGCAGGTTTAATAAGGTGCCACAAAAGGAATATGAAAGGAAAATAATGTCTATTTGGTAAGTGAGATAGCTTCATTTCAATGCTAACTGTAGCTTCGTCAAAGTAGGGAGATGTTTCTCTACTCATAAAAATATTCTATGTGACTGAAGGTAATCCTTTCTTCCAGAGAACATTGAAAAATATTTAACAGTTTACAGCAATGAGAACTAATATTGCTAAGATCGGTTCAAAAAATATTAATTCTTTTATTGCCTGAGTTTAAGCATAAGTTTGCAAAATAAGAGCTGAAGCTTTCTTGGCGGAATATGTTCCAGATCTTCTGGGGAGACAAGCCAGGTGACATTACGATTTGTTTCCCGAGAAGATCTGAAATAAATTTGCAATTTGGTTCCTTCGTCATGATAGATTAATGGGTGTTAGAAAGTCGAAGGTAATGTCCATTATTTTAAATGTGTATCATAAAGGCTTTAGAGTATACTTACCAGACTTTTAGTGAATAGATGCACGTATATATTTATAATTTATAGTGCATACAAATCCAAGCTCTACATACGACTGATAAATTTAATTTAGACCGTGAAGAATAGAAAATAATGGCGATAAATATATTAATTTGAGGGCCATCCCACAAAGTTTATACACGAGTAATCGCCGAAGCTCAAAGCAGGATACATATGAAGTCAGCGCTGATTGCATGAAACATATCTTTTGTGTGGAAAAAGATATATTCCAGAAATAAATTTAGTCTTCTTATTAAATATAATATTAATTTGCACTAATTCCTCTGCACTCAACGAATCCTAAGATAGAACTAGCGGAGCGAATGCAGAAGAACCGTATCCTAATTTAGCAGCAGGAGATGCTGAAATTGAAAAATAGGATAAATATGCATCCTCGAGTTATGTACTTGGAGCCTACGTTAGTAACACTACATAGTTGGCGGTCTTACATAAAATACACACATGGTATTAGAATCTACGCTTACTGCTCGCCATATATTTTTATACATATGTGTTACCATTGCTATTAACTATGAAAATGGTACACCTTTATTCCAGTTACAATGTCAGCATTACAAATCCGCATTGCTAACAGATAATATGAAAGATGAAAAGTTCATTGAAAAATAGATCATCTTATTAAGCAGAATATTTGCTCATTGTTTGTGACTTAAGTAATAAGTGCAGAAAACTTTTGGTCAAAAAAGAAGCTCAAGATAGGAATAGGTAGGGAAGAAATCGTTCCTAAATCCTTGCCAGTATATAAAATAGTTTCTTCTGAATGTTAAATAAAACTATATCCTATCAATCTAGTTAAGATATAACATTTTAACTGAGTAGGTGCGCAAGAAACTTAAAATCAATAACCCTGTGGCATAATAAATAAACATAATTGTGTTGGTTGTTTTTTATTCAATGAAGGTGTTTTTTTTCAGGGAAGATTAGACTATAAAACATATAAAGCAGTTTTAACACTTATTTAACTGTTTTGCCGCAAAAAGTAAACAAAAAAAAAAGGAAAAATAAAATGGGAAGGCTAAGCAGAACAAGTATATACAATTGCAAAAGTTAAAAAAAAAAAACTTATATACAGCTTTATAACACTTTAAATACTACACTTATGTTGTTTTAAACCACTTATGGAGAGATCTACACTCTTTAATTCACCTTGGAAACGCATTATAGAGTTATTTTTACTTAAAGCTACCAAAATTTCATAGCCCTTAGTTTTACTAATAAATGTTTGGATATTTTGGATATTTTAAAAATTAGCCACACGTTTATTTCAACTCATTACACAAAACTATAAATACATATTTTTCCAATCTGTTATGCATAAGCATTTACACTATTTTACTAATCTGAACAAAACCTTGGACATCAGATTTTTAAGTACGAGGGAAAAGAAGTTACTGTCTGCCCACCACAAGAAAGCAAGCAGGGAATGAAGAGGGAGAAGGGCTTCAACTGTTTATCTGCTCTTGTAGTGGATCTCTTTACTACGAAATTAGTGAATGGGATTGCATATGAGTCAACCATGCTGCCGGATCTAATGCTCGTTTCAGTAACTGCCAAGATAGGTATTATGTATGGAAGAGTTATGTGACAACACTGTGTATTTTACATGAACCTAGCATCCGGAAGGTGAGGATAAACACAGCAAAAGTGATTACCTTACACGTTTCTCTGTCTTGCCTTCTCTTTGTGGGCAGAGAGTTACTCAAGACATTAGCAAATCAACTCCAATCCTCACTTTGAATTCGTAACTTACAAAACGTATCCGTACAACCGGGGTTAAGAAGCTGGTGTTAAATATAATCTAAATCGATTAAAATAATATCAAACTAATGAGACGGTATTAATTGTTGATCTGACAAAAGAAACAGTTCAATCTAAAACTGAACAAAGACAGTGTTAACCAGCGCACGGAATTAAATATGAAGTGTTAGCGATTCCACAGATTAAGTCAGTACTTTTCCTCACTTCACACCAGTGTAGTTCCTTATCACGAGTCCGGGAGTCGTGGGTGTAACACATGTTTACAACCCAAGAGCGCATGTTGGCATAGATGAAACTGCAAGAGGAGCGAAATTAAAGAGGGTAGTACGGACAAAATTGCCGTCATTATTCATGCTTGATATCAAATCGCCGAGAGCCGTGTTGGAGAGGTCGACTCCTCCTTCTGTTGACGGGAGTCACGAATATTACTATCGATTTTTTACTCACTTGACTTCTCAAACTTCCCTTGTGTCTGAGGAAAGAAGTAAGGAGACGCGTCAGCCATGTTTCAGCAACTTGCTGGATGATGCATAAACGTTCCTAGCGACGTCTTTAATAAAATGTGATGCCTTAGGAAAGCTGTAGTAACTCAATTTTGATAGGAATGATGGAGAAATTGAGTCTAAATATTGCATATTTTATGAATAGTTTAATGTTGTGACAGTAGGTGCTTGTTTGGTGATGTGAGCTATAAACAAAAGTGCACCATGGATTATTGAGTTTGTTCAGCAGAGCATGAAGAATGATATAACTTCTTTATCACATTATATTACATTCTCAAATATATGCAGTCAATCTCATTTTATATTCTATCAGCAGTTTGTACATAGAGTTTTGAAGATTTAACACCTTTCTCGGGTTTGTACATGGTTTTAGTGTGTTTCATAGATCCCACATTTCATCAAGGACTGCGCTTGGCACCTTCGCAGCTGATCCAGTGGCTGGTCAGAGTGGTACGTATTACAGTTTAAGCAAAATGGGGATTGTGTGCACGTTCCGTAGTGCAACACATTTCTCAGATAATGTACATCGAGTCGGTTTCACAAAAATCGCTAGAATACTAAAAAATTACACTTTCAACACCTGAGCAGCTTCGAAATAATACCCTAACTACAATAGCTTCACACCCTGCCGTAATTATTTAAGGGACATCTAAGCCTTCTTAGGTAATGATCAGGGTCCGGTTAGGCCAAATTAATCTAATTCTTTTCTCTGAGCCTGTGCTAGGTAACATACCTTGCCGTTCATGACTTAGAATCTCTTCATTGCACATGCCGTTCAAAATATTCGAGTTTACTACACCGCTCTAGGAGCTTAACACTCTGTCTAACTCTATTTTTACTCTTTTCTCTGAGCCTATGCTAGGCGTCATACCCTGCCGTTCATGACGTAGAATCTCTTCATTGTACGTACCGTTCAAAATATTGGAGTTTACTACACCGCTCTAGGAGCTTAACACTCTGTCTAACTCTATTTTTACTCTTTTCTCTGAGCCTATGCTAGGCGTCATACCCTGCCGTTCATGACGTAGAATCTCTTCATTGCACGTACCGTTCAAAATATTCGAGTATACTACACCGCTCTAGGAGCTTAACACTCTGTCTAACTCTATTTTTACTCTTTTCTCTGAGCCTATGCTAGGCGTCATACCCTGCCGTTCATGACGTAGAATCTCTTCATTGCACGTACCGTTCAAAATATTGGAGTTTACTACACCGCCCTAGGTGCTTAACATTCTGTCTAACTCTATTTTTACTCTTTTCTCTGAAACTGTTCTAGGCGTCACACCTTGCCGTTCATGACTTAGAATCTCTTCATTGCACATACCGTTCAAAATATTGGAGTTTACTACACCGCTCTAGGTGCTTAACATTCTGTGTAACTCTATTTTTACTCTTTTCTCTGAACCTGTGCTAGGCGTCACACCTTGCCGTTCATGACGTAGAATCTCTTCATTACACGTACCGTTCAAAATATTGGAATTTACTACACCGCTCTAGGTGCTTAACATTCTGGATAGATCAATTTTTACTGATTAACTGGCTAATATATCTGCTCGCAGTATTCTGTCACCCTGAAAGACTCTATGTTTCGACTAGGAGCAAGCCACTGCGAGTACAGCAGACTCTTTTGTCTTTTGTATCACAAACGGACTCACTATCTAAACTGATTTTCTTCGTCCAGTTCTACTAATAACCAAGTAACGAGTCGACTACTATCTTCACGTGAACTTTAGGTTTTGGGAGATATAATAGAAAAAAAAAAGACCAACAAAACTCATTGCAAATATCTCTAATGTGCTCACATTCGGGCTACCTCCACCTTATTACGTGAGAGTCCTGGCTTGGACTTTACTCACCTGCGGGTCCCACTTCTCAGAGTGTAGATGAAGGAGCCAATCCCCTTGAGAAATGCACCAACTCATATAATGGCCCCTCTCCGGAATGAAATGTATCAATTGATACAAACACAATCTTATATGTTAACTAGTGGTTGAGAATTATGTCTTACCAGATCACCCCTTACGCTTCCCTAACAACCACTTAGCGCAATGGGACGGTGTTCAGGGAACTAAAACGAGCTTGCGGACCAAAAGTTCTTCGGTCATTTGGCATAATCACTTCCATCAATCAGAGAAACCCTGTCCTAAAAGTGACTCGGGATCCGGGAATCACCAAATGTACAACTTACTCTAGTAGGGCCCTAATCACCTTTCAGGCATTAAGGAATATTAAATATCTCTAATTGCCTTGGAGTACCATCTGCCTCAGTTTATCAACGACGTATAATCCTATGGTATTGGAATATTGTGGCGTTCACTTGATAACATCTTTGAAAATCTTACGCATATAATTAATATTCATATCCACGGGGAGCCTAGCTCGCTTGGCATGCAAGAATCGACGTTACCAGGAGAGGTGAAGTGTACATGTAATTACATCTTCTAAAATAATAAATCCTATGAATCAACCATTAAAGGGTTCAATACCGCATGTATATAAAAATGTACGTTTCTTTGCCAGATGACTTCCGAGACATTTTATGGCTTTCTCGTTTCAGTCACTTTGTAAATATGAAAAACGATTCGATAGGATTTTGCAGAAATTCAAAATCTGAATTCATAAGTAGGTAGGATAATTTCTTCAATAATATGTGATTTTAACAAAATGGCTGAGGTGATTTTCTTATATTCGAAAACCTGGGATCTCTTTGTATGTAAAGGGTAATTATAGAAGAAAGCAAAAACTAATCGATACACAGCTATTATAAAACCAGATGGATGGACATGTGAGATGTGGGAATAGAGTTAGGGAGTATGAAACGTCCTATATTCTGGCCGCACTGTCTAAAATCGAATTAAAATTACCGAAGTTTTCTTGTAACCTAGATGTAATGATGGCAAAAAATTGGGATATAAAGGCTCTTCACAAGCTCCTACACCAGTATGTAGTTCTCAGAGCTTCAAACGGGAAAGAGAACAATGCGGAACAAACAGAGGGAGACTATCAGGCAAGTACAATCTTCTGTGAAATATTTCATATTAAAGGTTTCCACCAATCATCACAAACATAAGTCTAGAGACAAGCGATGTTGTTCGAGATGTTGGTTCCGTCGGCAGTCCCTCTAAAGGAATGGCGAAACTATCCCTCAGCTGCAAGAGAACGAACGTCATGCTTGGTTCCACAACCCTGGTTTAGAGGGATAGAAAATCATGGATAGCTATTGTGAGGTAGAATAGAAACCACCCAAGGATTCGTTTACGAAAAGGTTCAACTATATCCATAGTCAGAAAGACTGGGCCAATTGGGAATCGAAATCGGGACTTCACGAATGTGAACCTCGCCATTTCACTCGGTAAATTTGTAATATAAACAGGAGACTAGAACAAAATGATGTGCACTGACATCAAAGCCATGCATTGATCATTGCACTCTGCAACTGTTTTAACGCACGAAGAAACATCTGAATACCTGAAAGTCGTGGCAGTAGAGGCAAACCATATACCTAGCTATATACTTAGATTTATATAGCTCACTCTTTTAAAATATAAATTCTATTAACTGGTGTTAATTAAGTTAAAGATTGCATAGGTAGATAGTTCAGTACCTACATATTTTGTTTAAGGTAAAGAGAAATATTGGGAACAGAATCCATACTTATATATTTAAAAGTGACTTGAAAATTAGCTACTCTTTACATGATATTGTAAAAACCAAGTGAAAGGATGTAAAATGTTTATATTACATTTACATGGCTTATTCTATCCATAATTCAATGTTCTTATGTAATACTGTACATTAGTTTCACAATAACTTATTCTTCTACCCATTTCTTGTTAATTAGGACACACTTCCTGTTTATACATTTAGAACGTATAAGGCTATAGTACACAAAAGCATCTGACGTATTTTTCAAAAATAGATTGTAAGGCAGTCCTTGCCCGTTAGGAACATGGTTGAGCTCTCCCTTCACTCGATACCTCATAGTGTAGGGAAGGTGACATGTGAAGGCGGGGTTTGTTCTGCGTGGACTCTCTCTTCTCTGCTTCAGGGCGGGAATGCGTCCTGAGTGGATGTGGTTTGTTTTAGCGAAGGAAACACTTCTACTATTCCATTTTTCATTTATTATCGTTAGAAAGCTCGTATCTCACTCACCACCTGAAAGGTCGCTACTTGGTAGAGTCATGATGATTTATGCCTTTGGCGTGTAACGACAGATTTCTTTATATGTGGTGATAATCCTAGTGTGTAACGATTGAATGTCTTATACGTAATGTGTGTTCGGTGTACGACTGCCGAGTTCATGCGTGATGTGCCTTCACTGTGTCCGGACAGAGAGTATTTGAGTTATAAAAATCAGACATCGGCCATTGCTCGAATTTCCCCCACTATAGTTAGATTTTGAATTTCATGAAAATCACGTGTGTACATTCTAAGCTGTGGTTGGTAAGTCTCAATTTCTAGTTCAAGCTATCATACGAATTTTGTATGTGCGGATGTCCGAAATTTAGTAGAAATGTTCCCACATACTCAATTTACTCTAAAGCACGCACGGTGCGGATAGGAACGCAGATAAGCCTGAGTGCAATTGTACTGAGAACGTTTTGTGAAACTACAAAGGAAATCTGATCATCCCTTTGCTGAGGCAGCTCATATTTCTGTCTCTCCGTTCACATATATTTCTAATCCTACAAACATTTATTTTTATATATAATGTGTTTTCCTATAATAATTATATCTTTGCTTCCGATATAAAATATTCAGTATAAATCATCGGCCCTCCTTTCTAATATGCGACCCGGCGATTTTTTTTCTAATTCAGTCACACTTTTTTATGTTTTATATAGAACCATGATTTTTAATATTGTAACTCTGTGGCTTTTTGAAATTAAAACTCCAATTGCACAAACCCATAATGTTCTTTATTTGCACCGAATTACAGTTGGAACACTTGCCGATTACATAGAATTACGTAGCGCACACAAGTACAATCCACCAGTTGTCTGTCACAGGTCCACTGCACACTCACAATTACGAACAACTCCTCTGATACACGTACATAGTCTTCCAGTATGTTCGCTAGCACTGCGCTCTTCACGGCCGCTCGCCAAGAGCTGAAGTGACTCGTCCACTGTATCCCTTTTATAGGAAGATCGCTGTTTCTGGAAGCTTCACGGATCGGAACGTCATCCCGATTGTTCCAGATGTCAGGGGGAGGGGAAAGAGACGGTACAGTGCCTAGTGACACTTTCCTAACCATCCCCTATGTTAGCGCTACAAGATAAATGGGTGGGCGTGGCTTGAATATCTCCTGTCCCCTACCCAGCTCTAGTTGGTCGTGCCTTCCGATAATTGGGTGACACTAGTCCCACCTCAAAGCTGGTCGTCCCGAACAGTACCATCGCAGCGGACCAGGCGATCCAGGTGTACCACCGACATCTTTCCCCGGGGCACCTTCTGAATGCGGTAGACGAAGTCCTTAATCCTCTTCTCCACCCAGTACGGTCCTTGCTATGGCTGCTGAAGCTTCGGGCAGAGTCCCTTGGTCCGGGTACGACGGTACAACCAGACCAGGTCACCGTGCTGGAACCCTTGGCTGTTGGCTTACCTGTTGTAGCGGGTCTTCATGCGGTCGCTCGCCTTCTGAATGTTCTGACGAGCAATCTCGTGCATGTCGCGGAGGTGGTCCACCAGGTTCTCCACATACTCGGTCGCTGGCTGTTTCGCTTCCGGAGGGCTTCCAAAAGCCAGGTCACAAGGGAGGCGTAGCTCTCGGCCGAACATTTAACTGGCTGGCGTCATCCCCGTGGTGTCGTGTGTTGACGTGCGGTAGGCCAGTTGAAACAGTTGCACCTTGACGTCCCAGTCTGTTTGATGGCTGGCCATGACCTTCATCAGGTGTTCCTCCAGGGTCTTAATGTATATTTCGACCATGCCATACGACTGTGGATGTAGAGGCGTCGTGCTGGTCTTGTTCACCCTAAGCCTTTGTAGTGCCTCCTTCATTAGGTTGGATTCAAAATTGGTACCCTGGTCACTGTACATCTATAATGATACCCCAAATAGGCAGAACACAGGTAGTCTGTGATTGTTTTTGCCTCTTGGTTCACGATGGCATACACCTCCGGCCACTTGGTGAAGTAGTCCACGACCACCATTAGGTATTTGTTGCCTCAGTCGGACACTGGGAAGGTCCAGCTATGTCGACAGCAATCCGTTCGAATGGTGCTCCGATGTTGTATTACTGCATGCGACCACGGCTCCTAGTCTGGGGGTCGCGAATCGCCCCGCACACATGACTTTGACGGCACTACCTCTCAGGGTCTGCTCGGAGCCTCAGCCAGGAGTAGCGCTGCCGAAGTTTGTAAATCGTTCGGTTCGCACCCAGCTGTCCTCCTGAAGTACCGGCATGCACTTCTTCCAGAACTTCCAGTACTTTACTCAAGGGAAGTACCAACTGTTCTTTCTGCGCCTTCCCATCGGGTGATTCCCATACCCGGAACAGCACGACCTCTCTGGTCTTCAACGAGTCCCATTGAGCGCAGTACGACTTGTAGTTGGCGTCTTCGGTGCGATTTCCTCCCAGGTTGGTCTTGTTCCTGCCTCCACTTCCCTCAAGTGGCGCCAAGTCTGCGTCCGCCAGCTATACCCTCCTCAGGCCTACGCTATCCCAGCCGACCGCAGGCACTGCCGGGGCTACTGGGACTGCTGCGGAACGCTCCCTCGCTTCCACTCTTGTACACTGGCCGCATTATTCTGGACAAGGCCTTCTGGACATAGCGTCTGTGTTACCGTGGCTCTTCCCCCTGCGATGTTCCGCGGTGCAGTCATACTCCTGAAGCCTCTGGACCAAACGTGCTGTCTGGTCTTCGAGGTTCCTAAAGCTCAATAGCCAGGTTAGGGCGGAATGGTCAGTCCTCAGGTGGAATGGTTGACCATACAGGTACTTGTGGAAGTGCTCCAAGGACTTTGCTACCTCCAGTAACTCTCGTCTGGTGACGCAGTAGTTGTTCTCTGCCTTGGAGGCGTCGTGCTGTAGTGGGCAATCACCCGATCATAGCCGTTCTGGATCTGCGACAGGGCGCCTCCAATGCAATAGTGTTGGTGTCGGTGTTCACAATGAAGGCGCCTCCTGGTTTTGGAAAAATCAAAATTGGAGCACTGCACAGGGTTTTCTTCAGGTGCCTGAAAGCGTCTTCGGTGTTCTCCGTCCACACATAAGACCGGCGTTCCTCTGTCAGCGGGTGAGTTGTTTGGCGATGTTGGAGAACCGCTTAATAAAGCGTCCGTAATAACTGCACAGCCCCAGGAAACTGCGCAACTCTTTCTTATCCCTTGGGCGGGGCTAATCTCTCACAGCTTGTGTCTTCTCCGTGTCTGTGGCCACTCCGGTTGCTGAGACTATGTGGCCCAAGTAGTTCACTTCCTTGCGGGAAAGCTGGCACTTCTTCGCATTCAGCTTCAAGTTGGTCGAATGCAATCTCTGTAGCACCTTACTCAGATACTCGAGATGGTCTGCAAAAGTCTTATCCAGGATGATGTCGTCCAGGTATAGCAGGCAGGCGTCGGTAATCAGTCCTCTCATCAATGACTCCACGAGGCGTTAGAAGGTAGCTGGTGCATTGCAGAGGCCAAAGGGCATAACTGTGAACTGCTAAAGCCCTTAGCTTGTCGAGAATGCGGTCTTCTCCTTGTCTCTTGGGTCTAGAGCTACCTGCCAGTAGCCCGACTACAGGTCCATGGTCGAGAAACACTGTGCACCAGCTAGCTTGTCCAGGGTGTCGTCAAATGGGGGTAAGGGGAAACAGTCCTTCCGGGTGACAGCGTTCAGCTTGCTGTAGTCCACGCAGAAGCTTAGCTTGCCGTTCTTCCTCGTCATCAAAACTACAGGGGAACAACAAGGGCTGTGAGAATCTTCAATCACTCCCCTGGATCTCATGTCCTCCAGCATGTCTCGTACCGCACCTTGCTTCGCCAGCGGAAGGCGTCTAGGTGGTTGCCAAATAATCCGGACGTCCCCGGTGTCGATGCGGTGAAGCACTTTGTCAGTGCGGCCGTAGTCACTGCTACTTTGGCTGGAGTCGCGCTGGTATCGTCTCAGCATTTGCCGAACTTTCTCCGGTTGCTCTGCGGTGAGGTGGTCGGCCACCCTCTCCAGTAGGCCTTCTAGCCGGGACCCGTGGTGTTGCATCGGCTTTGGCTCCTGTGTCTTGTCGATTGCTGTTACGCTTACCACGGGCTCGCACGTTCCCAACTCCATCCAGGCCTGGACCTCTTGATCGGTGTCCATTGTATTTAGTAGTCCCACTGGCACCTCACCTCGGGAGGTCAACAATGGCCTGGCTACACATAGTCCGTTTACAGGCGCCTTCTGGTCCAGCATCATTTTCCTGGTTCTCTGGCCTTCCATTCGCGCCGTCTCCACCACCTCGCTCCTCGCGGGGACAACCACGTTTTGGTTCAAGATGACCCTGCAGGTTCCAAGGCGCGCTTCGGGTTGACGGAGTGTAACCTCTTCTCCGTTGAGCCGCAGGACCTTCCGGCCAACGTCAACCGTCGCCTCGTGGCTCCTGAGAGCATCCAGTCCCAGAATCGCCTCCTCAGCCACCTTCGCGATGAACACCCACAGACGCACTGCACTCCGTTCCAATGTAAGCTTCAGAAGTACCTCCTCTTCCTCAGGCAAGATTTTGCCCGATGCCGTCATCAGCTGGTATGGTCGGCTCGGCTTCCTGGATGGCAAACCCTTGGCTATGTCGGGTCTGATGATGTTCACGACTGCCCCGGTGTCCATCAGCACGCGACAGGGCTTCCCTCATTCAACCATCCACAATGAGGCTGTCATCCATCCGCCGGCAGACGGCGCGCAGTGTCATTCGAGTGGATGGTGGTGATGGCGCCGGCGAGCCCTTCGCCACGGCGGCACTTACTCGTTACTCGGCTGCTCTCCCTGGTGTGGACAGTCTCTCTCCACGTGTCCCGGGTGTCCACATCCCCCACACTGGCCACTAGGTCTTCGCCGGTGACCCTCGGCTGGTTTTCTGTTTCCGGTGTAGCGGACACACCTCGTTCTCGACGTCGGGTTAGCCGTCACCTTGGCCGACTCCATCCTCAATGCTGCCGTCAGCGTCTCGTGGATGGCTGTGTAGTCGCCGAGCATTTGTTGCTGACGTAGCTCGGTGTCTCGTACCCCGTCGACAAAAGCGTAGGCGGCTCCCCTGGATACGAACTCCGGTGGAAGGTCAACCAAGGACTTGCTATCCAGCTGCTCGATCGCCATGGCAAACTCCTGAAGCGTCTCCCCTGTTTGTTGCGACCTTGTCTTCAGCTGACTGCGGTAGGCTACTGCTAGGTGGTGGTTCCCGAAACGGTTCTCCAGGGCCTCCCAGGTATCCTTGGGAGCCTGCGCTGTCTGGACCGCGTTTAGGATTTCCTGGAGGCTGGCTATTAGCTGTGCGGCCATCCCTCCGTTGACCCCTTGTTATGCCTGGCCACCGTGTCGAACTGGTGGCGGAAGACTTCGAACGTTGACGCGCCGACGTATTTTGGAGGTTTGACGTGCGCCGATGTTGTGTCTTGTCCCGGCGCGTCGGCCTTCAAGTCCTTCAACCTCCTCCAACCTTCTGTCTTCTTCGATGTCGTTCAGGGACTTAATGTTGATGTCGGCCTGTCCCTCCAGGTTGTTTACACGGTTCGCAAGGTCTTCGACGTGCTCGTCCACTTGACCCACTCGCTTGCCCAGCTCCTTCACGTCATCCCTCACGCTGGCCAGCTGCTCTTCAAATTTGGCGGCGAGAGCCTCGTCCGCCACCTTCATTTCCGTGGCCAGTTCAGTCATTTTCGCGGTCATTATCGTGGCCAAGTTTTGTTTGCCGTTTCCATCGTCGTTCTTAATTCGGTCATCTTCGCGGTCAAGTTGCTATTCGCCATCTCCAACTTCTTTTCCATTTTCTCGGTGATGTTTTCATTTGCCGTGTTCATTTCCGAGGTCAGTTCGGCCTTCGTTTCCATCATCTTCTCCAAAAAAATTTCCAATGCTGATTCCATGGCCGTTATCCCACTTCCTGACACCAGTTGCGACTTTGTGGCTTCCTGAAATTAAAAGTCCAATTGCACAAACTCATAATGTTCTTTATTTCCAGCGAATTACAGTTGGAACACTTGTCGATTACATAGAATTACATAGAATTACGTTCGTCTGTCACAGGTCCAATCCACACTCACAATTACGTACAACGCCTCTGATACACGTACACAGTCTTCCAGTCCATTCGCTAACACTGCGCTCTTCACAGCTACTCGCCAAGAACTGAACTGACTCGTCCACTGCAGCCCTTATATAGGAAAATCGCTGTTTCTGGAAGCTTCGCGGCTCGGAACATCGCCCCGATTTTTCCAGACGTCAGGGGTAGGGGAAAGAGTCGGTACAGTGCCTAGTGACACTTTTTTAACCATCCCCTATGTTAGCGATACAAGATAAATGCGTTGGGCGTGGCCTGAATACCTCCTGTCCCCTATCCAGCTCCAGCTGTTGTGCCTTCCGATAAATGGGTGACAATATAATTTCTTTACTTTTTGGTGCAATTTTGTGTTGAAGGGCATTCTTTTAACGTTATTAATTGTTTGTTGATCTACCTCATAATGTAGCCATATTGAAGAATTCAGTGCAGCCAAACTATGCCTGTTTCTCCACTGAACGCAATGCTGCCAACAGTCTTTCTTGTCCCGAAATTGCAGGACAGACACTATCTAGCAGACTATCGCCCGGTTAAATTTTGTTACTCATACATTGCACTGCACATAAACAATCCTACGACACGGCAATAATGGAGTGCTCCGTAGGAAATACATGTATGAGTTCGCGGACTGTATCAGACCGGTTCGGCTACTGCCACGAAGTGTACACGGTGTCAAATGACACCAAGTATACTGCAAGATGGGAAATTGGCATTGGATCATGTCGTTCATGTCGTTCAAATCGACGAATGCAAAGTAAGATGACGCAAGTTTCATCGTCGGCGCTGCATTTAGACTGTAGAGCGTATTTGCATCCCTCCTCTTGAAGGGGCATGTCGTCATCCGTACCTCATTCGCTTCCACGTCGATCATTCCCAAAATACAGTTGCCATCTACGACGCAATCACGACGCATCGTCTTATTTTGCATTCATCGATTTGAACGACGTGGCCGGGACCGCCAATTTCCCCCCTTTGCAGTATACTTCGTATCATTTGACATCATGCACACTTCGCGGCAGTAACCGAACCATTCCGTGATCTCATACATGTAGTTCCTACGGAGCACTCCATTATCATCGTGTCGTAGGATTGTTTATGTGCAAAGTAGTGCATGAATAACAAAATTTGATTGGACGGTAACTTAGCCTGCTCAAACCATGTTTTCTTGCACATGGACTGCGCCACACGTCTGGGGTATTTTTGCAGAGGTAGGCTACAAGTTTTACATATCTTTTTCATGTTGGCTGCAACGCGAGAACTGGCTTGGTCGTCTACCTTCGCATGCGTATAAGTGCACCTTTGGACTTAACAAAATATTCTCGCGTCGCACAAAAGAATTTTCCCCCAAAATATCTATGCTAACCTAATATATGTTTGATATAATACTGTAACTTTGTGGGTTCGTAGAATTAAGAGGCCGAGTTGCAGAAATTAAAATCTCCTTTATTTTCGTAGAAATACTCTTATAGGTTACAGCAGCAGTACGCTACGTACACCATCAGTCTACCAAGGTCGAGGACAATAACAGTGACAACGGATTACATCATTAGCTCACGTTACAACAACACTTCCAGCTCTCTCTCGTATCACAACTGCTTCATAACCAGGAAGGAAACCAGGATAGGAAACCAGGAGACACATTAAGGTTCGCGAAACACCCGGGGTCTAAAGATACAGTTTTGAGCGCTGCATGCGCCGGATTCAATGCCGCCAATATAATTATTTTGGCTGCCGTGTTGCATACTAAGATATAAAATAACTTCTGCTTAGTTCAAAATTTAATAGTTATTGTATTATTTTACTACTTACGAAGTAATTTGCGTAATATTATTGGCCTGTTATCGACCTTATTTGAGCTCAATGTACGATATGAATAAGACACTACATTGGCTAACCTGTAAATATTTGATTTAAAGCTTTAACGACAAGGAGGCCAAGCCAAATTAAGTTCTGAATACAATTTTCATCGATTTGTGAAATTGTAAAAATTTGAAAGAACTACGAGGACGTATGGGCAGCAGGAAGAACGAGAATAGATTTTCACAAAGACCTATTGGTAAGTAAGATTTAGCATGTAGCTAAATACCGACAATTAATATGACATAACCTGAAATGTGCCTTAATACATATTCATGCACAGTTAAATTCTCTAGATTAATGTAGCACCTTATAATGGAAAAAGTGTGTTGCTTTACATACAAAAGCATAAGTTTCATTAACCTTGTTACTTTATTACTGCAATAATGGGATTTTCTGTTTTTTGTCTTTCAGGGGTTATTCATCATCTCAGGCTACCAGGAATACAATGGCAGAAATCAGAGTGCAGGATTACTGGATATTGTGTATGTTTCTTGTTTTGGTGATATGCAGTGATCTTCAGGAGCTTTAGTAATGTAGCACAAAGCATTCTTTCCCGCGTATACAGCAATTTAATGTGGCATATCAAATATTTCTGAAAGTTTGAGTTTCATTTCATATCAGTGGAAAATTTAACAAAAACTTTGAGGATAACTGTGGCCAACAAGGAAAAGTGAAAAGTGAAGTTATTTTAGACAGTTGATTGGGTGTATTAGTTTTTGTGTTTGTACTTGTAGTTTTAAATTTAAAATATATGTAATATATAAGTCCATGTAAGGTAAGTAATATGCAGTTTAAATTACTGAAAAAATAGCTGTGAATTTTCAGATATAGCAAAATTAGCATCATCTGTGTTTACATTTAATCTAGGTGGCTTAAATTAAAATATTTGGGCGAGATGCTTGATATGAATTTTATAAACTTTTTCTTTAAATTGCAATGATAAGTATTTTGAAGAACTAAGTTCTCTTAACCTTACTCATCAGTGTATATCTACATCATTGATCAAGAATGTCACAGCTTTTAACAGCAATTAAAAGTATGATCTGAGATTCCATAAACCTAATTTGTTCTATATTGTTTAATGCAGTAGTCACTATGCAATATTATTGTACACGCTACAGTAAATTATTTACCTGAATAACCATCTTTGAAGAGATCTGATGGGATTAGAATTTATTTGAAAAAGCTTTACAAGTTCATAGGTGTAATTGTGCATTGCAAGAAATGATTAAAATGTCATTGTGTCATCATCATTATATGCCACTTTTAATTTTATTTCTAATATTCCAGTTATTCTTAAAACATGCACAATGTCAGCTAGCTAGGACCTAAACACAGTGTGGCTTGATCTCAAATTAGTAAAGCTTCACAAGAAATAATAGGTTATAAATCCTCTTCCTTGTTAACACACACACGCACGCACACACGCGCACGCACACACACGCACACGCACACACACGCGCACGCGCACACGCACACGCACACACACACGGGTTCAGAAAAATAACAAGTTAAAGTGATATTTGCACAGCATTTATGTATTCTGTGGTATTTCTGTTCTCAGCATGTACTTGCCACCATTTATGAGTAATATTGGTACACAATTTCTGTAATGCTAACCATTTTAAGGGTGATATAACGTTTCTAGCGTGACCCACAAAAATGTTACATGTCACATGAAACTACACTGTTAAACATCCTCTCATTGTTCTCAGTTGGAATGAAAATCTCAATCTTTGGCATGGGAAAAAGACCTTTAACCTAATATATGAGCCATTTGCTACATGCAGTGATGCGAAGCCACATAATAATTTTGAAAAGTGGATAAAGCTGCACATTATTTTACTATATAATGCACTTCTTGTTTCTTTGTAGTGAACACATAAGGGAATTATGGACTGGCAAAAGAAATAATGGTTAGATGTGTGAGCAAATAAATTACATTACTAAATTATATTTTATTAACTACTCAAACACACAGTTCCATCACTTTCACTTCTTAAGTAAAACTACAAACAGCATTAATAGTTCATAGTGTAATCTTTCATTGAGTTATTTATTTGACACACATTCAGTTGTATGTCATGGACTGAGAGGTTTACACTATGCAGAGGGCTCCATTTGCCATCTTAGTCATAAAGTACATTGCCTAAAGTCTTATCAAGTTAAAGCAAGCCATTTATCCAAACAATTGCTCTTCACATTAAGCAAATTATATTTCACAGTCAGATAACTACATGAAATAATCTCTTATTGGAAGATACACTGTGCATTAAATTTTATTTTTAAAACTGCACATTTTCTTATTCAGCATTCATTACTGTGCATATGCATGCCATTGAAGCATTTAAAAATTCAACGCTGTAATATTCTTGTGTTGTGAAGACAGAGTTAAGCTTAGGACAATTTTAAATGAATGATACAGCTTTAATGTAATTATTATTTTTCATAATTTATTCTGCACTTGTGAATGTTAATTCAACCAAAGTGATTAGAAGTATATAAAATAGTGCCATTTATGTAATTCATGTCACCAGTTGCTAATACTGACTTCTGTACTAATTTGACATTATTAATCTTATATGAATCGATCACAAATTTCATGTTTTTCTCTGAATATACTTTATTATACTTGTGCTGAAAATAATATATGTACTATTGAGCTTTTAAAATACTTATTAAATATAACCATTAACAGAGCTGCTTTGGTGTCATTTTAAAGAAATAGTGCTATTGTTTTGTACATAGTTATTGTTATCATTTCAAATTTATATACATATTTCTTTAGGTTTTTTTTCTCACTGTTATTCCAGGAAATTTTTCAACATTCTGTGTACAAAGAAATTGCATTACATATAACGTTATGATATCCTTACCTGTTTTCCTGTATCTACAGAATCATTATTTTAGTGTTAAGTTATCTTTATTTTAAGTATTACACTAAGAAGCTTGAGGGAAAGGGTATACAGATATCTTGCATAATCTCAACAGCATCTTAAGTGATCTCACTCTCTTGCTTTTAAAATTTTAATTGTTTTTAAAGACAAAATTATCAATTTGCAACAGGAATAAAGATATAATGCTTTGTGGAAGTCAATTATTTATATTTAACAGGAAAAGTTCAAGTGGATTCTTCCAATTCTTTTTACAAATTGGACAACTTCTTTCGAAGTCACATTTCGCACACTGATGAATAGTTTATCGCACATTTCCTCAGCGTAATTGACGCGTATTATCCTAATATGAAATAGTTGATATGTGCCGTAAACTATTCATGTGTGACGAGAAGTGATTTCGAAAGAAGTTGGATTCCATCAGTCAGTGAAAATGGGAGCCGAAGGGAAGGGGAACTAAATTGCACCATAGCTCTGTCGCAATAGAAGCGTACTAAATTACCGGCCGCACCGGCCGTAGTTTCCAAGGTCGCCGGGGTCTAAAGATTTAGGAAAGAGCGCCCTATGCGTCTTCAGTTTTTAACACGGAGTTGAGCATCTGGTATTAATCGGTGTTCATAACTGACTGACTGGCTGGTGTGTCACAATCACTTTTATATCTAATTCATAATTCGAGACTCTTTCAGAAGAATAAAGAAACCGAATAATCAAGATATTACAGAAGTTTCCATTTATCTCAGTTTGTTTGTTTCGGTAAGTCTTTTATCTCAAGCGCTATGTTTATCTGCTTATGCAAGCTCGTTATCTACGTGAAACTTATCAGTTTCTTTGTGTGCCAAGCCATCTTATCGTCATCGGGTGCGGGACAATACATATTTAATTAGTTTACGTTCGTGACCTATGTGAACGGTTGCAGTTGGTATTCAAGGTACAAATCCAAAGAAAACGTATACAAACAGCCACTTGTCACATCAAAATGTAAGCGTTTGAAAATTCACACGGATAGCAAAGCATTTCTCGGGAACCTTTAGAATTTGAATAGAGCTTTTTTTGAGATAACTTCGATATATTTACTATATTTAAGCTTTCTCTGAAGCAATATCTTATCTGTCTTAGAAAAGTATCCAGAATGTCGGCAAAATAACTTAAAATTGTTTGGGGAATAACTCAAAAATTAAAAATAGCGAGTGCTTTTTTCTTACAAAAGGTATTTTCAGCTGGAGAAACTCTCTCCAAAGGTCTTCTTGTCGCATGGTTGGGAAGTGGTATATAAGTAAACGCCGGAGAGTTGTGGGCTCGCATGCGATACAATTTAACTGTACACAGCGTAGGAATGACGTCAGATGTGCAGTGCGACCCTCAAGAGTGCAAACATCGAAAACAACCTAACTGCGCTCTGCGAAATAAAAAATAAATAAACATAAAATATAATAATATTTCACAATTACTTATATTATATTATATTTTATTTATTTTCGCGCTCTCAATGTCTCTGTTACCGGCCCCGTTTAAAATTCTGGTTGTTTGTTCAGGATCCTTAAAGCTTGTATTTCAGTGAATTCCAGACATATTTTTTTCTTTTTTTTTCCCCCCCTTAAATTTACGTCCTCCAACGCTAAGTCACAGCGGACGATGAATGAAATGGGTGAAATAATGTTCAAATGAGTCCGGGGTCCGTGGAGCTTAGAGTTACCCGACATTCTTCTATCAGGATAAGGGAAAACCCCCGAAAAACCTTATCAGGTAACTCACCCTAACCGAGATTCGAGCTCGGGACCTCTTGAACGTAAGGCAGACACGCTACCATCTACGCTACCGAGGCGGGCAATCGATACATTGCCCGATGTAGACCTCGATACATTAATGTCCGATTTCAACCAACGTTAACAAATGTACCGTAACAATTGTAACAGCGCTAACAAAGCCTTCTTGCATTTCACCAACCTGTTTTCTGAAAATGTTAACAAACACATGTTAACGCCAAGAAACTTGTAAATATTACAGCTATAGTAGGCTATGCATGAGTCGTATTATTTTCTGAACTTACTGCGATGCGCTTTTGCTTTTATTTCCATCTGCACTGCAGTCTAAAAATGGTGGATAAAATCGTAAACAACGGTCGTGAAACAAATTTCTCATCGATGGAGAAAGAACTGTGACGAAGTATAAGGATATCGTGTAAAATAGGACGGATGCGGTGAATGTAAAAGAGAAAGATGTCACGTGGGAAAAAATTGGAAACGAATTTAATTCAAATGCATGTGTCATTACTAGAAACACGAGACATCTTCAGTATTACGTAAATTTAAAACGAGGTGCGAAGAAGGACAAGTGACGAGTGACTCGAACGTTTCAAGACGGGTGGTAGTGTATTGTCCACATAATTTAGTGAATTATAAAATCGCAAAATTAGTAATACTTGAAGCAAAGGCGAGATCGCCATATTCATTTCGATGCATGTTCTAACCTCTCTTGTACTTCCGCAGTAACCTTCATATCAACTTGTTTGGACAGTGTATACCTTTGTAGAAAATTTGCTTCCGATAGCTCCTCAAAATCATTTCTCCTCATAGACCATACTCTATTAGGAATGCCATTTACACTGTATTAAATATAGCAAATCGACAATTGACTATTTACAATTGTTAAGGACTTAATGCCAGAAATTTGACTTGTTAGTTTAACCAGAGATTTAATACGAGTGTTAAGCCAGTACTTGTTGGTGAAATGCAATTTTTGTTATAACTAGTGTTAAATCCGTGTTAAGTCTTAATATCTGTTGGTGAAATCGGGCATAAGTGATGTAAAACACTTTCTTAACCAATTAGTACGGGTGGTGATTTTTCGCGAATGCGATATAGCGCGATAAAGTGCGAAATTGCCTCAAAATGCGATATAAATGCGAAATCGAAGATTTTCCCAAGTAATTATTTTTTTCCAATGTTTTTTATTCTGGAAACTTCAACTGAAGGGTCTGTGGAACCTTTGCAAGTTTAGAAAGTTGTAAACTTAGTGACCACCCTCTTGAATGTGGAAAGCAACCCTTCCCCCTAAATTAGCTTATTTTTCCACCATTGTCCACCATTGCTCTGCAATGCATTTGAGGTCCTACCAACTGCGTAAATGTTGAAAGACATTTGAGTAAATATAATTTGATTCTCAGTAACATGAGGACTCAAATAACAGAGCAGAATCTTGAAGTATATTCACTGCTTTCATTCAACAGCGTTACTGAATCATAAAATTACGAGTTAGGGCATATGCCATTTTTTTTCAATTTCTTGTTATTGTGCTAGTTTTACATCAGTATGGATTTAGCTTTTTGTGCCATGTAGAATGCTTTAGCCTGTATCAGCTCGTTCTATATTTCTGTGTATTGCTTTAACGTATATTAATATAAAATAAATTGACACTTTATGTACTTTTAACTTACTTTAGTAAATGTATTTTAGATCTCTTATAAATTATATTAATATTCACTATTAAAAAAACTAACTAAAATTAAACTTTTTTTCAAAATGCAATGAAACGCTAAATTGCAGATGTATACATGCTACAAAATGCTGAATGTAAGACTAAAAATGCTAAATTTTTTATTTCAAAATGCCAAATATCACTACCCCTACCGATTATGTATGAGTTAGAAGAAAAGGAAAAACATTTACAAATAGTTCTATTTTACATTTCATATGGCATCGAATTATCTTAAATATATAGTGTCCTGCCAGAATTGTCTGCTGTAGCTTCTTAAAGAAATTAAACATTAGTAATGGTTACTAATTTAATGTGGCAAAGTTTTTTGAAAATTTCCATTTTGCATTTCTGGAAGTTTCAAAACTTAAGACCAAGTTTGGCGATTATCTATCTTCTTTCTGAGTTTCTCTGTTTAAACATCTACACACACGCGCGCGCGCGCACATATGATCTAAGTTTTCATTTCTGTGTTTTATTTAGAGGAGCTCCAATCATATTAATAGGATGTATTATGGATATCTATGTTTTGGTTGGAATGGGATACTTCCCTGAAGTACTAATTATGCAACAGAACATATATTAAAAAGCCACGGACAGTAAATTTCATATGTGCACGTTCACAGAATCAAGCAGCGCTCTTGCACAGATCTTACAAATGTAATCTATAACCTTGTAGACACTTCTTACCACTTTGAGAAATCGCCACTGCAAATTTTGTGATCCTCTTCCTGTGGTTCGATATTGACTTCATTAATCCGTTTTATACACCTCCTAACTATTTCTAGCTTTCTTATCGATCTGCAGGTTTCACTCACTGCAGTGTTACATTTTCATGAGCCTTTGCTTTGCTTTACCACCATGAGTGGCGCCACTTCCGCGGCACCATGACTTTGGCGGATGTCCGGGAGAGAAATTTCTAGCGACGGTGAACTTTCCAACTCACGTCACGCATCATGGCAAAGGATTTACAAAACGGAGCTACGTAGCGTCACATACAGGTTCGGTCCCTAGGCAAGGTATTTTCACCGCACTCTTCAAGCAGAATCAGTCCAAGCCTGCGCTTAAATGGTTACCCAAGAGAATTTACTACTCTATTCCACAAAGATACAACCACAATCATAATGCTGTTCCTTATAGAAACGAAAATTCGCCGGTGCAGTCGACCACTTAGAGAATTTCACTTGGATACAAATAATTAGAAGAAATTTTCCGCTTACAAAATGTGGAGGATTGTGAAAAATGGTGTTCTTAAGAACTCTGAAGATGGTACCGAACATAAATATCTACTTATCGGTTAACCTATATTCAGGGCCGTATTCCTAACGACAAAAGCGTGGGGACTGACCTAAAATTTTTTCCAGATGCTGGAGAACCGTTCAGAATGCTGCACTTGTTGATCCGCCTTTCTGCTTTAGTTGTCCTCAGCATGTCTATGACTTTTTATTCATTCTTTTATGTAATTCTTTGGGTTCCACACATGCGCTGGAGGTCCGTTAATAGTAAAACATCAGAGATAAGAGATGACATACAGAAAGAGTCGATACAACTGAGTCTGCTGTGTAGTGTTTTGCCCATGTCCTGCCCATTTTCAATTTTCAAACTCAGAATCTTAGAACAAGCTGAATACGGTTTGTTATATTTCGCTACAAATTATGCAGTGCGAAACACCTTCTTCGTACTGTCGAATATAAACTTCTACTGTTCAACCACAAGGTTTGTAGAATATTTTCTTGTCTTTATTTCTCTTGTATGCATGCTGCTACATGAGCTTCAGAATTCTTGTTTGTGGATATTTTATCTTGGAGGTGTCAGTTGGCACCTTTAGTTTCTCCACTTGGACCCACAAGAACTCCAGTCCATTCCTTAGAAATATACACTCCCTGATATTTGTTTATTTTTAAATATTGCACGTTTTTACAAACTGAGCACCCCAATTTGCCTACCTTGAACACTAACCAACCACTCATAATTTGTCTGAATTCACTCCACGTACTGTCAGTCCGATATACAGGATAATCAGGTGAGTTTCCGGACTCCAAATGACTAGAACTTATTTCACTGGTTTGAATATGATTGTCAGTTTTATTGATTTCAGAAGCACTTGGAGAACATTTAGAGACAGGAAACCGCGAATTTAGGTTTAGTCCTATAAAATAAGCGACAATAGTACTTTTCATAATTTAAACAAAAATTATAGTCCAATAATATTCTATATTTAAACATTAGTTTATAGCACTTTATAGAAACTTGCCATATTCCGGCTTCAAACAATACAGAACTACTCTCCGGATCTAACACTAGACTGACAAGTGAATTCAAGGGTTTCTAAAGTCTCAAATATTGGTCGTAGAAACGTTTTCACAATGTAAGAGGAGTAGGCTCAAATTACAGTAACTTCGACACGTAGCACGCTTTACCCGCCTCGTGTATATTGTTCTTTTTTATTGCGATGTTTGTCGTGCACTAACCCCAAGCATGAATGAAAACTTTCGCTGAACTGTCACTCAACCCTCCTGCAAATAGTAAGTATGTGGCTCTAAGTTTAATGCTGTATCTTGAAATCACGACGTATATTGGAAATGTATTAAAATTAATTCCGACTTGCTACAATTGTAATTTGTTACGGAAAATCACGCAGTATTTTGAATGTTTTAAATAAGAAAGGTGATGAATTAAAAAGAAGTATAAATAATATTAGTAAGGGGACTGCGTCCCCTTCTGAAAAATAGTGGGGGGACGCGTACATCCGCGTTCCCCCTCCACTACGGCCCTGCCTAACCACCTCAACTAACATGCCAGCAACTTCCAGGTCGGCAGAGAAGTTACTGAAGTATATTGAGCTTCAGTTTCGTCAGTGTCAAGAACAGAGCGTTCAAGGTGGCCTACTAGTATTAGAATTAGCATTACTGCAGAGGGGATTCGGCACCGAAACCTAAGGTTTATTACACCTAAGCCTCAAGTGGGGAATCCCCGGGAGGAAAAATGAGTTGAGAGGAGAAAGAGGGCGGCCAACCCAAGGAGTCACGACAGAGCCAAGACATCCGGCGACACTTGTACCCTGAAAGAGATCACCAAATGAGAGATGATATGAAATGATATAAAATGGAGGGACAGGAAATTCGGGGAATGTAATTAACCTACCCAGCATTCGCCTGGCGATCCGGGAAAACCCAAAAGAAACCCATGGACCAGGTAGGTCTGTCACAGGAATCGGATCCTGGCCTCTCAAATTCGGGCTACAGACGAAACTGCCTGGGTCTTCCCTCTCTGTATAGTCTGCTAGGAAATGTCAATTAAATGCCTAATAGTTGTTTTAACCTAGTTAAGATGTTCAATACTGATTGTACGTTAGTCATTAACCTTGTTTAAGGGATCTTCGTATTTACTAGTTCGATATAATAGGTGTTTTCCTGCAAACTGGACAGTCTAATAATATGTATGTTTCGTACACAAAAGACTAAATTCATTACACAGTTACTCTAACCATTGGGGCTAGAATTATTCTAAAAACAACTCAGGTTTTCCTCTTGATGTTACGATACCTACGAAAATTTCAGTTCTTATTATCTTCCTACCTGATACTGTGCAGGTAAACACTTTATTTCATCTACTCCAGTATGGATAAAGTTTGAAACAATACATAGGTTATTTAGCAATGTCAGTTTCTGTCTATAACCCTCATAGTTATTAAGCATCGAAAACAGAATGTTAGACTATACATATAAGTCTTTTTATCTTTTGAAACCTATTCTGAAGCCAAAAATAGTACTTTAATAAAAGTAAATGAGCTACAAAGCTTTACGCAAAACATAGCTTAAGTATACTTAGAGGTCATAAAGTTGATAATTATGCTTCGTAGTTTTGTAATGCAAAGCAAAATATTGAATTTTAACCAACAGATCAAGTAACTAAAAATGTTTACTAAGAAAGCTACATTATCATTATGTTAGAAGGAAAAGAATGGCTTTTAATGCTTTAACTATGTAATACGCTTAGTAACAATTTGACACCAACAGTTCTTCAATACAATTTTTATATCGTTTATCACATTTTGGGTACATTTGTATAGACGTATTTACTTACTTTTTATGTCAGATTTATTTTTCAAATTTGCGAAGACGTTTATGTTTGAGTGAGTGAGTGAATAAGTGAGTGAGTGAGTGTGATTGAGATTAGGATTTCATTACTGAGGGGATTCGGTACGTAGGCCACCATGCTGGTTCCATTGTTCCTATGTCCCCAAGTGGGAGCACCCCCGGGAGGAAGGATGAGGCGAAGGAGACAGAGGGCGGCTAAACCAAGAAACTACGGCAGTACAGAGGGCAGGGTTCCTACAGTTTACTTGGATAGAGACTTCCCCGACAGGCCAGGACAACGAACTCGCTCCCCTACAGCGGGACGGCAACGAGCTCAGCTGCCGAGCCCTAATGGTACCAAGGCAGGCGATCGGAGCCCCAAAGGTCCCTGGCTGGCGCTCCTGAAAGGGTCCCAGCAGAGGAGCAGAGACCGGCAACCGACTTACTGGAGGAGGATGTAAATTTCCTCAGAGCATATCATCCCGCCATTCAACGCCGACACACTCGCCGACACTTCTACCCTGTAAGAAACCACCAGATGAGAGATGATATGAAATGATAATGTAGATGAAATGGAGTGACAAAAAATTCGGGAGATGTAATTAACCTACCCAGAATTCGCCTAGCGGCCCGGGAAAACCCCCGATAAAACCCTTGGTCAGGTAGGTCGCCCACGGGAATCAAACCCGTATCTACTGAATGTGGGCCACAAACGAAACCGCCTGAGGCATCCCGCTCGGTGAGTGGGTGGGTAGGTGAGTGAGTGGTTGAGTGTGTGAGTGAGTGAGTGATTGAGTGGGTGCGTGAGTGAGTGAATGAGTGAGTGGGTGCGTGAGGGAGTGAGTGAGTGAGTAAGTGAGTGAGTGAGTGATGTGTAAGGGTCGATCTAGAAATATCTAGGTCATTTGGATTGGTCAGTAGTTTGATATTTTAATAATTCGCTGTCATAACTTCCAAAAGACGTAGTTGCCAGTGAAACATTACAATTTTAGGTGTTTTCTAGAAGAATTGGTCTTTGCAAAATAGCAAAACTTTTTAAAGTTTTGAATAACAAGTTATTGGGCATTGCTTATACTAGTATACGCCTTCTGTTGAGAAACGTTTATAATTATGACTTCACGACGTCCTTTTCCTGCTTTTCTACGTCGTTTGCACACTTCTACTTTTTCATTCTTTCTTTCCTTTATTCTTTCATTTTACTTTCACTTTCCTTTTTTATTTTTTTCTGTGATATGCAGCCTTTATGTAAGCAAAGTAACCTTCACAGAAATCCTTATATATTCGTAAACACCAGGATATATCGAGTTTTAAAGGTGAAAATGAGGTGTTTGAGCGTCCTATTTAATTTAACATTTATGTCAGCACTGTCTATTGGCAGATGAATAAATAGCATATGTTATATCATCCTGTATTATTAATCTATAAGCATAGTAAAAGCACCAGCGAAGAACAGTCGCAAGTGCAACACCAAGTTATGTAGGAGAAACAATGCCTAATAAATATTCTTGGAACTTAATTTTACTGTAGTAGTAACCGATTTTTTAAGCACTGAGAGACTATGTTTAATAAGAGAGAGGTATCTAAGTACGATGTACTTTATTATTTTGTGCTTGTAGTACTGGATATTAAATTCTATTTTAGCACACAGTCTTGGGAACCCTATAACGGTACATGGCTAACCGGCGTCAGGATGTACATTGTACTGCATCTGGAATCCTTAGAAACTGCACCCTTGTTAGCGCACACGGTCGATCGTATCCACATGTCCCTGGGGTCTCTGCCACCGTTCCATACAAAATAAATATTTTCCACCTAACAGCGACGCTGTCTATTGCTAGAGTCACTCCAGGGGCATAGGTGTGCTCGAATTTCGTCCCACAGTTCTTTTACATGCTGGTACAGCCATTGTCATAGGATTCAAGCATATAATGACATTAAAAACCACCGATCTGGAGGTGGTTTGAACCCGCTATCTTGTCGTCATTGAGGCAAACACTAATCAACTGAGCCAGCTAGACCCGGAGGTCAATTTAGAAGCACCTTTCCGCAGGCCCTCTTTATATTCCTATTTCTCAACTACAACCTAAAGTTCAGCATAGGGATTCCAAAGAAACTAAATTTTTAATGTCTCCAAGAGCTAATTTTAGCACAAGTGTGAGAGACAGTGAGAACGATTATAACTAAACAACGATTAAAGAGAAATTCAAATTTAAATTGTTCGTTGACGATAGTATTGCCAAATAAATATGTTCCTAAAGCACTCCTTTCATAGAACATCCTTTTGATTATTATCATTAGTACATCAACATTTCTCCAAATGTTTAGACTACTTATATTTGTAAATCATTTGAATGAGCAATAAAATGTGATTTTGAATACCTTATGATCAGTTGATCATCCATGAAATGCCCTTTGGTATGAAGGAAATTTGCTAACATCGTAAAAGAGATAGATAACATTTTACACATAAGTGCACAACACGCAGATTTTCAGTTTTGTTAAATAATTCTTTTGAGATGCTTTCAACATGTTTGTTCTTACATACTAAAGTTTCTCCGAAATGAACTATCAACGATATATATTATGCATTTTGTCATAAACGGCTTCGCTGTTTTTTCATTGGTAACAAAAATACTTGATTTTCATAAAGATTTGCGTTTTGCTTTACGGATCACACATGTAATCAGTTTGCTTGATATGAGATAGTTCCAGTAAAACTTAATCATGAAAAATTGTACATTTTCATTTTACTATTAAAACATATATCGGATTATATTACTGCCATAGTTCTCTGCGTTTGAAGAGTCGTAAAGTGTTTCATTAACTAAACAGAAGAAGACGGTGAACCGTCTAGTCATCTTATTTTATGGAGACGTCATAAAACAGATTAACAGGTAATCAGTTTATATTTAGTATTAGGTAACCTTAATATACTTCTCATATACGATTCTAGCCAATCATGTGCCTGAATTGTATAAAGGCAGATTTATTTGTTCTTTCCGTTTGGAAGACATTACAGATTGCTTGCTCTTTATAAAGTATATTGTGACTTTGTGGGTTGGTAGAATTAGAATTTCATTTTGCCGAAATTCGAAATGTTCTTTATTTACGTAGAGATACACTGTTCAATTCTCAAGTAACAACATTACATCACAATCTTCCAAGGTCTATGACAATAACAGCATCCAGTTCAGCTCTCTTTACAACACTACTCTTGTTATACAACTCACTCTATTTACTCACTCTATGCAATTCCTCTTGTTTCACAACAACTGACAGATCACTAGCCATGGCTTCTTTTTTATACACCCATTCGTGAATTCGAGACTGTTCTCTACAATCACTAGATGTTGCTCGAATCAACAAGGCATCTGAAGACGTAATCCGAATATTCTATCACCTTCCGGAAACATCTGGGCCGGCAAGTCTTTGTTGCCGGATAATTGTTTACACTAGCCGCGCTATCGTTAACTGCTTACGCAAGCTCTTAATTACAGTAAAACAATATCCGCCGTCTGTTTTCTATTTGTGCCGAAACTTTATTGCCTGTTGCCGCGACAATATAAAGCAATTTGAGAATATTTGTTGTAACCAGAGTTGTCTAAGGGTTTTAAAACAAATACCCTATTCTGCAGTGCATTACAGAAACAAGAGACAGAAAAAACTCCAAAATCCTGTTTTGCTACTGGAAAGATAAAAAAAGTACCGTGTAGTGTTGTAGCCTTATTTCTAAGTTTTTAAGCACAAATTATTTGTTGATATGTGTATGAAATTTGGCTCTAAGGCAGCGCTGGAGCTGTAATTTCCGCTGGTCACAATATACACCAAGACTGCGGTCATTGGAACAACGCATATTTTAGCCTTCACTAACGTCTATGAGGGCGGACAAGTTTCAAACGGATTTCCCTCATACCGTCTAATATTGCAAAAAACTTTCATCCATGCTCCGAAACACACGACTGTTACAGAACACCATTTGCGCCGTGCTAGTCATTCGCCTGTCAATTGCCCGTTTACATCGATTCTGGTTAGCTATCAAGAGAGACCGTGTGCTCCTGAGTTATTAATTTTCCTATCGGACAGCAATGTGAGATTTCATTGAACTCAAACCAGCCTATCCTATTTGGCGAAAGCGTAAAAGATTTTTCTGATTTTTTATTGCTGCCTTGAGGGTGAAAGGCTAATTGCTGTGTTTTAAGAGTTTTTACTCAGTAATTGATATACCAATATACTTTATATATTAATAATAATACAACTTTACGTATAGGCTGAGTAAAAACTTCGTTAAAATGTTAAACATAGCGATGGGTTTTAAGGGTATTAAGGTATATTTGCACACGGAATGTTGCAATTGAGGACAAGATGACTGACCAATGTATTCGTTTCTTTTTATCTACGTTTAGGATAATAATATATTATTGTTATCATCATCATCATCATCATCATCATCATCATCATCATCATCATCATCATCATCATTATTACTATTATTATTATTATTATTATTATTATTATTATTATTATTATTATTATTATTATTATTATTATTATTATTATTATTATTATTATTATTATTATTATTATTATTATTATTATTATTATTATTATTATTATTATTATTATTATTATTATTATTATTATTATTATTATTTCATGATCATTATCACTATCATTGTTATTATTATTACTATTACTATTATTATAATCATCATCTTTATTATTATTATTATTATTATTATTATTATTATTATTATTATTATTATTATTATTATTATTATTATTATTATTATTATTATTATTATTATTATTATTATTATTATTATTATTATTATTATTATTATTTGAACCTATATTTGATTTATACTATAGAGAATATGGTTATAATGTTACGACATCGCCTGCATCTTCTATAACTAGTGGATACATTATCGTTTAATTTTTATAGAAGTTCAATAACTAAGTGGTTTCTATTTGTTTTAGAAATCAAATTACATAGAATGTGTTATGGCGAGGGTAATTAAACGAAGATAAATGTGGAAGGGTCAACAGTGATATACGAGGGTGTTTCTAAATTAGACCGACAAAACTTGGCAATCGATAGATAACCTTATCTGAATCATATTTTAACAAGTAACCTGTTAGCTGAAACGCTTCGATTCATTGCAAGATGAATATTAATAGAAAGGAATGGAGAACACAGAGTAGAGTCGCGTCAGTCCAAAAGCGTTTGTTATTACTACTATCACTAGGTTTGTTTACTTCCAGAACTTACTAGTATTTGGATTCTTTACAGCATGTTTGTTTACTTAGCAGTCTGACCCTTCTACTATATGGCAAAGAGAGAAAGAGTATCGGGAAAAAGTTTACAACACAGAGATATTTACTTCAGCTTATCGCATGTATACGGCGAATCCCGTGTATGTATACTCTGTTCAGGTGTAATCATGTTTTATGGACAGCAATGTATCATACATCGGCAGGCGCGAGAAAACATATCATATAGACACACGCAGCTTCCAGTCGCTCTATTTGTGCTTCGTACCTTACTGTTCGTCAACTTACTAATATTTCACTCTTCTAATAGACCAGATAAGACCCGATAAGAGACGATCACAGCGCTGGTCACCTGAAGGTCAATACGCCTCAACGCTCTGTCGAGTAATAACTGTTACTGCTTCAGTTGTAATGCGTCTTTTACTGAGAACTGAATAGTGGCGTTTGGGAAGTACGGCAGACATGGCATGAATTGGCGGACATACATTTGTTATACGGTGAAGCATTTGGACGTCCTTTGGCATAGAAGCTTTACCTCCAGTGTCCTCACCATACGTCATTTGCCAATAATCGTCAAACATAAAGCGAATGGGGGTCATTACTTAGACGCGCAGATGGGCAGGGGCGGAAGCGTGTCGTGCGAGGAAGCCGTGCTGCAGTAGGTAGCGAATACTTTTGCTGAGTGCTCAACAAGTCGCATGGCACTTTCATACTGGCCATGTCACGATCTGGAGAATTTTGCAGGAAATGTTATTGTATCCATATCTTGAGAGAGTCCACGCTCTTACACCAAGTGACTGTCAACTCCGATTTAACTTCTACCTATAATTATTAGTATTTGAACAAATGCGTACTCCAACCAAAGTGTGCAAGCCATGTATTGTTCACGGATGAAGCATGCTTCACATGTGAGAGGACATTCAATTCATGCAATGCTCATGTACGGTGCTTCGACAACCTCCATGCCACGATTGTGCAATCACAAGAACAGCGATTTAATGTCAGTGTCTGGGCAGGAATTGTAGATGACTTCCTAGTGGGACCACACACTTTGCCCAATCGACTAAATGCCAATAATTATTTAGTATTTCTTCAACATTTTCTGCCTGTGTTACTACACTCGCTTCTTCTCAACATCAGAATGAACATGTGGTTTCAGCATGATGGGCACCAGCTCATTTTGGGAATCAAGTACGCAACTATCTGACAACTACATTCGGCAATCGTTGGATAGATCGTCGACCACTGTCTGTCCTGGTTTGACGCCAATGGATTTCTTTTTGTGAGCCACCTGAAGGCTATGAAATTTCTGTAGACACCGAAGAAATCCTTGTAGCGCGAATTGCCAGCGCAGCAGCTGAAATCAGGGGAAACCCCTGGGATCTTTGGAAGGATAAGGCAAGGTATGGCATGGCGATGCACTTCTTGTCTGGAAGTTAATGGACGTGTGTTGCAGCATTTATTAATGTGATAAGACAAACAATTGGACCAATTGTCTCCTTTTGTTACAGTTGGGTGATTGTTCGAACCTTCGTTTTTCCGTTATTTTCAGTTTCTTCTTTCCTGCACAATGCACATACATACAATGCACATGTAAAGCTGAATGGCTTTACTTATATACAAGTCTAATTACGTCCACTCCTTCCACTAATATCCTTCTTGTATTGAAGCGAAGAGCCACAGCCCATAAGTTCCTTAACCAAACATGCTTGAAAGAAGAGTATCTATCTGCTTTCGAAATATGTTGATCTAATTAAGAAACATCCTGTATATTCCAAGGAATGAATAACCGTAGAGGTTTTTGGTAGATGACATATACTTCTAAACTACATATACTTCTTAAATTACAACTGCAGCAAGGACATCAGGGAAAAAGAATTACATTGAGCAAAGTCGCTTGCAGCAACTGACAAAAGAACTCCATTTTCACCTAAGGAAGAAGCTTCTGAAATGCTACATCTGCAGTACAACAGCATATCAAACATGGGCACAGAAGAAAATGTAAATGAAGTAGTCATCCAGAAAGAGAATTCAGGTGCAGTTGTGCAAGAAAATTATTCAATGAACGGAAGAACAAGAAAGAATTATTAAGGAAATACGACAAAAAGAGATAAATTCGGCACGTTATACAGAAGAGAAAGGTCAACTGATAAGGATAGATCTTGAGAAGGAGAGGTTTGCTGATAAGTAGATGTCATTAAATGGAGAAAAAATAATGATAAAATAAGTACCGCAAGAGAAACTGGGATATTTGTTTCACCATTTAGTTTTTGCCAGAAAGTTTCATAAGTGTCCTTAAACAAGGCATTCTAACTCTGAATAAGACAATCCACGGTGGGACTTCTTCCCAAGTAATTATATAAAGATATAGCACAAGTATATCAAAAATGAGAAAAAATAATATTTATTAATATTACAACGTACAATAAAAGATACAATACTAATGTATTTCCTTTACAAATCCTTAAATGCAGAATTTTAGAACATAATTGTAGCCTAATTACAAACTATACGTCATGACAATTATTTTGTTGAATTCTTTAATTCAGTACCACGACAGTGTTGCCAAATTGATATTCCTTTATCAATACTTTGTTTAGTCTTGTATCAAAGTTGCTGGTGTTGTTGGAAGCTGCTGAAACTCAGTTCAAGCAAGCCAATTGTTTAGTTTTGTAGATAAGCTAATGCAAAGAATTTATTTGATACTTTTATTTAAGAAAAACGTAACAATAAATTTGATCGCTATTCAATACACTGTGATAGAAATTGGGTGTTTTCTTAGGTGACCAATAGATGTAAAGTTGACCTTCCTTGCACTAATATTATACTTATAATGGTAGTAATACAGAAATTGCACCATCTATTAACTCGTACTCCAGAACGTATTGCACCCAAGATAATAGTACGAAAATTGCGTATTTCTCTAGCGTTCCGCCGCGTAGATGGCCGCGGGTTCGAGTCCCGCCTTGGGCATCGGTGTTTATGTGTATAGTGAATATGTGTGAAAATAAGGAAAATATATAAGAAAATAAATGGAAATAAAGAGAAAACGGTTAAATAAGGGGAAAAAAAATAGGGGGAAAAAACACAGTATATCAGGAGCTAAGTTTGTCTGCCGTCCAAGAAATAGTGATTCATTAGTCGAAATATTTTGCAAGTAAGTGTAATGTATTTGTTCGATTCTAGTGCTGTCTATTATTATTCCTGTATTTTTTGTAACAGTTGACTCGATTACAACAGGAAATTTGCACCTTTGTGTGCATTTATGTATTTCTAATGCATTAGCCGCAACTGTGCATTTTCTATGGGAAGTGGAGAAAATTGGGGCTATTTAACAACAGTAAATTTGAGCTTTTAGTTATTTTCACCCCGTTGTTGGCATTTGTAAATGCATCGTATCAACTTTTGAATTCAGTTAATAAGACTATCGTGTGCATATGGAATAAAGATTCATTATATACTTTAACATCGGATTTCTATCACTCGTTAAGATAAGTGGGAGGAAGAGGCCAAGTACTGTAGAACCCCAATACTAAGTATTGGGTTTTACTAAATTCATAATCAAATTTGATTTTCTGAATTTAGTTATTCAAGTAAAGGTAAATATTTAACAAAATTTAGTTGATTTCTAAGTTACTTAATTTATTTAGCAGGATATGGTGATCAACATTATCTAGTCCTTTTTATAAACATACAAATTCTATTTATGCATTTGACTTATAATTACTATAGCTAATAGTAAAATATCATCATCACACTATAGTTAATATAGGGACCAAAGTGATTACAGTTTAAAATGATACCTATATTTTACTAAATAGTTTACCAGTCTCCCTATTACAAGATTTCTAAGAAGTTTAGAAATAGAAGGAAATAAAAATATTGGCCTATGATTGTTCATACTACTAGTATATATAGTATATATATATATAGCCTCTTTATATTCGAAGGGGATTCGGCACGTGACCAGACTAGATCTGTTATACCCATGTCCCAAGTGGGGCATCCCCGGGGAGGGAGGATGATGTGAGAGGAGACAGAGGACGGCCGAACCTAAGGAATCGCTACAGAGGACGAGGTACCTGCACTTTACCAAATAAAAACTCCCCGGTGATCCAGGACAATCGTCATCCCACCTGCCGTGGTCTCGAAAATCACGAGGCCGGTTCGAGGACCGGAGGCCTCTTCCCCAGAGCAGGATACTCCAGGCAGGTTGGCGCAACCGGCATCCCGCCTGCCGCATGCTGAATCGCCTCGGAGACCGAAGTCCGTCCACCGGAGGAGAAGACGTTTTCCTCAGAGCGTATCATCCCGCCATGCAGTGCCGAGACTCCCGCCGACACTTCTACTCTGAAAGATGTAGAATTCCAATGAAAATAGAGGTGAAATGGAGGGATAGGAATCCTAGGTATGTCATTAACCTACTCAGCATTCACCTAGAAACCCAGGAAAATCCCGAAAGAACTCATGGGTCAGGTATGTCGGCCACGGGAATCGAACACGGGCCTCCAGAATGCGGGCTACAAACGAATTTATTAGTAGCATATACCGCAAGTAGAAGTGGAAATGATGCACCTTAATTTTTTGAAAGCTAGCTGCAAAGCGTTATTTCCATCCAACATTGCTTTAAACAAACTAAGTAATGCAGAATTTCCAATTTTCCGGGAAAAATACTTCGCACGAAAAGGTTCTGATGAATCAACAAGAAAAAAAACTGCCTTGAAAAAGTTTAGGAAGAGGTAATTTAATGAAATTAGTTTCTTACTCAATGCCTCAAGCACCTTCCTGATGTTTTGAGCTTTATAAGCACCTGTGAATTATTTAAAACTTTTAAATGTAGTATACAAAAATATTTTCAAATGTAGCAAAATTATGTATGTCCTGTAGTGTCACGGAGTTTTATATATTTAGGTTATTGTCAACAAAAGATTTTTACATATGTTGCCCATGAAAAATTGATCTACTGATCTCAAATTGCATTACTGAACTTTACTAATTTTCAATAAAATAATTCTACTCAAGTAATAGAAGAAATGTGAGACGATATAAACGAAAATGAGGAGCAACGATGGTGATGCTACAAATGCAGTGGCACACATGTCTAAAGCTGTAAAATCTTTGCAGCTATTTTATTGTAAGACGGTTCATACAGCTTGCTTAGCACATGTTTTCCACTCGTTGGCTGAGGAATTTAAAGCGAATTTTCCAGAAGTAAATGCGTTGATTTCCTCCACGGCGCGCAATGAAGAGCTACATTTACTAATATGGTACAAGATACTCGTCTATCACTAAAGCCAATCCTCGCGAGGTGGAGAAAAAGAATTGAAGCAGTGGTGTATTACAATGAAGAAGGTGTTGAACGTGATGGAAAAGAATGAAGCAGTAAGCAAGCATCCCCGCTGCAATACTTGCTTGCAATGAGAAGAGTCTCCAGCATAAATTAGTGCTTTTAAGACTTACTTTGGCAAAATACCAGTTACAATCACATGTTCGGAAGAAAAAAGGCATGCCTTTATCTTCTGCCCTACATATACATGAAACAGCTGTCGTCGTAGGACAAATAAGACAGTGTCTTTGTAACAAAACTGTAAAACTGAAGCAACGAATTTGGATTTAATGTTTCTTTGGGACGTGATTATGGTGTGCAATGTGAATCTGGAAAAGAAATTAATGCTTATTCTGTTAGTGACGAGATTCTTTTCCATACAGTACTGTATCTTTTTGTGAACCGCGAAGATCTTCCACTTCATAGATCAATAATAATTTAAGCCACAGAAGAAAATAGACAGCTTCTTCCAGAAAACTGGAAAAAATATTTGATTATTGCAATAATGCTAAAATACACTGAAAGAGAGACGGGAACTTTGCAACTCTTTAAATTTACTACTGCTTGAGTTTAAGAATAAATTTGAAAATTCGACTAATTCATCAAAATTGTTAAATGTGAGAGATTTGGATGAATATCAAATCAAATCAGTCTAATCTAAATGTCTAAATGTCTAATTAAATGAAAATTATAAAGTTTTAGAGCATATTTACTGGATTTTTAGGACATAGATACAAGCATATATTTATACTTTATAGTACATATAAATCCGAGCTCTAGTCATGACTAATGCTGATAAAGCAACAAGTAGGATTCTCAACTTCCGATTAGGAGTCCATATTTAAGAAGCACAATGCAAAATCATCCCGAAATGTTAAGACTCCAGACGTTTTTCAACCAGCAAGATGCTGTGCCGCTTCAGGATCAAGAAGGTAGCTATATATTTTTCTAGTGATGGTGATTATGATAACGATGTTCCAAGTGTTCAGTTCTAACTAAACCAAAAGAGACATCCCTTAGGTGTTGAAAGGGCTCAATTTGGTCTCATAGTGAATGTGGACAAAGATTCTCACTTGATATTTTCAGATAAATACATTACACTGTTCTACAAAATAAAGATTTTGTTCACAGGTTTGCAATTTTAACGCTGATATTACGTAACTGGTGAATTGAATGGTGCTTTCCATTTTTCTCTATCATATGTGGCTTTCTCACAATTCACAAAATAAAATTGGAAATGCTGTTTTTCGTGCATTATAAAAATAAATTTAGAATGAAATTTGCGATCTGAGAGATCATATTAAGTAACCTAAATTGAATAGTGTTATAAAATAACTTTTGAAAATACATATGCAAATTTGCGATCCGAGAGATCATATTAAATAAATTTTGAGAATACATACTGCTTTTGGTGTAAAAACACGTGCATTATAAAATGAACACCGTATGAAAATTTTCTCAGCAATAATCCCATACAAATACCTACATATCTGCAAAAGAAGGTATGAAGTTACTTTTTTCTTGGCTTGAAGGGTGGCTGCGTTGACTTACATTTATGTTGTGGCTGAGGAACTTCCCTTCTCAAGCATTATCTGAGGGATCCCAAATTATCGGGGAAATAGTCCTATCAGTTTCTGTGTACTGCGGATCTTTTATATTTCCAAGAAACTTACTGATTTCCACCATGCTTGCAGTTCTTTATCATTCATGGTGTCCAAAAATGCACTACACTTCGTCAGTTATCTTATCTGAGGTCCAACAAATTTACCCTCCGTTATCTTAGCTTCGGACATCACAGAAAATTTACTGCTTAGGTATTTGAAACACAAACCACTCTTGAGCAGACTCCCACAAATGGTTCCATAATACCAAATTTTGTATGCAAAGGAGGCAATAGCAATTTATTTGGATTAACTATGCTGACACGAATGACGTTAAACGTTTTCTCTTGGGCAATTTTTTCACTCTCCAGTGTTTAAACCTATTTCTACTGTCCCATCCGCATAAAAGGTATGGGAATTTGGTGTATCTCCTTGCTGCCATAGTAAGATATTCGATATCTTTAAGTCTCCGCACAATAGCCATTGAAGTTCCTGTAATTAATTCTTTCTAAAATGGTTTGAAGATTTTCATATAAATATTTTAGAAACAGAAATACAACTGGTATTGAGGTAAATTCGCTTCTGTTGTGGATTACAACGTCTTTTAGACTTCTTTTCGTACCTACGGTCAATAAAAAAAATTTTAAAAAAATAAATAAACGCTCTTATATGTTGGTCTTCTCCGTTTTTGAATTAAACTTGGTTAATCGGAACACTATACAAGTTGAAATGAAATAAACTAAAATGTGTAGTGTTTAACGCCCACTTTTACTACATACGGTACCGGATATCATACGGTACATACGGTATCTAATGATACATTAGATGAAGATGGAGCATTGGTGGAATGAGATGGTGGGGGAAACTGAAGATTCCGGAGAAAACTGGCCACAACTGTGTACCACAAACATCACTTTGAGGGGCGGCCTATAAACATATTGGTTTAACATCTTAAAGTACTTCATAGATCGTTCATCCCATTCCTATACGTGGAAATTGGGGTATCGGAAGCCAACAAACTTGATCCAAGTAATTCGCACTTCTCTGTGTTAAGACCTAAATGTGTTCCTAAATCATAAACTCCTCTTGATTAAAATGCTGTGACTTGTCTTCAGCAGTCTGTGCTGAGAAATCCTCATCTGTATTGGAATTTTCTGTTTACCCAGAGACTGAACTAAAATATATTCGTATTTATAATCGCAATTATATATAATATCTAATACTTAATAGTATTAGTTCCATAAAAATAATACGTGTTATGTGAAAACTCATATAGTTTTCAAAAACAGCGCGTTCGCTTCCATGTAAGTAGCCCATTTTCATCAAAACCGGAAAGAGTCTCAGAAAAGTTTAGTTGCTGAATGCAAAGGAATACTTATTATGTTACGAATCCAACACTGATAACGTGAACAGAATAAGATCTTGATTAATATTTTAAATATCATAACTACTAAGACCTGAAGCTTTCCTGGCGACGAATACGCTCACTTTCTTCTCGGGCAGCCAGCCAGGTGAAAAGATGATTAGATATCAACGTTTCGGGAGCGTGCATCTCTCCCCGTATTTATAAAATGTTATAACCACAAATGAAACACTGAATATAACACAACTATAAACAAAGACAGAACACTATCATAATTTGCACTACTGAACAAACCATTGTTTTCAGTCAATTAAATGCCAGGTCAGGAGTAAGTATAGAAAATTGTGTCAGCTTCGAAGTGGTCTCTCTATTTACAAGAGTACCACTTCAAGAAGCCATCCAACTTCTGAAGGAGCAATTTCCGGCTGATATCACAGAGCTCTTCCAACATACCCTGACGTCCACTTTCTTCTTGTTTGGTGGTACTTTCTATGAACAAGTAGACGGAGAAGCAATGGACTCCCCTTTGCCACCAGCTATAGCTAATTTCTATATGGAACACCTAGAACATGAAATATTTGCCACAGCTCCACTTGAACCGTCTCATTTCTATAGATACGAGGACGACACTTTTGCAATTTGGCCACATGGATCAGACACTTTGCCTAGCTTTCTTGCGCATCTCAACAGCCTTCGACCTCAAATACAGTTTACCATGGAAGTGGAGAAGGATGGAACTCTTCCATTCCTGGACGTTCTTGTTTCAAAACACAGCAACGGTATACTGGGTCATGCTGCAGATCGCAAGCTTACACACACGGATCTCTATCTGAACGCTCATAGTTTCCATCAGAAGTCTCAACGACTGGGAGTTCTCAACACACTGGCCCACAGAGCTTTATCTATCTCTGATCCCAGCCACTTAAAACAAGAATTACAGAACCTGAGACTCACTCCGTCAAAATGGCTAATACGAATATGACGGTGAAGCCTCGATCACCAAAGCTAGAGAAGGGAAACCTGTAATAGAGCAAACGTCAGATAAGCCTACCGCTACAGCCTGCATCCCGTTTACCGGCAATATATCCGGCAGAATCAGCAGAATTCTCGCCAAATACAACATCAAAAACCATCCACTAGCCACCTACAAAGATTAAACATCTGTTGAGACCGTGAAAGACAAACTGGACTTCCAAGTTCCGACACCGTATATAGGACAAACCGGAAGGACCATCGCTACTAGAATAATCGAACATGAACGGAGCATTCGTTTAATGCAACACGAGAAGTCTGGGCTGGCAGAGCGTTGTTTTGATAACGACCATAGAGCCAATTTTCGGGAGACGACCATCTTGGCAAAATGCAACCGTTACTGGGAGCGGAGATTTAAGGAGGGTTTGGCAATTTCCTCTCAAAGGAGCACGCGTAATCGTGATGCTTGATTTCAGTTCAGCTCCTCTTGGAAACCAGCCTTAAAGTGTAAATCCGTCGATTTAAGAAGCAAAGATCAATACAGCTTGATAATCAAGTTAAGTAGTTTGTTTCTTTGACACAATTTTCTATACTCACGCCATCTCCTGTCCAGGCATTTAATTTACTGAAAACAGTCTTTTGTTCGTAATGCGAATTTTGATAGTGTTTTGTCTTTGTTTATAGTTGTGTTATATCCAGTGTTCCTTGTGTGGTTATAACATGTTATAAATATCCTGATGATGGGAGAGATTTACACTCCCGAAACGTTGGTATCTAATCACCTTTCCAGCTGGCTGGATGCCCGAGAGGAAAGTGAGCATCAAACTACTTTTTTCTTACATAAATCGTTGTTTAACTCATATTGTTAACCTTAAATTACACAAAAAAGCTTTTTATAGCATAAATGCATTCAGGAACGCCTTATTTTTTATACAAAGGTTTGAATCACAAGTGCTTTGAACAGTCAAAGATAAATATTAGAAATTCCGACATACAAAGCCCCATGTGACAAAACTGGTATCTACATGATAGCCGTCAGTTGCCTCCATGGTCCAATTAAGTGTGACATATGGGCATTCTGAATTACCATCAGAATTACTTTGCCACTCTGAAGCATTATAACTGGTGGTTTTAAAGATGATATTGTGGGTTACATTCTAAAACATACCTTTTATACCTGATTAATATCAAGTTCCTGTTAATGGAATACATACCCACGGCAGCTTTTGAGTTTCTGTGGTATGATGCAATTTTTTAGCGCGCTAAATAAAGACTGCTTTTGTCTCGGGAAACATTCAGCTTCTAATTTCAAATTTTAAGGTTGTTTGAAGCTTAATAATAGCACTCGAAATACCCTTAACGTTCACTTGTTACTGTAAAAATAATGAGATTTGGGTTAGGTAAGTGTAAAGTATTTAATATTTAATCAATTTGATTTTCTATATGGGAGGTTTATATAATTAATGTTACTTTGAGTTAAAATATCGCTTTGGAACAAGCACACAGGGGGAGGGGGGTCCATGGAAGTAAACAATGATGTCCAGTAAGGACGGCTGGAGGCTTTTCCTTTCGCTTGTCTTTTTTATTATTATTATTATTATTATTATTATTATTATTATTATTATTATTATTATTATTATTATTATTATTATTATTATTATTATTATTATTATTATTATTATTATTATTATTATTATTATTATTATTATTATTATTATTATTATTATTATTATTATTATTATTATTATTATTATTATTATTATTATTATTATTATTATTATTATTATTATTATTATTATTATTATTATGAATATTATGATTATTATTATTATTATTATTATTATTATTATTATTATTATTATTATTATTATTATTATTATTATTATTATTATTATTATTATTATTATTATTATTATTATTATTATTATTATTATTATTATTATTATTATTATTATTATTATTATTATTATTATTATTATTATTATTATTATTATTATTATTATTATTATTATTATTATTATTATTATTATTATTATTATTATTATTATTATTATTATTATTATTATTATTATTATTATTATTATTATTATTATTATTATTATTATTATTATTATTATTATTATTATTATTATTATTATTATTATTATTATTATTATTATTATTATTATTATTATTATTATTATTATTATTATTATTATTATTATTATTATTATTATTATTATTATTATTATTATTATTATTATTACTATTATTATTATTATTATTATTATTATTATTACTATTACTATTACTATTACTATTACTATTATTACTATTACTATTACTATTATTATAATTATTATTATTATTATTATTATTATTATTATTATTATTATTATTATTATTATTATTAATATTATTATTATTATTATTATTATTATTATTATTATTATTATTATTATTATTATTATTATTATTATTATTATTATTATTATTATTATTATTATTATTATTATTATTATTATTATTATTATTATTATTATTATTATTATTATTATTATTATTATTATTATTATTATTATTATTATTATTATTATTATTATTATTATTATTATTATTATTATTATTATTATTATTATTATTATTATTATTATTATTATTATTATTATTATTATTATTATTATTATTATTATTATTATTATTATTATTATTATTATTATTATTATTATTATTATTATTATTATTATTATTATTATTATTATTATTATTATTATTATTATTATTATTATTATTATTATTATTATTATTATTATTATTATTATTTATATTATTTCATTATTCACTTTTAAAGTATCATTATATGTTTAGTAAAAATGATAGAGAAAGGAAAGAGGTGATGGAAACAAAGAAAGCATGGGATGAATTATAATGGTAAGTTAATTAGTCTGTGCCCTAAGTGATGGAGAAAAGAAGAAGAGAACTTTAGCTTTTAAAGATGTATGGCTATAATATGCAATTTCCAAGAATAATTAGTGGTAGTTGATTCACCTGGTACTTCATTAAGAAATGATATCACTAGAAGCACATTCATAAGAGTAACTATATTACATATATTACAATATTTAATTACTGAGCTCCCTCCTACAACTAAGGCTGCGAGAGTAAAAATGTCCCTTCACTTCTACTAACTAACAAGCTTTACAAGGAACTGTTAATTAGCTCATTATGAATCCTCGCTTCAAACTTTGTACAAAGATCGTATCTACATGAATACAAAGGAAAGTAGAGTAAGATATCACTCCCAAACCGAAATTCTTGCGAGGAAGCTGCATTAAAAGTGTGCTGCATAAATTTAATATAGAACAAAGTCAGCTATGATCCACACCAGCTTTTGAGTGATATTATAGTCTTTATAAAGAGATATTCTCGATATTGGGGAGAATTATAAATTACTGTTTGTTATTGCTTGTTAAATGACTAGTCCATGCTGACTAGCATGGAACAGCAATTTAAACGTTATGTAATCGCAATAACTTATGAAATGAGATTCCTCTTACACTTTGCTTTTAATTGAAGTTATTCTAACATTGTATGTAGTCCAGCTCGAACGGCGAAAACCTATTGGAAATGCGTTTAAAATCTAGTGTTGCACCAGTTACAATAGCTATTCATACATACCCTTCATGTGCAAAACCATGTGTTCGACTACTAGCGTCATTCATAGGTCAGCGTACTGTGCTCGCTCCGTCAGCTCAACGGACAGTAGGAGTGAGACCATTAAGTACTCGGCAGTTCAGTGCACGTAACGGCAGACATGAGTAAGTTGAAACCGATAAATCCGTCAACGTTGTTACAAGGTACGTCGACATTGTTTACGGGATAATGAATATGTAATTGGAGAGGAAGATGAGTCGTTTGCATGCTTGTTACGTGACATTCTGTTGCAAAAATACTACGGAAACCTAACGGAAATGATACCCACACCTTGGATAGGAACAGTGATCGCGAGTCTAACGGTGGAGAAGTAGTACACGAGTATGAACGTTCCAACTGTTCTGATAGTGAATCATCATCTCCAATAAATGCATGAAGAAATGTATGTCAAAGTGATTACGCTCCTTCACCCCATAGAATATCACTATCAGGTATGCTAACAACTATTGATGACCGATCTTTGCACAATATCTATTAAGATTATTTTCATCGCGGTTACAATTCATACTGGAAACTACTAAATCGATATAGCTGCATTCGGCCAAAATCCAATTGCAAGGTCATTCTACCTAGATCGTTCTACATTCACACTCAGAAAATAGGCCAATTCAAGGAAAACAAAACATCCAAATTGAAAGCTGTGAAAGAGTCTGTATTAACCGAGTTTGATAGACTTAGAGACTACGGATCAGTGGTTCACTTTTTGCGTATTCAAGCGTGGGGTATAAATGTAGTTAGAGCAGTTGGTCTGGACAATTTTAAAGCTTCTATGCGTTTCATCGGTAGCTTCAAATAGGAATGTAACATTTTGTCCAAGCATATCACTTCTGTCATGGCTGGCAAGGATATTCAGGATCATATTATTAGACAGAAAGGAAACATTTGTGGCAGATGTGAATATACTTATTAGAACGAATTAAAAACGAATAAGATAAGTCAAGAACACGTGTGGAATAGTGACCAGAGCCAATTCATTTATGAACTGTCATCTTGTTCAACACTATCACACAGAGGTGAAAAATCAACCACTTCTGTGGTTCAGTCTGTTTATAGCTTCACACACAGTTTCACAATAGAAATGGTTATTTCTATGGAAGATAGATTAGGGAACAAGCTTTCTTCCAGGAAAGTCAGGGGGCGTTTGGTCCACAGCTTTCAAACAAATTAGCAGCAATCTCTCCACAGAATATCCATTATCAAGCTATTAAAAGTAGAAAAATGACCAGAAAGCACATGAAACGCTTTTTATATTTCGTCCTGGCCTATCATGTTTGACAGAAAAGTATGTTAGTTTGTGATTGCTGGTCAGGAGACAGAACGACTACAGACTGATAGAAGAACGATCTCCCAACAAGGAATGCCATGACATGACGAGAATTATTAGAATGCTTAATTAGCGCTTCAAATAAGATAGACAAAAGGAAAAGTAATGACATTCCAGGGAAGAAATGTGGTATCAACAAAACATTAATAGAGGTGTAACAGTATTTTTGGGTTATGTGTGGAGGAGGTGTTAAAAGTTTATAAATTTATAAAAATATGATATGTAAATATATTTGGTAATTTAAATAAGTAAAATCATATGTAATTGTGTGATTGGCCGAAGTAATAATTGTATGACGTAATATGATGTAATGTTGTGACGTGAATAAAATCGTCCAATCACAAAATTAAGAGAGGTGTAACGATAGTTACAAGAAAAATCAATAATCTTGGTATATAGAGAGATGTTTTGTAATTGTGACTGTGATGAATAGTGGTGCGAGATCAAGAACATTTAAGTAATAGTTTGAATCTGTTTAAATATAAAAAAGGAAGAATCTATCGATATGTTGGAAGTGACTGGGAAAGTAAGTTCAAGTAAACTGTAATCTAAATAATACAATTAGATAGTTACAAAATTTGACTTCTCCGAAACTTTATTCCGAACCACGCCTTAAAACCAAGAATCTCACAACTCTTAGCTAACCAAGTACAACCATCAAGAAACAAATCAAAATAAAACGAATTTGTTCTCGACGTGGATCTTCGAAAATTCAACGTGCATCCCATCTCAAATATAAAAATCCCGTACCAAATTGCGCCCGAACGTGTGGATTAAGATGGAGAGAAATTAACGACGAATAGTCCCAAATTCCTGTCCCAAATGGAGCTGCAACGAGTGGTCGAATAGGATAAAGAAGAGTGGAGAATAAAACATCGTACAGCTACGTGGGAATATAAAAGGAAAGGAGAAAGAAGAGAGAAGAAAGAAGAAAAAGAAAACTGGTTTAAGTGAGTGAAATTAAAAAAATAGTAGTAGTAGATTTATGTTGCTAAGAAATCAGAAAATAGTTAAAAGGATGGCGAGTAGAAAATAAATAATAGTGGAAGGAGGAGCTAGTGATGGTGTAGGAATGAGTAGGGAAGATGTAGGATTAAGTAAAGATAACGAGTTAATGTTAGAAAGGATAACGAAAATATTGAGTAATTTAGATGCTAAAATAGGAGATGTAAAATCAGAGTTGAAATCAGAGCTGAGTGATGCAAAATCAGAATTGTTGAGTAATTTAGATACTGAAATAGGAGATGTAAATGCTAAAATAGGAGATGTAAAATCAGAATTAAAACAAGATCTTGAACAAAATATAAATGAATTGAGAGAAGAATTAGGAGATAAATTGATACAAAGTGTGAACAATTTAGAGGTTAGTTTGTCACAAAAGTTAAAACAGGAATTGAAAGGTGAGATAGCATAAGAAATTAGAGAGGGAAGAAAAGAATGTAAACAGAATATGGAAAGGTTATTGCAAACAGTAGAACATAATAAGAATGAAAATAGACAGGAAATTATGAAATTAAGAGAAATAATTCAGGAAAGTAGGTTAGGTCAGGACATTGCGAAAGAAGAAATGAGAATGGAATTAAACAAAGAGTTAGAGACATTTAGGATACAATCAGAAATAACACAAAAACGCGACGCGTGACGCGAAGAAACATTGCGGGAATCAGGGCTGAGTGGGAAAATGAGAAAATATGGCTGTATATTGATGAAACTCAAAGACTCAACGGGAAGAAAAGTGGGAAATCTAGCGGTCGGGATCTTAAACATGATAAACATGACGAGACAGTTCCTGACCGTGGGCTTTTATTAGCTTACAAAGAAATGTCGGCAACAATTCAGATGTTGCTAGGCTCTGCAAATAAAGCAAGCACATGTTATGCCCAAATGGTGTTAAGTACGATAGTGTGATTATTTTCCTGACCAACCAACGCAGCACCTCATTAAGAAAGCGGCAGAAGTACTTAGTGTCAGTTATCATAAAAATAGACATGTGTCTTGCTTTGCCCTTGCGCTACATAGGGTGTGTGAAACTGTTCGGTTGCTGTACCCCAATATAGACAAGTTGGTACTGGTTGTTAAAGCCCCTAAGCGATTTATTCGCTTTGGGAATAAAACCTCCCATGTTCCATTACCATCAACACCAATTGTTACTCGCTGGGGCAGTTGGCCCTCAGCAGTGGGGACATTTGCGGAACATATTGATAGCCTTAAATCGGTTGTGGATCAACTGGACGAAGATGATGCTTCATTTATAGAAATTACTCAAGATCAGCTAAGTGACAGTTGTTAAGGAAATGAGGGCATTTTGCTGCTAATTTGAGTTTCTTGTGCGATCCCATTACTAAACTAGAAGCTGTAACTGATCTCTTGTTAGCGTTAAAGAAATAGTTAATATCGAACGAAAATCAAATCACTCGAAAGCTTAAAAATGAAAACTTTAAAACACAAGTTCAAATTGGTGTTAGAAGAACAATATAGGTTTTCAAATTATGAGAAAAGTTGCTAAGAGTTCCAGAAGATCATCAGTTAGAAATTGAGCGTTTAAGCATTAGCGACGAGCATCTTATGAAATATGCAAAAGTGACATCACGTGACATAGAACGACCATTCTCCCTACATCGAGTAGTGTTACGTGACAATCAGCATAGATTTGTAATTGACAATTTAGAGAAGGCATGCGTCGTGCACTGTAACGCTAACAATTGACATATGATATTGTAATGCGGTAATTTTAAAAGATTAGAACAATTAAAAATACCACTGGGGTCGCAATCTCAGAAGTGATCGGGACTTAACTTCCCTTGGTGACAAAATTTTAAATTAAAAGCACCTGCTTTATACATAGAAGAACATGAAGTCATGTTTGTTGCTGAATAAATGTTGCGTTATTTGGGAGCGTTGATCGGTTGTTATACACTTTCCACATGGCTGACAATATTGAATCTGTTTTAAATTTATATGAGAATTACTTTACGTACTGCTTTATCCGAAATGTTACACTACCTTTTCCCTACGGCATTTTGGTTTACACGAATCATTCAACACATATATTAAGCATTGCCCGGCACTTCTGAACTGTACTGAACTGAAGGAACAAGAACATCTCGAACGCGCAATCGTGTTGAGTGCAAGTACAATGTGCAATACTCTGACGTCTAAAAATTCTTTCCTGCAAGTTACCTGGATAAGCTTATATTTTAGATAACTGTTGACAATACGTAATCTAATCTCAGGTTACAGGATAAGTAGGAAGTTGCATAGCTTCTGCTCTAAAAAACAAAGTCATATAGCTTGCTACACGCAGTAAAAGGAGAAACAAAGCTCGGTTTAATATAATGGTAAAGTGCATAAAATATGTCCTAATAATAAATTGTTCAAAATATTTATAATTGCATAAAAATATGTATTTGCCTAAAATATTTCCTTAGTGATGACTCTTTAAACCTACATGAGTTAGTCTTAGGACAGTCACATATGTCTTGCTTTTATTAGGCAAGAAAGACGAAGACTCACGGGTTCAAGACTGCAATATATCAAAGCTTCATAGACTTTAGGTTTTAGCCGTGGTTTTCCCTTAACCTGGAAGACGAATGTCGGAGAAATATAAACTCTATATACCCTGAAGTCATTTGAGCATTATTTCACCCATTTCAGTCATCGTTCGGAATGACATAACGTTGGAGGACGTAATTAAAAACAATACAATTACTTTAGTAAATCATATGACTGTGGAGTTTTGTAATGTTTAATGGAACGTTTTAGAATTCTAAACAATTAGAAAGTGGGAATCGTAATACATGACTCCTGTTATAATTTCATTTTCATTTTCTTTAGTTATAGATTGTATTCATAAATATAGCATGTAATATAATCAAAATGTAGTAATTAAAAAGAATTAGACTACAAGAAGCACTGAATGTTACAAGTGATGCCAATTTTGTCAGCTACGATACTGTTGATGTTATGGAAATACGAGGGCCGTTCAGAAAGTAGCCTCCGATCGGTCACAGTGCGGGTAGTAGGGGGAGTAGCGACGCCATCTGTGCATTCACGCACTCAGCAGGTCAGTCGGCATCAAGCCGTGGTCAAGTGAACGTTTTATCTGCGCTAGTTTAGTGTTTGTGGCCGTTTGAAATGTGTCCTGCAATAGAAAACCCCGCCAAATGTGAAGTGCGTGCTGTTATAAGGTTTTTCACGACGGGTTATACAGAACAAACGTCGTGGTATGCTGACTTCCGGTATCGTTTTTTTTTTTGCACGATAACGCCCGTCCTCACTCTGTTCGCAGAACAACAGCCCTTCTTGAGTCCTTCAAGTGGGACGTTGTCAACCATCCACCTTACAGCCCAGATCTGGCGCCAAGCGATTATCACCTCTTCATACATATGAAGACATGGCTCGGGTCTCAGCGGTTTGATGACGACGAAGAGCTCAAAGATGCAGTCACAGGCTGGCTCCAGGCACAAGCGGGTGATTTTTATGCAGAAGGAATTTCAAAGCTTGTGAACAGATACGATAAGTGCCTCAATCGTTATGGAGACTATGTAGAAAAGTAGTGCAAAGATGTAGTTGTAAGATGTATATATTAAAATATTTTTATTTAACTTGGTAAATTTTTTGCAATCAACCGGAGGTTACTTTCTGAACGGCCCTCGTATCTCTTGATCAGGTAATTTGTTTGATGACAACAATGCAATTGATAAAACAACAGGTATAATAAGTGCGAATGCTGTTCCCAGAATAACTGAAGTACACTTAACTACTTCAAAGAGAATAAGAACAGCACACACAACTAGCTCTCTAAGCCTGATAAATCAAATGCATAGAGAAAAGAACTCTTAAAAAAAAGAGGGAAACACGAAAAATATGCAAAAAAGCACACAAATGTCCTTTAAATGACCACGCTTCAATTGCTGAAAGGGAGAAAACGAGAGTAATTTCAGCTTCCATTTGCAATCGGAGAGAAAATTCTAAATAATAAGGATGGGGATTGAGTTCAAGGCTGAAAAAATTACCTTTTTCTGCACTTTGTAGAACACTTCCTTCTTTTCTTTCAATTATTATAAGCTCAGTGGTTTCTTAGACTTAACCCTATTGGATACGGTAGCCTCCCGCAGAGAGGCAACACTGGTAAGAGAAGCCAAATTTTGTATTAAACGTTAATAATATGCCCCTTTTTATATTCAGTGCCTAAAGTCGAAGATTTTTATTCAATTTAAAGAAGTGTAATTGTAATCAGAAGCAAGATGAAGGATTCAAGTTGAGGCTATTTACATCTATGCTTGTGATTCTTTCCAATACTTTGATAACATTTCATGGCTACTGACAAACAATTCTTGCGAGGTAAATCCGTCTGATTACAAGCTGCGGCATCAATGCGTTTCTGCTACAAATGTTACACCTCGGAAAGAAACATGGCAAAATCATTCAAAGGAATGACTCAGCTTTAGGTAGTAGAAAGCTGCTTAGCATGTACCTGTTACTCGAAAGATACTTGGGAACTACTAAGATTATACGCTTGATGTTTAAGGTAAAATTAGGTATGTGAAGTGCAGTGAGAATAAATGTTAGTTGTTGAACCAAACCTCCATGAAGTAGAGGCAGTATCTTCGGTAAGCAAGTAGAACAAAAAATACAATATATAAATCAGTGTCTAACATACACTAGTGATAGAGTATTACAATAAGCACATGGACAGTGTGCAAGGAAATGCGCTACTTCAATCTGCGAAAAAAGTTGTATTGCATCCTCTTTGTAAGAGTCTTCGACTTGGCTGCACTAAATGTTTGGATTATATTAAATAGAAATATGCAGACGAGTTTCCTTAGAATTGCCTCAATTCAGGCGATGCTTAGCGGAGCAGTACCCAAGGATGTATTTAAACTAGAAGTTTGCATTCAATTCATTACCGCATATATTGGGGTACTGTAACTCATAAACATTCACCACAGAGATACTGTTAAATGATAGGCCCTAAGCAGACTACCGGTATTTTGTAAAATGTGCGATGTAATACTTCACCAAACATATTTTTTAACTTTATCACAGTGAAGAAGAAACGTTTCGAAACCCAAGTGTGTTTCAATATTTGAACAACCTGAATACACTGTATTGTCACTTTGTGGGTTCGTGAAATGAAAAGCCCAATTTCACCACTCAAAAATGTTCTTTATTTCCATCGACTTACAGTTAAATACTTGCCAATTACACAAAATTACGTAATGCACACAATTACGATTCACCAGTTCGTACGTTACCGTTCCGATGCACGTACACAATTACGTAAATTCTTCCGTCGAACAGTCTTCTCTTCCACTAACACGGCGCTACTTCACTAGCACGTCAAGCACTGACTGATTGTCTGACTGCAGCCCCTTTTTATAGGAATATCGCCGTCTCTTCCCGACTTCTCTAGTTTCCACCCGAAGGTTCCAGATGGCCGTGGGAGAGGGGGACAGGGCCGCCCGCGCAATTGACATTTCCTCTAATCTTCCCCCTCAGTTAGTGACAGAGACTGATGAGTGGGTGTGGCCCAGCTGCCTAGGGTCCTTTCCAGCGGCCGCCGGTCCTGCCTTCCGCTAATTGGCTGACACTGCTCCCTCCTCAAAGCTGGTCGTCCCGAACAGCACCATCGTAGCGGGCTAGACGATCCAGGTGTACCACCAACATCTTCCCTCGGGGAACCTTCTGGATGCGGTAGACCACGTCGTTAATCCTCTTCACCACCCGGTACGGTCCTTGCCATGGCTGCTGGAGCTTCGGGCAGCGTCCCTTGGTCCGGGTAGGACGGTACAACCAGACCAGGTCACCTTGCTGGAACACTTGGCTGTTGGCTTGCCTATCATATCTGGTCTTCATGCGGTCGCTCACCTTCTGGATGTTCTGGCGAGCCATCTCGTGCATGTCGTGGAGGCGGTCCACCAGGTTCTCCACATACTCGGTCACCGGCTGCTTCGCCTCCTGAGGTCTTCCGAAAGCCAGGTCACAAGGGAGGCGTAACTCTCGACCGAACATTAAGCTGGCTGGCGTCATCCCAGTTGTGTCGTGTGTAGACGAGCGGTAGGCCAGCGAGAACAGTGGCACCTTGACGTCCCAGTCTCGCTGATGGCTGGCCACGACCTTCCTCAGGTGTTCCTCTAAGGTCTTGATGTATCTTTCGACCATGCCATCCGACTGGGGATGTAAAGGCGTCGTGCGGGTCTTGTTCACCCCAAGCCTTTGTAATGCCTCCTTCATTAGGTTGGACTCAAAGTTGGTATCCTGGTCACTGTGTAGCTCTAACGGCACCCCAAATCGACAGAACACTTGCTCCACGAGGCAGTCTGTGATTGTCTTTGCCTCTTGGTTTGGGTGGCATACACCTCCGGCCACTTGGTGAAGTAGTCCACGACCACCATTAGGTAATTGTTGCCTCGGTCGGAAACTGGGAACGGTCCAGCAATGTCAACGGCGATCCGTTCGAATGGCGCTCCGACGTTGTACTGCTGCATGCGACCCCGGCTCCTAGTCTGGGGGCCGCGACTCGCCGCGCACACGTGACACGGACGGCACCACCTCTCAGCATAAGCTCGGAGTCTCAGCCAGTAGTAGCGCTGCCGTAGTTTGTCAATCGTTCGGTTGGCTCCCAGGTGTCCTCCTGAAGTACCGGCGTGCACTTCCTCCAAGACTTTCGGGACCTTACTCCGGGGAGGTACCAACTGTTCTCTCTGCGTCTTCCCATCGGGTGACTCCCATACCCGGAACAGCACGCCCTCTCTGGTCTTCCACGAGTCCCATTGGGCCCAGTACGACTTTTAGGTGGCGCTCCTCGGTGCGATGTCCTCCCAGGTTGGTCTCGTCCCTGCCTCCACTTCCCTTAAGAGCGGCCCCAAGTCTGCGAACACCAGCTGCTCCCTCCTCAGGCCTGCGCTATCCCAGCCATCCGCAGGCGCTGCCACAACTACTAGAACTGCTGCGGCACGCTCCTTCTCTTCCACTCTTGTGCACTGGCTGCACTCTTATGGACAGGGTCTTCGGGACATGGCGTCTGCGTTACCGTGGCTCTTCCCTCTACGACGTTCCGAGGTGAAGTCGTACTCCTGCAGCCTCTGGACGCAACGTGCTGTCTGGCCTTCCAGGTTCTTAAAGCTCAATAGCCAGGTTAGGGCGAAATGGTCAGTCCTCAGGTGGAATGGCTGACCGTACAGGTACTTGTGGAAGTGCTCCAAGGTCTTTACTACCGCCAATAATTCTCGTCGGGTGACGCAGTAGTTCTTCTCTGCCTTGGATAGCGTCTTGCTGTAGTTGGCTATCACCTGCTCATGGCCGTCCTGGATCTGCGATAGGACACCTCCAATGCAATGGTCGCTAGCGTCGGTGTCCACAATGAAGGCGCCACCCGGTTGTGGGAAACCCAAAATTGGAGCACTGCACAGGGTCTCCTTTAGGTGCTGGAAAGCGTTTTCGGCGTCCTCTATCCACACATAAGGCCGGTGTTCCTCTGTCAGGCGGGTGAGTGGTTTTGCGATGTTGGAGAACCCCTTTATGAAGCGGCGGTAATAACTGCACAGCCCCAGGAAACTGCGCAACTCTTTCCTATGCTTTGGGCGAGGCCAATCTCTCACAGTCTGTGTCTTCTCCGGGTTTGTGGCCACTCCGGTTGCTGAGACTATGTGGCCTAAATAGTTCACTTTCTTGCGGAAGAGCTGGCACTTCTTCGCGTTCAGCTTCAAGTTGGTCGCCAGCAGTCTCTGTAGCACCTTACTCAGATTCTCGAGGTGATCTTCAAAAGTCTTCCCGACGATGATGATGTCGTCCAGGTATAGCAGGCAGGCATCGTAAGTCAGCCCTCTCATCACTGACTCCATGAGGCGTTGGAAGGTAGCTGGTGCGTTGCAGAGGCCAAAGGGCATAACCGTGAACTGCCAAAGACCTTGGCCCGTGGAGAATGCGGTCTTCTCCTTGTTTCTCGGGTCTAGAGCTACCTGCCAGTAGCCCGACTTCAGGTCCAGGGTCGAGAACTACTGTGCACCAGCTAGCGTGTCCAGGGAGTCGTCAATCCCGGGTAAGGGAAAGCAGTCCTTCCGGGTGACAGCGTTCAGCTTTCTGTAGTCTACGCAGAAGCGCAGCTCGCCGTTCTTCTTCGTCCCCAAGACTACAGGGGAACATCAAGGTCTGTCAGACTCTTCAATCACTCCCCTGGATCTCATGTCCTCCAGCATGTCTCGTACCGCCCCTTGCTTCGCCAGCGGAACGCGTCTATGTGTTTGCCCGAATAGGCCGGGCGTCTCTGGTGTCGATGCGGTGAAGCACTTTGTCCGTGCGGCCGTAGTCACTATCGCCTTGGCTGAAGACGCGCTCGTATCGCCTCAATAGTTGTCGAACCTTCTCCAGCTGTTCTGCGGTCAGGTGGTCGGCCGCCCTCTCCAGTAAGCCTTCTAGCAGGTGCCCCAGGTGTTGCTTCGGTGCCGGCTCCTGTGTCTTGTCGATTGCTATTACGCTGACTACGGGCTCGCACGTTCCCAACTCCGTCCCGGCCTGGACGTCGTGATCGGTGTCCTTTGGATTTAGCAGTCTTACTGGCACCTCCTCTCGGCACGGTAGCAATGCCCTGGCTACACACAGTCCGTGTACAGGCGTCTTCTGGTCCAGCTTCATGTTCCTGGTTCTCTGGCCCTCCAGTCGCGCCATCACCACCACAGCGCTCCTAGCGGGAACAATCACGTCTTCGTCCAAGACGACCCTGCAAATTCCCAGGCGCTCTTCGGGTTGACGGAGTATAACCTCTTCTCCGTTAAGCCGCAGCACTTTCTTGCCGACGTCGACCGTCGCCTCATGGCTCCTGAGGGCATCCAGTCCCAGGATCACCTCCTCAGCCACCTTCGCGACGAACACCCACAGACGCACGGCACTCCGTCCCAAGTTCAGCTCCAGCAGGGCCTCCTTCTCCACAGGCAAGGTATCGCCCGATGCCGTGACAAGCTGGTATGGTCGGCTCGGCTTCCTTGTCGGCAAACCCTTCGCCACGTCAGGTCTGATGATGGTCACGGCCGCCCCGGTGTCCACCAGCACGCGGCACGGCTTTCCTCTTACCCAACCATCCGCGATGAGGCTGTCATCCATACGCCGGCTGACGGCGCGCAGTGTCACTCGAGGGGATGGTGGTGATGGCGCCGACGTGCCCCTCTCCACGACGGCCCTTACTCGTTTTCCGGCTGCTCTTACTGGTGTGGGCAGTCTCTCTGCAGGTGTCCGGGCTGTCCACACCCCCCAACACAGGCCACTAGGTGTTCGCCGGCGTCCCTCAGCTGGTCTTCTGTCTCCGGCGTAGCGGACACTCCTCGTTCTCGACGTCGGGATAGATGTTACTTTGGCCGTCTCAATCCTTAATGCCGCTGTCAGCGCCTCGTGTATGGTTTTATATTCGCCGAGCATTAGGCGCTGACGAATCTCCGTGTCCCGTACCCCGTCGACAAAATTGTAGGCGGCTTCCCGGGATACGAACTCCAGTGGCAGGTCAACCAAGGCCTTGCTAGCCAGCTGCTCGATCGCTATGGCGACCTCCTGCAGCGTCTCCCCCGGCTGCTGCGACCTTGCCTTTAGCTGGCTGCGGTATGCTGCGGCTAATCGGTGGTTCCCGAATCGTTTCTCCAGGGCCTCCCAGATGTCCTTGGGTGCCGCCGTTGTCTGCACCGCGTTTAGGACTACCGCGCCCCGTCACTGGAGGCTGGCTATTAACTGTGTGGCCTCCTCCTCCGGTGACCATCTGTTTGTGCTTGGCCACTGTGTCGAACTGGCGGCGGAAGACCTCAAACGTTGACGCGCCGTCATATTTCGGAGGTTTGACGCGCGCCGATGTTGTGTCGCGTCCCGATGCGTCAGCCTTCAAATCCTTCAACCTCCTGCCGACGACGTCCTCCACCATGGCGTTCAGGGACTTGACGCCTGCTGTCCACCTTCCCTTCCAGGTCGTTAACGCGGCTCGCCAGGTCCTCGACGCGCTCGACCCACTCTGCCCATCCGCCTGCCCAGCTCCGTCACGTCATCCCTCACGCCGGCCAACTGTTCTTCAAATTTGGTGGCGAGAGCCTCGTTCGCCACCTTCATTTCCGTAGTCAGTTCGGCCATCTTTGCGGTCATTGTCGTGGCCAAGTTGTTGTTTGCCGTTTCCGTCTTCGCAGCGAGGTTTTCATTTGCCGTCTTCATTTCCTTCAACTCGGCGGTAAGGTTGTTATTTGTAGTCTCCATTTTTGTTGTTAACTCGTTCATCTTCGCCAAAAGCATTTCCAATGCCGATTCCATGGCCGTAATATTCGGTGGTTATCGTCCCGCTTCCTGACACCAGTGTGACTTTGTGGGTTCGTGAAATGAAAAGTCCAATTTCACCACTCAAAAATGTTCTTTGTTTCCACCGACTTACAGTTAAACACTTGCCAATTACACAAAATTACGTAATGCACACGATTACGATTCACCAGTTCGTACGTTACCGTTCCGATGCACGTACACAATTACGTAAATTCTTCCGTCGCACAGTCTTCTCTTCCACTAACACGGCGCTACTTCACTAGCACGTCAAGCACTGACTGACTGTCTGACTGCAGCCCCTTTTTATAGGAATATCGCCGTCTCTTCCCGACTTCTCTAGTTTCCACCCGAAGGTTCCAGATGGCCGTGGGAGAGGGGGAAGGGGCCGCCCGCGCAAGTGACATTTCCGCTAATCTTCCCCCTCAGTTAGTGACAGAGACTGATGAGTGGGTGTGGCCCAGCTGCCTAGGGTCCCTTTCCAGCGGCCGCCGGTCCTGCCTTCCGCTAATTGGGTGACAGTATTTTTATTTAAGAAAACAATTTATTACAATGTATTAATCAGGAAACCAACTACCTTTTTTCACTAATCATATGCTTTTATATTGTCGCTCTGTAGTCTTATTTCCGGATCAGGTGATTTAGGAATGTCAACTGTATGGATAATAGAGCATAAGATATCGTTGGATAATGTGTACTAAACTAATGCACTTTATACTTTTTAAATACTCCTTTAAAGAAGCATAGATATATATTGTAGAATCGCAAGCGTGCATTACAAATGCCATGTAAAATCGTATTCCTGAATATTTTTGTTGCAACATAAATAGCTGAAACGAACAGTGCAAATAGTACTTAAAAATGGAGGCAGAACAGCCACAAATGACGCTTTAGCAATGAAACACCAGCCGGCTATAGTAAATAAGTTAAAATATCCAGGTGCAACATTTCAGCGCTTCACTGTTCATGGCCACAGTTAGCCAATTATCATGTATGGCATCCAAATAATATGGAGTAATTATTTACAAGATCTTATCTTACATTCCTCGTTACAGCAACTTAAAATGTTTAAAACGTTGTATCATTTGTACGAAATTGTACAGTATATGCATTAGATTAACTACATGGACCATAGTTGTTCATGGAATATATTATTACTATCCCAAGACGTCTTTTGCCTTGGTAAAGCATTTTTATGATTTAACTTTGGTACAGCTTTTATTGCACTGTTGCATTTATACTCTTCCAAATTTCTTACTCAGGGTACTGGCAGAAGGTTTCTTCTGAAAATCACCAACAGAGGGAAACGGAAAGGTCTAGTATAATTCATGAGGTTGTACATTTAATCAAATGTTAACATTTTATCAAGACGTTTCAAATGTAACATACTGTAAATTTTATAACTGATCCTTCCACTCACACTGATGTTACTGATTTTCCACTTGAATACATAACGAGAAACAAAATGTATCATTTTAACTGTGATTTTTATCAGTTCTGCAGTTGTAAGGTTTCCAATGACAAATAAAACAGCGACTTCACTGAAGTACCCAAATGAAGATGAAATCATGTGTGTCTGAACAACTTCACACATTGACGTAATAGTATAACTTTTTCAAAAATCTTGTTTATCTGTTCCTAAAACTTATTTTCACGCTTATATAAACTTATTTATTGCGTGCTCATCACCTGCGCCTACCCTTTTACCATATCCTTTTGTTAAAGCTTGAAGTATGGAAAGCATATCACAGACAAAATGGTGGCATTAATCATCT
>CM060953.1:104502287-104522287 GCA_030765055.1 Mantis religiosa
ATTTTAAATCAGACGAGTGTTATAATTTTTTACATTATGTAATTTCGGAAATTTTATTTGAAAAAATGTATGCAGCGCACTAGAAAATGTATGCAGCGAGACACTTTCTAGTTATTGGGTTTACATCGGGGGACAAAGCGAGAGGAATGTGAAGAAGGCCTGAAGGCAATTTTTGAAGGAAACCGCATTCGTCGTATGTGTCAAATAAACAAAAGGAATTCATCTGTTTAAAGACACGGCGACATGCAAGGAAGGCACCATCCTGGCAATGAGCAGGCAATGTGATGCAGTAAAAGTGAACACGTGGCAAAAAGAGCTCCTATGACTGTTTATAGCGTGTGAACGATTATGAAGTGTTACGTGAAGCTATTTAACAGTTTTGTAAATATTTATAGTTATGGAAGGGAAGCTAAGAAGAAGCGAAATATTGGTAACCTAAGAAATAAAGACCGCACATTAGTATTGATTGTCTTATGTTATTTTTTTCAAGTAAAATTAATATCAGTAGGGCAATAAAAAAACAGCTAAGGCTACCGGGTGGTCAGAAACATTACTGTATATAGAATAAAAAAGAAACGAATGAAAGGTCCCCTATGAATTTCATTAAAAAGGGAACGGGGAAACAAATGAACGCTAGGTTAAAGCAATATGATGGAATAATTCAATCAATCAATCAATCAAGTAGCTGGCGGCTGACTGAGGGTCAGCACGATGTGTGTCATTCGTGTACCTGTCCTACACAACTTAACCACTTAATGACAGGATATGTGGGGTTTTGCAGGCTGGTGGTTTAAATTTAGGTGGATGAAAAGAAGGGAGGTAGCCGTAGCTCTTCATGGAAGCCAACTCGGGTGCAACGCTTGTGTGCACCGCTAGTGTGAGAAAATTTTAGGAAGAGTTTAATTTAGAAAGTATATTAATTTTCAAACAGTAATACTTTTGAGGTTGTAATAACAACTTTATTGTTACCGGGTGTGCCCGCATGCCATGCGGGGAAGCCGGTAGAGCTTGTAGCGTCTTTCTGAGGATCTGTAGTTCCCTAGAGACCTAACCAGGGCGCTCTGATGTTGAGGCAAACTCGCGTAGAATTTTGTGGCCCGGCGCCTAATGACATCTTCCACATAGTGGAGAGATGAGGCTTCATGAAGGTAGAATAGTTCAAAACGGAGTGCGGCGTATTATTCATTCTTTGCTGCTGGAAAACATTCCACCCACGCTGAATCTAATTTTGGTAACCACATCCTACCTAATTTCTCAAGGGCTACTTTAAATCAGTTCCTACACGATTTAGTATATAAATATGAAAGAAGGGGTAACAAGTGGTACTAATAAAAAGAAAAAAAATATTATAAGGTTTGTCGTCGAGGCTAATGGATGACGAAATGGACGGAATTGCACCCTTATGAGACAACAGTGAAGAAGCATAAAAGTAACCGACATATTTAAGGTATATTTAAAGCGTTTATCATTGCATGCCTTCATTTAGTTTGTTATGATTTTATCTACAAAATGGTGTTTTGAACTACTAAAAGTAACAAGTAAATGGAGAAGTAAAAATTAAATACATGCACTCAAAAACTGAATCTCTTAAAATAGAATTTAAAATAGTTCCGTATTTTTCTATTTTCTATCAAACTATTCGCAGTGCTGAAACGGAGAGGAAATAGCGTATTGTGACTTTGTGTGTTCGTGAAATTAAAACTCCAATTGCACAAACTCAAAATGTTCTTTATTTCCACCGACTTAGAGTTGGAACACTTGCCGATTACATAGAATTACGTAGCGTACACAATTACAATTCACTAGTTCGTCTGTTACAGGTCCACTCCACAGTCATAATTACATACAACTCCTCTGATACACGTAAACATTCTTCCAGTCCGTTCGCCAGCACGGCGCTCCTCACGACTACTCGCCAAGAACTCAACTGAACTCAGTCGCATCGTGCTTCTATTTATAGGTGGCTAAATGTTTCTAGAGAATTCTTTACCATGGAGAGGAAAGATATTCCGGAGATTTCGCGTTCTTTCAGGTGGCAGGAGGAGGGGGAAACGAAGATTCAGCACCCCTGTGGTTTCTCCTCTCTCCACCCTGTCACGCCTTTGCAGGCGCCAGCTGGCCGGCGAGGATGCGGCCCCGATGCAACACGTCCCCCTCCACCGGTCATCCCCTCTCGCAGTCGACCGCAAGTTCCCCCAATTGGGTTACAGTATATAATACTTTGATCAGCGTTTGCCAGAGGACTTCTCTTCGAGCTTCCGACGAGTACGCATCTCTCTCTTCCGAGACAACGGCGATCCAGGATGGGAAAGAAGACCGCAGTCAAGAAGAAGAAGGCAAGCCATCCAGCGAGGACCGCTCCGCCTTCTCCTGCCAGCTCCCGGGGGACGTCACGCGCCTCTTCGCCACCTCTGGTGGCTGAGAAGGAGCCTTCCGCTGAGGTTGCTGGGAAATTCTGGGCAGCTAGCTCCACATGGAGGCCTGCCTCCACCACCGCATCGCACACCAGCCAGCGCAGCAATTCACCGCGCAACACGGAGACTGGATCCCCAAGCACCCCACAGCCATCTACGGCTGCATCACTGCCAGTGATCCTCGCCTCGCAGACATGCAGGCAGTCAGACTCCGTCAGCACCAACCATCCAAGCGACGGCAATTACTGCCGCCATTCAACACCAGCCGACAACTGCCACCTCACACACCGCAGTCATCGTTGGAGCTCCTTGGGACCTACCTTCTAGGTTCCTACTCACCGCCGCATCACAGAAGTGGCCCTCAGTGATCAGTGCCACCCGCATCACTAGCAGGAGGGGTCCAACAACATGTGTGCGTCTGCAGTTCAAAGATCAGAAGGATCGCGACGCCGCCTTAGCTTCAGGCCTTCCCATACTTGGGCAGTGCCTGAAAGTTGAGACCAGTAAACTGCAGCGCCACACTCCATGCAGACACTGCTGCGCCTATGGGCACACCGCTGACACATGCACCGCGCCTCCGCAGTGTCACTACTGTGGCGCTCTAATCCTACAGCAGTATGTCAGGCGCACGACCTCAGGCGTCGACGCCAGTACTGCGCACCTGTAATGGACTAGGCCATTTTACTGGAAAGGCGCAGTGCCCACTTTACCACGCCGGAACAGCAGTGGACCAGCCCTCGGAACACAACCACCAGTGAGCCCGCGGTTGGCAGCAAGCTCTTGGTTGCCTACGAGAGGAGCTTCACCGAACCAACATCAAGATATGTAGACTCGAGGAGCTACTGACGACCACTGTCACCGCCGTCAACAATCGTCCCCAGCGGTGGAAGTTCAGGACCTTCACTCTGAGGTCCTAAATTTAAACCAGCGCCTGGGCAACACAGAAGATTCACTTGCAGCTGCTGCCGCTCAACGCGGCACAACCAACGCCGCCCTCCAGGACATGCAAGACAGACTGACCACGCTCTCCACCCAACTCATGGACGGACTTACACCGCAGAAACAGATGATAGAGTCAATCAACACCCAGCTCCAGGACAGCGCAGCCCAACATGAAGAAGGGATTGCCGCTCTTATGTCCCAAATAGAACGCATCACTAACGCCTTTTGCGACGACCCACCCAACGGCACACTAAGCTACTGCAAGGGCAAGCTTGAAAAAATTGTTGGATACATCAATGATACAGCACCCAAGAAGAAGCTGCACGAAGCCCTTCGCGAACACCAGGATCACATCACCCAGAGCATCTTCGACCTGAAGATGTCCCTGGCTCCAGAGCACGGGGTCCCTCCGCCGCATTTTCTGCCACGAGACACCCGCACACGCAGGACGCCGCCGCCATCAGACCTGCAACGCCGCCTCCCTTCCCGGCCATGAGCTGTTGACGGCCATGGCCCTTCTGTATCACCGCAATGCAGTTCCCACGGGGACTCAACGACTCCTACAGCCAAGTATACAACGATCACCACTGTCCACAGGTCGTAGTCAGGGTCTCCTGGATCATGACTGCTACCTGATCACCACAAGCGGGTTTTTTCGCACAGATAGTATCTACCCACAAACAGCCGGGTTGCTTAGGCGGTACCGGCCACCAAATTCGCCTCAACAGTCCCAAATAAAATAGCACCACAGGCCCCAATAAATAGAATCACCTCAGAACAACATCCCTCCCATGCCCCATCCTTCTTCCTACCCAAATACCCAAGCTACCTGTTGTTGGTTTTTTTCCTATACCTTTATTCCCGTTTTCCCAACAAAAAAAAAATTGCCAGACTGTCAACGGCAAGAATTACTGAAATCTACATTAGGACAAGAGACAGCTTCTGAAAAGTTAAACAAGTGCGTATTTTGGAAGGGATGTCTCAATAGGAGGTGAGGCTCAGTATATTATAAGCTCCTCATGGAGGCATTTTCCTGACAAAGGACGTTTCTTCATTTCCTATTTCCTATATTTCCCCTTTCTTTGAGTTTCTCCTGTTTTAAGCCAGGAATGCCGTATTACCCTTAGAACCCCCAATTTCAGGACTGGCCAAGTATAGTATCCCATTATAATTACCTTAACTGATATGAAACAAAACTCACAATATTAATACATTCAAACAAATAAAAGCTAGATTAAATATTAATTAAGAATTGAAGAAGGTATAGTCAACACAAGCGAACAAAAAATTCATTTATAGTAAGCGAGATGAGCCGGACTAGTTATTCATGACCAACCGTTAACAAACTAGAGACAAGGTGACAAAATTTGGCACAAAGAACTGTCATATAAGAGTAAATAAGAAAGGCCACACTGAGACCATGTGAAGTTTACGAAATACTACTATTAGAACCGTTAGAGAGAGCAGGGTGGTGTAGCAGTAAGGGATTGGTCTGAGCTTAATGTCTAAGGCGTATCAGTGTTGGCATTACGTGCTGGTACTTTTGGTCGCCTAACCCTACTACTTTTGTTAATCATAGTCTTAGATATATTTTAGGTAATTTATTTGGTATTTTTATTCGGATGATATTTTATGTTTATAGGGCGTTGTTAAGTAATTTCTCCCGATTTATAGTACGTGCAGCTATTTTCTTGAGGTTTTATTGGAGTTCACGGGAACATTTATGTGATTTGTAGTGGTAATCAACACTATTAAGGTAGACTTGGCTTTTTCAGAAAATGAACTTTCTATGCGTTTTGAATATTGTTGCTGGTTTTCTGAGGCTCTGTTTGCATATTTTTGGAATTTTGCTACTAATAATTGTGGAAGTGTCAGAAGTTGCTGGCTCATATAGATATGGGCATTCTTTCAACAATTTGGAACTCTGCAGCAAGTCCTTTAGCGTAGTTGAAGGTCCTTTTGAGTATTAGGACAAATATTTACCACTTTGATAGTGTGATTTTCATGTACCTTTCGGGAATCTTTGCACTCTGCTAGGGGAATGTTAGGAATTTTCATTCCCCATCTTGAAGATACTTTTTAAAGTTTAATGTTATTTTGTTCAGATTTTATCTCGATTATCTGTGATTAGCTTTCACAACCTATAGATTAATATTCTAATGTCCTCTACGACCGTTTGTCATTATCGGATCATTTCAGTGTTTTACACTTGTATGCATATTTCTGTATGTTGACATGTTAATGGAAATAGATTATATATGAAACATCAATTTAGGTTTAATTATGTAAACTCTTGGTGATCTTATGTCCTTGTAAGCAAAAGGAAATGTATATTTAAAAAGAAATATAACCACACCTTTTGAAGTGCAGTATTTTAAATCAGCTTCCTTTGACTTAATATTCCTTACAATATTTGTAGCCAAAATCAGTCATATAACGTCAGTCCTGAACTGCTATTTTGGTGTATGTGTGTGTATGTGTATGCATGCGTAAGTCAGTTTGTGCATGTGCATGTGTATGTACGTACAAGATGTAGGCATGTGTGTGTTTTTATTGGATAATATGGTACATACTTTAACGACAATCAATACAATTTGATTTAGCATATTCACATCAGTGAGTTTAACATATTTTACATTTAAAATAGATAGACCAGTACTGTTACTATTACATGTTAAGCTCAGCATAGTTTTAAAATAAATTTTACTGAAGTACATTGCCACAACATCTCCAGTGCCACAAAAATGTTCACACATAAGTTCATCCCAAGTGACGTATGACTTGAATTAAGCAGAACTCTTTCTATGTGGTTAAATATTATCGATTATGTAACCAGGACTGAAAAAGCTTCTTTTATATATATTTCCCACAATGTGTTCGTAACGTGGGCCGCTTAGCTGTGCCCACATCTTAGAGAAAAGTAATAGAGCGTTTCTTGTATGTTTAACTGTCACTAGAAAGGTGTGGATTTCGAGATCGACAAGTTATAGGTGAATACCCGGCGACCGTTCGCAGTGATCCACGGACTTTTATGGCCTTCCCTTTTAGAATATTTTAGCGCCGACAGCCCTTTTTACTCTCTGCTCATGCTACTCCCTGCTCGAGCATAAATCACACACTGTGGCTCCTGTGGAAGGGTCGTAAAGCTGGTGTTTCCATGTCGTGAATTCAAAAACAAAACTATCTGAAGGCCGATAATGAGGGCTCTGAGGAAAAGAAAGTGGCATTTCATGTCCAGTATAGTATGGGATCTGAGAACCAGGTAGCGTTATAATTAAAAGCCTATTTTCGTTTCACTCGACTCACTCCTATTTGAACTGTAATAAATCTGCAAAGAATGCAGCGCACGATGTGTCGCCTTTCCTTTTATAATCTATCAGTGAGAGATTTCAAATAAAAATGTTTTTTTCATAAATGAATGTTCTGAGCTTTTCTAAAAACTGAAAGCATATCTTTTGGAAAGAGTTTAAAGCGATTAAACATACAAATTCGTTAACCATGTCCAATATGTAGCTTATACTTTTAAAGCCCTGAAAGGTAAAATCATGTACATTGCTGAATAAATATATAAACAATAACATTACATTATCAATTGTAAAGCTACGAAAACATCTCACATTAAATGAATACTTCTAGATTTCGTAGCGGGTAGCCGGGTGCAGCAAATGTGACCTGGCAAACAGGAAATGCAACCCTGTGACTAAGATATGAAAACATTGCACCCTAGAAATGTAATGATTGCTGAAACATATAATAATTATAATAAATGTAGTATATGTAATATTTGGAACTGGCCAGGCTATGGTAGATGAGGCTACACCAAATGCGTCAATCATAGAAAATACTCTGAGCGTCAACATCAGAAATGTTACAAAAATGTAAAATATGGTTTTTATATTAATTGACTTTGGGTTGCCTTACTTCTAGCAAGGAGACTTGCATGCTCTAGGATAGTGTGTGAGAGAAAGAAATGTGAAGATAGTGGGCATAAAGAGGTGGCAACGCTGATCCACAAACGTAGAGTAGCCAAACATGCGGCAGCATACCAACAAGCAAAATAAGTAAAATATTAAAGGAAAATAGTACATTACTATGGGAAGTAGAATGACAAACAGCTAAAAATGGAGGTACCACAAAATCATTCTTCAGAACAATACGTGTATGATTGAAGACCAAGCTCCAATTAAGCCATAATTTAACAGCAATGCTTACAGGACATGGAAAATTCTGGGACTAGTTGCAACAATTCAAGATTGTGGAAGACTCTACATATGTTCTGAGAAAAAATGCACAAACAGTTCAACATATTTTGTGGGAGTGTGTAAGACTGAAAAGTGAGAGAGAAGCCTTTCGGGAAAGTGTAGTGAGCATTAGCGCGCGACGGTCAACAGAGAACTGTGGACTGATCGGAAATTTATAAGAGAATTCCTTAAATTTATTAATAGTATAACATTTTATATTTTGCAACCAAACATACAATCGAATGTAAACCAGAGAACATTGTGAAATTATGTATTAACAGTAAATTATTTGGTATCTAAAATGTAAAATAAGTAAACACCATTGCATGTAGTATTACATAATAACGTAATGGAGCATGCAGCAATAAATAACCGGAAGAAAGCATAAATTCACATCTATAGGTGCATCGTAGCAGTGGTGCTCAGAACCTTCCTCGAATACTTAAACCATTCTGCTCCCTCTACCACATGCCTTAATTTCTCCTAGATTATCGTGATCGATATCTTGATTTCAAAAGTTGAATTTGTCTGCTCTTATAAACTCGTTGGGCTTACTGACACATCTGGACAGCTTTATTGGCAGCCTCGCTCAATAGGCTCCATTGCTTGGGATTTGCAAACCTTAATGAAATTCTTCCAATTTGCTTGATGATCTGATACAGAAACACTATATGAAACTATAGACACCTTGATGGAGACTACCTTTCCTACAAATACTCAGGGAGGAAATTTATGCATAGACGATCTCTCTTATCCCTTTATAATGCATGGTATATTTTGTAATTGATCACATATTGTTATAATCTACCTAACAGATATGAGTAAATAAGTGTGAATCCTATGCAGAAGCATTCTGAGTAAATGCAATTGCAGTGCCCAGTTCTCACTTAAATTTGCAGAAGAAAGCATTTTCAGAATAGTATGAAGTGTGGATTTCTATCCTTTAAATGACAATCACAATTGTAGGTGAAAACATCACATTCAGTTCATCTCTTCTTTTCAATAAGGCTCCTTAAATGACGCTAGAAGCTGCCTCGGTTTGTACGGAAATAACCTGATGCATAATGAGAAATGTTTGTTGTAAGTTCTGTAGAGAACTGTTTGAAGTTTTTAACAACCCGTTTGAGTATAGGGCCTTAGAAAACTGTTTCAAAATGGTAAAATGTCTGTATTAGGCTTTCCTGAGTCTATTGAAGGTAAGCTTGAAAATATTATAAATACGGACACTGTATAAGAAATTTCAGGGTCTATAAATTACTGTACCATGCTGCGTGAAACAGTTACCACTCCGCTTCAAATAGTTTCTGCAAGGATTTTTAAATAAGCAAACCTTTGTAATGCTAATTTATTGGAACATATTCACTTAATGTATTTTATCACTTCTGATATGTCCTTCAACAAATACCAATGTACGAGTATTTTAATAGTAATAGCAGCTAGAATACTTTTAGTTATAGAATTATATTTTCATCCCCATATTCCGATCATATTTATATTGATAAAAGAGCATCGTGAGCCATCGTATTATTGACACTTTATATGATTATTCACAATACAAATAAAAATCCTGAACAGTTTATAGCGGTATAAAACAAAGTCAAGTGATAGAAGAATGTTACCTTCTTGAAGTAAAATTTATGTAAATATTTCGAAAAGATTTTAAAAGCACATATTCGCAAAACTTTCGAATCATTTCTTTCACATATAATTATAGTAAATTCTTTGTTTTCACCATTGTAGCAATCAAATCCATTTCCGATAAAGCAAGGAGATGTCTACTTATTACTCCAAAGATATACGACTACCATTAAAGTTGAACGGCTAGAAATTGAACTCATTTATTTAGTTTCTCCATCATTTTCAATAATGCTTTGTAGCTGAAGTACATAATTGATTCTTAATTGTATGCATCCATTCCTGAACTCTTTAACCATGAGCAGAGATGTGCCTGTTCCATTCATTTCCCTCCGTTACCTTCTCTTGGTATCATTCATCAGCAATATCAGAATAAAGGAAAAGTCGTTAGAAAGGAAATAAAACATTTTATATTCTCATAATTCAGTGCCGTAAAGAAGACCCTAGTCTAGAGAACCGAAAGCTTGGTTTGGATCCGCATGTCACTCCACTGAAGACTCGTGAAGCTACACCAAGAGATAATTCATCGCTGCATCTCAAACTAACCAGAGATGTAATTCCGAACCTGCTAAAACGTACCACGGAGGTTAGCAAGACATATTTAACTACTGCATTCAGTGCAATGGAATATTAATTTTAAGAGATTTTCTATTCATATTAATGAATATATAGCAGATTCTCAAAGTGTAGGGTCAAAGTAGATTTTTTTGTTGTAATTTACGTCCCTTTAACTTTTAAGGTCATATCGGATGATGACTGGAATGGGTGAAATGATGCTTAAATGGTCCCAGGGTCCATGGAGCTTAGACTTATTCGACATTCGTCTTTTTAGGATAAGGGAAAACCCCGGAAGAAACCTTATCCAGGTAGCTCCCCTGACCCAGTTTCGAACTTGGGACCTCTTGAACGTGAGGCAGACATGCTACCGTCCACGCTAGCGAGATAAGCAGTAAAATATTACTCGTGAAATTTTATTTTCTGAAAGATGTACTGCTATAGCTAAATATATATCAGAAGAGACTTTGAGATTACCGAGGCTCTTCTGGGCTAGGTCTCTCATTCTAAACAAAGTTTAAAGTGTTATTTAAAACACAAGAACTCAGAAATTCATCCTTATGACCACCAACACCACCGCCACAAGCGCCACCGCTACCACCACCGCCGCCGCCGCCACCGCCGCCACAACTACCACCACCGCCACCACCACCACCACCACAACCACCGCCGCTACCACCACCATCACCACCACCATCACCATCACTATTTCACTTTGTTTTCCATAAACTTTGATAACATTTCATTGTTTTTCAATGAAATTTAGCAAAACATTTAACTATTCAATTTATTTCAACCTTTATGTTAATTGTTCAACCCAACAATTCACATCATGCAGTTCCTTACCGTTATACTAGGTAACGGACTGGATATTCACGAGTACAAAATGTCAAAAAGTGTAATAAATAATCTTAAGGATAAGCAAAATATAATATACACACAGCTACTTATTTAATTAAGGAGTTAGACTCAGAAACAACTTGAAGTAAGTATATAAATAAACATGCAATTTTAGTATTCGCATTCATGACTCACTCACCTGCATATCTGGTTATGCATGTAACATTTCATTAGTGTAATTCCTTTGCTTATAACGTCCTATGTGTTTAAAATTTCAAAATATTTAATATATGAAATAAACTATGCAACATGATTTGTCCTCACCTAACTAAACATTAAATATGTGTGTGTGTGTGTGTGTGTGTGTGTGTGTGTGTGTGGGGGGGGGGTGCGTGTATTAGTACTTGTTCTTTATGATCATCATATGCTTCTTTATGATCATCATATGCTTTTCAGAATCTTCATGCACAAAATAGTCTTTCTGCGCAGTCTTGAACGATGATCCACTGGAGGGGAATACTTTTTAGTATTGGCATAATGTTCTTACTATTGAAATTTAACATGGCGATGTTTGACCGAGATGAGCTGTTCATACGTGTTAACTACAAGTTAATCACAACCACGAAGAGAAATTGGTGAAACGGAAGTAATGTGGGAAATGTTTGCTTTATTTTTAAGTATTTCTTAACTTGGTATAATGTTACATTACTCCGAAAGATTCGATTCACAAAAACATTAACACTTTCTAACCATGATTTTTGTGGTAATGGCAAAGGACAGAACTTTAGACGGGATGTTTAGAAGAGAAGAAAATTATTTAACCAACTACATTACCACTTTAGATCAGCGTAAAAGAGTAATTACTTTAAGTGAAGGAAAGTTGCTCCTCAGGGGCCCTTTTGGGTACAGGAAGTAGCGACCCCGAGGTACCTGAACTACCCAGTTTCCGGGGGTATAGCCGGGCCACCCTGAGTCCCGGAAACATAAATAGGGAGACCTGGTCCTCCAAGTAGGAAGTTGGGCGTGAGGTTAATAGCCTCACCTTGGAGAGAGAAAAAAAAACTTGTTGAGAAGCACACAGGAAATGAAGTTGGACGGACTAACCGATGGCGATCTGGCAATGAAATAAGGACCGGTACATGGAATATTTTATCTCTATATAGACAAGGGGCACTATAGATACTCTTAAATAAATTATAAAGATATAAACTGGACATTACGCCCATTCAGGAGATGAGATGGATAGGGAGTGGTGTGATTGAGAGGAATGACTTTAGAGTGTTTTTATAGTTGCGGAAGTCAGCACCAATTAGGTACAGGGTTCATTATTAGTAAACAAGTTAAACATCTTATAATTGGTTTTACTCCATTTAATGAAAGAATTTCATGTTTGCGCATCAAAAGCAAATTCTTTAATTGTAGTTTAATTAACACTCATGCACCCACCGAAGAAAAACCTGATGAAGAAAAAGAAGCATTCGACACAAAATTAGAAGATACTTATGATAAGTGTCCAGGACACGACATAAAGATTATACTAGGAGATACAAATGCTCAAATAGGAAAAGAAGAAATATATAAACAAATAATAGGGAAACATAGTTTACATAATCAAAGTAAAGATAATGAATAAAGCTAATTGACTTTGCTGAATCCAAAGGAATGGTGATTTGAAGTACACTTTTCCCACACAAAGATATCCACAAGGGTACATGGAAACATCTAGACGGGCAAATAGTGAACCAAATTGATAATATATTAATAGATAATAGACATAAATCTATGCTAACAGATGTCAGATCATATAGAGGAGCAAACAGACTTAGATCATTATCTGGTTGTAGCCAGAATAAGGGCAAAGTAAGTAGAATTATAAGCCAAAATCAATGTATAAAATATATAATGTAAACATATTAAAATAACCAGAAAGAGCAGAGAAATTTAAAGGTGAAGTGGAGAAGGAAATAAAGGAGAAAGAAGAAAGTATAGAAACGGAAAATGATATTAATTAACAGTGGAAGATTATTAAGATATCCTTAAAAACTAAAGCAGAACAGATCCTAGGAACAGAAAAGCAAACTAGACCACGGGAATGGTTCGATGAGGAATGCGAGAAAGTAACAAACGACAAGGATGAAGCATATCGGCGTATGTTACAGAGGAACTGTACAAGAAAATCAACAGAAGAGTATAAAAATAAACGGAAAATAGAAAAAAAGGTGCATAAGAAAAAGAAAAAATGTATGAAAATGAACTAATAGAAAAGGTTGAACAAAGTAGAGTGAAAAATGTGAGTAAGATTTTCTACAAAGCTATAAATGAAGGAAAGAAAATCTTTAAACCAAGCAGCATAATCTCTAAAGATAAAGATCAAACAATTTTAAGTGAAAAACCAAGTATTCTTAAGAGATGGAGGGAATATTTTAATAAACTTCTAACTGTAGACATTAATATAAATGAAGATAATGAGGTTAGTAATGGAAGAGCAATAGAAGAAGAGAAAGAACTGGTAGATACTACACCAACTATAGAAGAAGTTAAGGATGTTATACATACCATCAATAATAACAGAGCACCTGGAATTGATAATATATAAGCAGAAATAATAAAAACCGGAGGCCATAGGGTGGCGGAAAGAATACATAAATTTTGGCAAAATATATGGAGAAAAGAGAAAATCCCTGATGAGTGGAAGATTGGCCTAATATGTCCAATATATAAAAAGGGTGACCCATCAATATGTGAAATTTATAGAGGTATTACACTTTTATTAATAGTGTATAAAATACTCTACAAAATCCTATACCTAAGACTGCCTCCATTCTCAAAGAAGATCATAGGTAAAATATCAAGCATGGTTTAGACAAGGAAAATAAACAATAATCAGATTTTCCTGTTAAGACAAATCCTGTAAAAAGCCAAGGAATACAAACCTTTTTTAAATATATTTATTAGATCGGTCAGCAATAATGCATGCTTTGCAGATCTGAGAGAACAGATACACAATAATTATAGAGTAATAACATTGTAGAGGTAGGAGAATGTGGCTCCTCTGAACTAAAACAAATGTGTTACTGCACTAATATAAATGTGGCACTGAACTAATGAAATGGTAAACATACTTCCATAGTGAGAATTTACATAGTAGAACAGAAGAACAGAAAAGATAAATTGAAACAGTAGCTTATTCAGAAGCGGAAGTGTCATCACTGTAAAGCAGGTCCTGTGTTAGTCGACGCTTCAGTCGCGTTGGCCGGCGACTTCGGACGCCGATGTTATACGTCACAGCTCCTGGGGCGATTGTAGAAGATGCGTCGAGCAGTCTGTCGGATGAAATGGTGGAGAGGAGGAAGTCCCAGCTCGTGATGCAGCTGCTGTTTGCGGACAAACCAAGGAGCATTGGTGGCGATTCGCAAAAATCAACTCTGGATGACCTGTAGACGTCTCAGGTGACAAGTACTGGCAGTCCCCCAGACCTGGCAGGCATAAGTAATAAGAGGCCGAACCAGAGATTTGTATAGGAGCAGTGAAGATTCTAGAGCAAGTGAAGTATATTTGTGAAATAATGGAGGCAGTTGTGAAAGACGAGCGGATGCCAGGGTAATGGTGCGGTCAATATGAGGCTTCCACGTAAGCCGAGTGTCCAGTACACTCCAAGGTACTTGACTGGTGTAGGTGAAGGGAGCCACGGCACATGATCAGTCAGAAGGCGTATAGGCGGAGGGGGATTATAGCGGCGTAAAGTAAAAATCTTGGCTTCAGTTTTCTGGGTATTAAGGGAGATGCACCAATTTTGACACCATTGAACGAGGCGATCAAGAGAGAGCTATAAGGTTCGTACAGCAGAATTTGGATCGGAGTGAGAGTAAAATAAAACAGTGTCGTCAGCATACAGGGCAATTGAGGTTGGAGCCATGTCTGAAATATCAGAGGTGTAAATACTAAACAGCGTTGGTGCCAGTATTGAACCTTGTGGAACGCGTGCTGTAATACGACGCTCAGTTGAAAGAGTGCCTCCAATGTGCATCGCAAAATTGCGATCAGTGAGAAAACTGGTAATAATGTGAATGAAGTAGTCCGGGAGACCAATGCGATAGAGTTTAAGTAGCAAGCCAGAATGCCATACCTTATCAAATGCCTGTGCTACATCAAGGAAAATAGCTAGCGTATGTTGACAATGCTCGAATCCAGTGACAATGTGTTGAGTTAACCTCAATAGTTGATGAGCAGTAGAGTGTTTCGGGCGAAACCCGAATTGAAAAGAAGGAATAATGTGATCATTGTTGAGGTACTGCACGAGACGGCGATGGATGACCTTCTCAAAGAATTAAGACAGTGTGTGTAGAAGACTGATAGGACGATAGCTTCCTGGCAGATGAGAATACAATCTTGAAACCCATCATCTTTTCATGGACTTCAGCTCGGCATATGGCAGTATAAATAGACTGGAGCTGAATGAAGCCCTTAAAGAATTCAAAATACCTGGAAAACTAGTAAATTTAATTAGAGCCACAATGAATAATAGTGTATGCCAAGTAAAGGTCCTCTCAGACCTAACAAAAACATTTGAAACTACCAAAGGAGTAAGACAAGGAGACCTACTCTCATGCTTGTTATTTAATCTAGCATTGGAGAAAGTTATTATGGATGCTGGCATCCAAACAAGAAGTACAATATTTAATAAGTCCACATAATTACTGGCATAGGCAGAGGATATAGATATAATCAGCAGAACAGAAAATGACATGGTAAGGACATTTATAAACTTAGAACAGGCAGCAACAAAGATGAGTCTAAAAAATAAATGAAGGGAAATCAAAGTATACGGTGACTAATGTCAAGAAGAAAAATTAAAGAGCCAGAAAAGTATATCCATATTCTTAACTATCAATTTGAAAGAGTGAATAGATTCACATACCTAGGGTCTCTTGTGAATGAAAGTAATGACATGAAAGAGGAAATTAACCAAAAATACGAAATGCTAATGGGGCATATTTTGATCTAATAAAACACTTTAAATCAAAACTCTTAACGTATAAAACTAAAATTATATTTTATAAAACATTAAAAAAACAGGTGCTGATGTATGGGTGTGAAACATGGGTCACTACAAAAGAGAATATGGAAAGACTGAACATTTTTGAAAGGAAGATACTGAGAAGAATTTATGGCCTAATTAAGGACAAAGGGGAATGGCGAATCAGTTATAACGATGAACTATATAAAATATATAACGACCTCAATATTGTAAAATCAATTAAAATTTCAAGGTTAAGATGGGCAGGGGATGTCTAAAGACTGGATAGAGAGGACATAATTAGGAGAGTATTGGAGTGTTAACTGTGTGGTGCAAGGAGAGTAGGGAGACCAAACTTCAGATGGATGGATGGAGTTGAGTCCAGAGGCTCTACTCCCATTAGCCTTGAACCCGTAGGAACAAGACCCGGGCCTCCTTCAACCAGGGAGTATCCGAGCTGTCCCAAAGGGCGCTCGGCGTCCTCCGAGGTGCTTTCCATAGGGCAAGATCTAGAGACTAACAAGCCCCCCCATCTGGTCCTATGGACTCAAGACGGGATGGAAGTGGATACGCCACTTACGCGCGTCAACAATCAAGGTGAAGACTACCGAAAAACCTCGGTGGGGCCGCCTGGTGATCTAGCACAACTTCTACTAGTTAGCAGGCTAGTACCCGGGACACTTAATGGCTTCCCTCAACCCCGTCCGAAGACGTACCCGATTCCCACGGGTTTCGGGAACACACTGCCCCCTCGAGTCCATCCCAATCCGAACAACTCCCGAAGGAGGGGCTCGGCTTTTCGGCCCGAGGTTCCTCTAGTAACGTCAGAGGTACCACGAGTGCTAAGGGTCCGCAGCGCCCGCACTTTGGCAGCTGAAAGGGACGGATCCCTTCCCCTACGGGAGGATGGATGGAGTATTGGGGAATGTGAAAATGCTGGAAAAAAAAATTGGTGGATGGTGGCCAGAAGAAGGGATGTCTGGAGGAGGATCCTGAGGGAAGCCAAGGTCCACTCTGGGCTGTAGTGCTAGAAATGATGATGATGATGATGATGATGATGATGATGATGATGATGAAGGAAAGTTGGTGCCCGAAGAACTGCAGCCCGCAACCCGTGAAGAAGAAGAAGAAGAAGAAGAAGAAGAAGAAGAAGAAGAAGAAGAAGAAGAAGAAGAAGAAGAAGAAGAAGAAGAAGAAGAAGAAGAAGAAGAAGAAGAAGAAGAAGAAGAAGAAGAAGAAGAAGAAGAAGAAGAAGAAGAAGAAGAAGAAGAAGAAGAAGAAGAAGAAGAAGAAGAAGAAGAAGAAGAAGAAGAAGAAGAAGAAGAAGAAGAAGAAGAAGAAGAAGAAGAAGAAGAAGAAGAAGAAGAAGAAGAAGAAGAAGAAGAAGAAGAAGAAGAAGAAGAAGAAGAAGAAGAAGAAGAAGAAGAAGAAGAAGAAGAAGAAGAAGAAGAAGAAGAAGAAGAAGAAGAAGAAGAAGAAGAAGAAGAAGAAGAAGAAGAAGAAGAAGAAGAAGAAGAAGAAGAAGAAGAAGAAGAAGAAAGAAGAAGAAGAAGAAGAGAAGAAGAAGAAGAAGAAGAAGAAGAAGAAGAAGAAGAAGAAGAAGAAGAAGAAGAAGAAGAAGAAGAAGAAGAAGAAGAAGAAGAAGAAGAAGAAGAAGAAGAAGAAGAAGAAGAAGAAGAAGAAGAAGAAGAAGAAGAAGAAGAAGAAGAAGAAGAAGAAGAAGAAGAAGAAGAAGAAGAAGAAGAAGAAGAAGAAGAAGAAGAAGAAGAAGAAGAAGAAGAAGAAGAAGAAGAAGAAGAAGAAGAAGAAGAAGAAGAAGAAGAAGAAGAAGAAGAAGAAGAAGAAGAAGAAGAAGAAGAAGAAGAAGAAGAAGAAGAAGAAGAAGAAGAAGAAGAAGAAGAAGAAGAAGAAGAAGAAGAAGAAGAAGAAGAAGAAGAAGAAGAAGAAGAAGAAGAAGAAGAAGAAGAAGAAGAAGAAGAAGAAGAAGAAGAAGAAGAAGAAGAAGAAGAAGAAGAAGAAGAAGAAGAAGAAGAAGAAGAAGAAGAAGAAGGAGGAGGAGGGGGACTATCTAGAAAACCGACTATAAGAGAAAGAAAACGATTGCTTATAGTAGACCACGGCTTACAAGAAAATGCAGGGGGAAAAGGGAGGCTACTAACCAATCCTTCAAGATGGGAAGGAGAAGAGGATAAAGGAGGAGGAGAAGCCACAAGGAACAAAACTTTAAGAGATGGAAAAGATATAGAATACAGAGGCTTGCAAGTCCGGGAAGAAAAAGGGGTCCTCTAGACCTCCGCCTACGAGCCCCAGAAGATGACGAACAAGAAGGATACATTTAATGCTCGAACTACAAAAATTTGGAGAAGAAAAGGCATAGCATACCACCGCTTACGAGCCCAGGAATTAAAAGGAGGATACTAGAATGCAGCTTACAAGCTCAAGTAGGAGAAGTCATCAAGAGCACAGACTATTAGCACGGGAAGAAGAGTATCACTCGCTTAGTGGGTGAAATCATGGAGAAATCCTAAAGAGAAGGAAAAGCCAAAAAAAGAAGAAAAAAAAACAAGAAGAGAAAGAAGGCATAGCAGAAGCTCAGTACGCAACGCCCCATAACTTTGGCAAGGAGTAGATTAGACAATGGCCTACACACCGGGGAAGAGGAGCCGTAACCTATAGGTCAGAAAGAAGAAACTACAGTAAGGTTTACAATTCAGGAAAGAAGAAAGAATACATCAGATCACGGTCTACCGGCTGGGAAAAATGGTCTAATATTAGATGTTCCACAAGCATGAGAGGAAGAAGCTTATTACCACGTGGCCCAGTAAGTAATTATGACAATAATGATATGTGTATAAGGGCGCTCAACTGCTTCGTCATCAGCGCCCTTACAAAAACTAATTCTTGGCGATAGCCAGATATAAATTATTCAAAATTAAAAAAAGAACAGATCAAAACAAAATGACAATAAAATAAATAAGTGCAAATTGGTAAAAACGATTGAAAATTATAAGTCCTAATAAAATACCAAAAGGCATAAAAACTACTACTTTCAGTATCAACAGTATCTGCCCAGTGGTGGTCGAACCAATTTGTTTCTTTTCTTTGGGGCTGGGCTAGCACCTTCAGCAGGTTTTTTTCTGCCTTTTCCTCACTGTCTTTTAGGCAGTGAGGACAGGATCTACCCGCTCCACAACCTCAATGCAGGAGGACGGCTTCAGTACTGGTAACTTCGAATAGAGTATCTCGAGACGATCGGAAGCTGCGACCGGCGAATATGAAAGTTGCCGATCGGCGTCCTCTCCAGTGGATTCCTCAGATGTTGTTGACGGAGGAGATATTCGCGGACTTTTGTGCTGGTTAGCTTTCCTTTCACTGGTCTTACTATTTTCCTTAAGTCCGTTCTGTCATAAGAGGTCTTAAATTTCCTTGGCGATATATTATATATTACCGGTTCACATGTTCTTGAAGTAAATGCTTTCGGCGGTGACTTGGCTGAATCCTTCTTCTTAGGACCGGACTTGGTCGGCGCGCTCACTGTTGTTCGTGCTGGTGTTGTTGCGTTGGCTGTGATCTTTGTGTAATTGATCTTTCGGATATTACTTTCCCGTTTATTTCGCTGGTTCGTGTTGCGATTGAACGTCTAAGAACCGGTTTAGCTACAACTGCACTATAAGTAACGGTGCTAGGTACAGAAGGCTGGCGAATACGCAAGTTTCCGTACTTCCACGAAGGTCACCCTCTCTGTTACCCGTATCTCTTGGATCGCCTTCTCCTGCATAAAACGGGGACATTCTCTGGAGTTTGATGAATGATTACCACTGCAGTTAACAGACGTTGCGGGTGAAGTGTATGTATTGTCATGCTTGACTTCCCCGCAGTCAACGCAAGTGGCAACTCCATTGCATGAATCACTCGTGTGACCAAAGCGCTGGCATTTATAACACCTCGATGGATTGAGTACATACTGCCTCACTTCAATAGCTTCATACACTGCCTTAATCCTTTTCGGGAGGTCTACCCGTTCAAAGATCAGAAACAGGGTACGAGTGGGCACTAGTTCACCTCGTTGTTTGCGGTAAACTCGATATACACTTGTAACACCTTGTTCCGCCAAGTTTTCTTGAATCTCTTCTTTGGACATATCGTCCAATGCGCTGGTATTTACAACTCCATTCGAGGAGTTCAGGGTCCTATGCAATTCAAAGCGCACCGGATAGCTCGCAAGCTTTCAAGATTTTAGCCGCCTGCATCGGAGATACTGCTTCGACCAGGAGCGTGCGATTGCGAGATTGCGTGCATGACTTTACAGGACTGGCAATATTATCTTAACCCTTCTGAATAATGAGCGGCTGCACG
>CM060953.1:104527287-104558818 GCA_030765055.1 Mantis religiosa
AGTTTCAGTGTTTTCTTTGTTTTGTTTTTTTTCGCTTTGAGTGCCAGACGTGATTTAAATGTTAGATGGAGAAAATTGAGGCTCTGCATTTGAAGGGCAAAGCATTCCTAAAATTCCATGATGAGTTGACGGGTTGAAAAGGAATTTTCAAACTGATCAAATGTCCCTGACAGATGAGCCAAGAGCTGGTAAAACGATGCTGTCACAATGAAGAAAATGGAGTGTTTAATACTGGAAAACAGACGAGCAACCATCCAAATGATCATTAATGAGACACATCTTAATTGTGGTGGTTTGTGGAAAATTATTCATGACGAAGTGCACATATCTAAGCTCTCGGCACAGTGGGTTCCACGTTTGCCAACCCCTTTCCGAAAGCAAACACGGCACGACCTTTCAAGGCAGATGTTAATGCTGTTGGAACAGGATAAAGATGACTTTTTGATGGTCTGGTAACTATGAATGAATCCTGGATCTATCAGTATGGTCCAGTGACAAAACTCATGAGCATGGTTCGGAAATATACCAATTCCCCCTCCCAAAAAGGCAAAGCTGCAAAAGTTATCTGGGAAGGTCATGCTTTCAGTTTTCTGGGACTGTTGTAGAGTCATCCTTACAGATTATCTTGCCAATGGTCAAACCATCACTGGAGATACTACTGCAATCTTCTTGAGAGGTTACGAGCAGCTCTGATTAAGAAACGAAGTGGTATGCTCTTCAAAGAGCATACGAAGTTCATCTTATTACTAACAATGCACCAGCTCATTCATCTCAGGTTGCAGTTGATAAAACAAGGAAATGTGGCTGTGAGACCTTATAGCAACCGCTTTATTCGCCCGATCTCGCACCAAGTGACCTTTTCTTATTCCTGGAAATGGAGACTCCGTTGCGTGGTCGCCGATTTGACAACACAAATGACGTCATTAATGAAATGGAAGTGATTTAAAGCGAATTCTGCAGACTTCTACAATCAAAGTATTCGGAAGGTAAAGAAACACTTAGAAAAATGTGTAAATCTGCTTGGTGACTACGTAGATAAGCACATATAAATACAAATCACCTATCACATTTTAAAGCGTGATAATTAAAACTTTACGAACCCCCTCATACATTAGACTGGATTCGACATTTTGAACGTAAGTTTAGTTCGTGCTCATTGTGTTCTTTCATAATTATCGGATTTATTCATGATTTAAAAATCACAATTTAAGTAATGTTTAATGTTTATCAGAATGATTCTCATTTATGCTGATATATATTTAAATCTTTCATTAACTTGTTAGTTTGACCAAATGCGTCAGGGAAGTACACATTTTTCTGAATGTATACTATGCTCGTGTACTTTGAATAAAAAACACAGGCCGTACTGTCTGGAATTAATCACAGTTAAAATGGTTCACCTAAACTACGCAACGCAAGCGTTATTCTACGTACCGAGATTGGCGGTCAGTGCTTCGTAGTTCGAGCATAAGGAATATGGAAAGTATATGTTGGTATGTGTTTTTTATATTATAGAACTTCAAGAAGAAGAAAACAAAAATGTATCTGAACCAGTACATATGCTATGTATATATGTACTCCAAATAACAATTAATAGAACTCAAGTAGGCAATAGCATTCCAAGGGAAAAACCCTCTAAGTTCAACAATAGTAATAGATATCAAACGGGCTAGAACAATGAGAAATTTTTATACGGTGCGTTATATAACTACGTATCTAGAGATTCAAATATAAGTAAAAAGGTGAGTATATCCCAAAATAATGTGAAAGTTTAGTAAGAAGGATAAACAAAAAATCAAGAACAAAATTTAGCTTATAGTTTTATAAGCAGTAATGATTTCAAACTTACGTATAAATGTGAAATATAGACTCTAAAGAAAAGAACAGTGGAATAGAATAAGTGTTTCACAAAATGACATACGAATGTCACCCATATCGAGGAAGTAACATTAGCAGACCATTCAAGAAAATGGAATGAGACATGAGTCTGAACTAGGGATACCAGATAATCCATAAGGAGATGATGAAACAATGATTGTAACATGTTATAGTACGCAAACAATTAATTACAAAAAACGTATTAAATTTTTATGTCATTCAATATTATCGTCCCCAAAGCCGCATTTCCAAATGCCTAATCGTTTCTCTGTTTCAAAATATCTGTTCGAAATGCCTCATTTATTTTCCATCAAAATGAGAATAATCATGCCTCTGTAACCAACATGAAAGAAAAAATTGGTTCTCCAGTTAGCTCTAAAAGACATATGCAGGCAAATTTAAACAATTTGTCTTACGTGCAGTCATACCCTTATAGGAATTGAAATCGGGAAATTGTTTAAAGTCATAGATATGTCAGATGTGTCAGATGCATAGTGCGACACATGAAACAGATAAACATGTCATATCATAGTTTCTCTTTGATTTTCTTTATTTTTCCTTGAGATAAAGTAATTTGCGATTAGGATTTGAGGAATAAAGTTAGAGAACTCCTCGTAAGAACAAATTGGTAACAGGAGTATCATCAGCTCATGAAGCCTCTATCGGTATTTACAGAGGAACAGGGAGTTTGGTAGTGAAGAAATCCAATTAGCAGGGAAACACCACTGTTGGGACCTATTTGCTATACTAAAGCTAGGAAATGGCTTTCTTGAATTAAACCGTGAGTCTGCAGGAGCCTCTATCTAGTTACGTTGCTACTGAGGCATTTTATTCTAGTCTTAATAAAAAGTATCAAAGTTAACGCACTAACAAGCACCTTATAATGAACACTGTTAAAAGCCCTGAGAAACCTGGAATAAAATCTGTATCTATAAATCTCCGAATTAGGATGTTGTGCGATTTTTAAGGATACTCCACCAGCACTTTCTTGGTTATAACGACTTTATTTCGGAGTAGGAATATACGAAAATTTTGTACTTACTGAGCAACAAGCGCACTTTGGATAGATAGTGCAAGGAATTGTTTATACAAGGCACATTTTACGTACCAGAAAACCGATTTCTAGTATGGCATTTGTAATAAAGTAAATAAGATGTGTGTTAACAGTACCCAAAGGGTTCTTCTATGCGGTGTCTCCGAAAGGTAGTTGACAAAATTCCAAAATTATTTTTAGCCTGCACTTTATAACAATGCAATATTATACATTGGACACATTATTAATTTATCATTATTTCTTTGTAAATTATGCTTTAACCCCCGAATTCCTAAAAAGTTATCTCTAAAGAATATGTAATACACGCTCCGTGTAGGTATGTGGTTGGGATCAAAACCTAATATCCGTAATTGCTTCATGAGATCAGTGTCCTCCAACAATGCGGCAATAAGATTTTCAAAAAAAAAAAAAAAAAAATCTTGCATTCCTATCTACATCTTCCGAAGAGCGCCTTTTTATGTATTTATTTTCTTCCAAAAATATAAGTATTTGTAATAAAAAAACATAGTAAACACATTTATATATAAAGTAAAATGTATATTTGATTTTCTGAGAATGCACTTGTAGTGCTCTTCATTTGACTGGAGAGTGGTATGACCTTGTATAACTGGTAGAAATAAAGATAGATGAAATTGTGATACAAGGAAAATATCTGTAGAACGCAATTTAATTCATATAAATCTTTTTTGTGGCCTGAAACTTTCTGAGACACCCATATTAGTACTATAAATAGTTGAATATGCGCTTTGTCATTCTTTTATATTGCTGTCGCTATTCAATTGTTGCTCGCTGTTTGGAAATAGCAAGAATTTTGAGAGCAGCATATGGGGTGCAGTTCCTGATTATTTTATTTCGCAATTGCCTTTGTATATAAGGAAACATGAATGTGTACATATCGATTATAAAAGAGTATAAAATAATTTGCATTCCCATTAATAACCGACAGAAGAAACAGGCACTCATCATAATGTTCTTCAGAGTACCACATTTATGATAACATTAGGTTATATGGTTACACGACAGTGACAATCAACTGCTGAATAGGCATGGAATCTGACACATGCACTGTTCCATGAGTTCTGCCGCTCGTAAGGACCCGTACGAGCATGATACCGTTACTATCTGAATAAAAGCCACCTTATTAGAAATCGGCAATCGTGACTCGCAACTTTTCGGAATACTGAGCAATAAGGTTCCGTGAGTATCCGAGTAGTCCAGGGTTCGATTCCTGTCAATTTGATTCTTTCGTTATGTTTTCTGATCGGTAGGCGATGGCGTCATTCTTCCATCTTCCAGGGGTACCTACTCCCGTTCCTAAATTTCGTGACGTACACCGTTTTCAAATATATTGCACGATTGACTCTAAGACCACATTTATTAGAGCAGGGCCAGCAAGATATGTAGCCAAAGTGTGAAATGCTAAACCCCTACAACCACCCCTTCTTTGTTCCTTATATCTGGTACGTAAACAGGTGACCAGTGCAATCATGCGGGTTTTGGATGTAATCAAAGGCATACCTTTGAACTCAAGGTTTGGCTAGGAAAGCCCGAGGAATGCAAATAAAACTAGTGAATATAAGGATGTAGCGCAATGTTAAATGGCTAATACTGGCATTGTGAGAGAAATCGTTCAACTTACTGACCTTCGCCAAACTTTATGTTCACAAACGCAGTTCTGTAAAATTAACACGATTTAATACCTTTTTTTTTTTTTTGTTATAGAATAGTTGTTATGCAGTGATAAATATATATTTATCTTAAAACTGTTAAAGACATTTAAATATTCCTATATTGTATACTTGAAAATAATCTTAACAGTCTATATAAAAAGTGCATTGAATTTGTCAACTTGTACAAATGTCATCGTAATAGTACTCCGTTAATTTACATGACTGGTGTCCTTGGGTTTAATGTTGAATATTAAGTGCTTCAATGCCCGGCAGCAAATCAGATGAACTTTAACGTACAACATCTGAAGACGCTACTTGGTAGCAGGTTCTTGTTCATTGTCAGTACGTTGTAAAGTTGTACACAATAATAAGTCACCCCAACATGGCCAATAATTTGCTAGAAAAACGTTGCAGTTTGGGAAAAGTGTGTACACATCCAAACTATGTTTTCCTGAACTGCGCAAAAATGTGTTGCTCTAGGCTACAGCACGAGCGGCATTGAAATGCCTCCTTGGGGTGAAGCTCGTAAGGTATCCAATGTTAGGATTACTATGGAGGGGATTTGGCACCGAACCTGTGGCTTATTGCACATAAGCCCCAAATGGGGCATCCCCGGGAGGAAGGATGAGATGAGAGGAGACAGAGGACGGCCGACCCAAGGTGCCGTGAGGCGGTACTTGCCCGTTAAGCACCTCGTTGAGCCCTCCCGGCACTCAACATTTCATGTGATAGGATATGTGAAGGGTGAGGGCTACGGATGGGAGGTTTACCAGCGGTCGGGGTTTTTTCTTAGGGCAGGTCTACATGGATTCTCTCCTTTGGGTTTTAGGGAGTGGGTGCGTCCTGACAGTGTAGGGGTGTTATCACATCACCACGACAGTTGAGTGGCAAGTTTATTTATATAAGTCGACCTCTCCACTCGTCACTGTAGTGTTGGTGTAACTCGCACATTAGGCGAGAGATCTAGGATTTGCCCGTTGCTCTGCGCGCGACATGACAGCTAGTTTGAATCACAGTCGCGAGTGAACTCGTAAATTTCTAGGACGCGCCGAGTGATGTATGAAGCCGTGTACGCGTTGTCGTTGTTGAGTGACCTGAACTCGCGGAAAGCGAATACAAAGATGCATATTTATGCACATTTTAAAAAACAGCTGAGTTATCAGCACCCGTATAAAGTTCTGTGAACAGTGGTTTCAGAAACAATCAGTACACGTAGCACTTAATACAGATCTAGGAACAAATAAAACTTTGAATTTGCATTCATCGAAATCAGTTGTTTATAAGCTTAGACAAAGTTATAGAATGTTCATTCCACCGGTAGATACATTAGATTTTAAAATTCGAAAATTAGAATTTTGAAGGAAAAAAAAGCGGGCTTTGTCCTAATATTATAATGTCTAAATATAAATGAAATAAGAAATCGAATGCATTACTTAACTGCACAGCCAACTCGTACATAGAGGTAGAATAAGTGACGGAAGGAGCACCTGCCCCCTCGATTCGCAATATACCTTTCGTTCATACACCTTCGTGAGTAACGGATGGGGTGAACGGGCCGTAGAAGGTGTATGACCTGAGGGAATGATGACGTCAGTGGCAGAAAGCATGGACAAGAATAAGTGCAAAATGGTGCATTAATGTTAAATGTTAATGTTAAAGTAATGTTAAATACAACGTTGTTTTAAAGATGTAGGAATAAGACGAAAGGAAGCATGATAGGAGTAGGAGTATTATTGTGATGCTCGAATAGTTACCCTAGCTTTATCTTTGTTAATAGAGACCTCTCAGATAACGCACTGATTACTCCACGTCGACATAACATCTATCTGTTATTTGTGATTCCTGCGCATTCCATTGGCTGAAGTGATGCATCATTGGTGCTTAATATAGGTACGGGAAGCGGACCTGCTGCCCTTTGAGCAGCATAAGGATGTTTTGGGTGGTGTGAAATCTGCTCCTGAAAGTATGCTTAAAATTTCATGTACATCACAGTTGATCTGGAAATATTAACAACATCTGCTACTCTTTCCATTTCATTGTTGAGGTCCATTAAAGGTAATTTTCTCGCTCCCGCTAGGAATAATCACTCAGGGAACAAACCACTTCACATTCTTGACCTGTTAGCTTCCAGTCAATGCCTTCCGCCAATATGCCCTTTATTTCAAAGAGTATGAAATGTAGGTCTTCCTAGTTTGTGTGGTGTCTGACACTATCTTAAGAAACGTATCTAAAGGCTATTTAATGAATCTTATACACTGATACACCATTGGTATGGCCTACCCCTTCAAGAAATGTCAGAAGTCTCAATTTGTTTACATCAGAGGGAATGTAGCTGCCTTATGTTTCCTCAGCAGACTGAAAACTTCAATAAGGCAGCTAGTCCTTGAAGAGGACCTGACGTTCCTCTACCGAAGGTTTGATTTACAATATTTGGTATCAAGAAAATTGATTTTAATTTACTTATATCATTTACGTGTGTCAGATCTATGTCTTAGTTTACCAGCAAAAATAAGCGTCGTATTGTATAATTATGAAAGTAAAACTGTGCCAGTTTACTTTGTTACCTAAATTGGCAGTTAAGGGTTCCGTTAAATATTAAACAAAAAATTAAATGTTATTGAAAGTTGCCTTTGCAACAAATCTCTATGTCCAAATAGTACTCGAAACGTTGAACGGTTAGAAGGCCCTACGATCAATATGACATAAAATGCTTCCCGTGCTATATTGTAAATTCTGGTTGGCAGCCGAGTTGTCTGGGTAATAGCGTTTCTTATGCAACTTATTGAATAAATAAATAGATGAATAAAGGAATCGAAACTAAAGCATATGCTCCCCGCTTGATACATGGACAGGTGCACGAATGCACACACCTACTCACTCACTTTCTCAGTCAATCACTTACACACACTCACACACACTGACTCACTAACTCACTCACTCACTCACTCATTCACTCGCTCACCCACTCATTCGAACTTCTGAAAGTGTGGTAGGACTAACCTTTCCTACAGAAGCAATGTAAAAATGATTCGTCCCATTGCCTCATAAAATTATCAGATACCTCGAAATATAGATTTTATGAACCCAATGACATACAGAATTGTACGGACTTCACCTGACAGCAATACTGATGCAGATGTAGTGCTCAAAAGGCATGCTTGGCAGCTGCAATGTATCGTATATTTTGCCAGCATATTTAGGTCAGTAGCTGTTTGCGCCTAAGCGGATAGCATGCTACGGCAAATGACAGGTAATCCCCTTGCAGTTCTTTTGTTATCGAATGAGGATTTGGATTCATTTTCCTACATAAAACTGGAGCATTCGCGAAGAAATGAATGCTGCAGTTTCCCTTGTATAACATTAGGTATAAATAAGGTTTGCTGTTTCCTTTAATGATTTGCTGGTAACATGTCAATGCAGGTGTGCAGCTAATCTGCTATGCAGATATTGCATTTGAAAAGCATCATTAGGTACTTCGGTATATAAACCTAAATATGTATTAATAAGTCTTACCGTCTCTCTTTGTTTTCCCTAGGTTTATATAAAGTAAAAGAAATGAAATGCAGCATTGCTCCCATAAGGCTGATGAGCACATAACCATATTCAAAATTATTTTCAGAAACAGATCGATGACTATTCGTGAGTCTGTCTGTCTGTCTGTCTGTCTGTCTGTCTGTCTGTCTGTCTCTCTCTCTCTCACCGTATGTGTGTGCGTGTGTGTGTGTGTGTGTTGCAGAGAGTGGAGGGATATAGATATACAAAACATAATAATTCCAAAGTGACATTTTGTATAAATATTCCATATTGTCACAACCTGGTTGTGGATGTTAATGGATTAAGATGCCACGTGGCCAGATCGTGCACGGGGGAATAATTCAGACGTGGTTCGTGCTTGGCGGAGAGATTGTGGATTTCTCTTAATACATTTTCTATAAAGGTCAGGTTGCACTAGTGTACTGAAACTAGAGATATTTTAGAACATATTTTCTTAGACTGAAATTATTACCAAGACGGTGATGAGGACGGTACATAACGTCCTGCTCTGATGAGAACCTAGACACAAGAGAGAGAACTTTACAACCGACTCCCGGAACCAAAGACGATCACAGGAGTGGGGAGTGACGTCACATACACCACCAATAGTCAAATGAACTACTCACAAATGACTATTGTGACAATATTTAAATCTGACACTTCCTTAGGATAAATCGTAAACATTTTCAAGGGAATGTTGCCTTTGTTTTTATTTTATGACAAAAACTCAAACATTTTAATTACGTCTGATACGTTAGTGTAAAAAGTAAATTATTCGGTATATTTTTATATATTTCTCTTCAGCCTATGAGCAAGGAAACCATAAACGACGGACAGAACCGTGCCGCAGGAAAGTTTAGACTCTTAAAACAATATAAGTTAGATAAACGTCCTCTTACAACAATGGGCTTTTCCAAAGTATTTACTGTTCATGCCATTCTTTCCAAGTATTGTGCTCTGTATTTTCCAACTTTATAAGTAATGGATCCTTAAAATATAGAAACTTAGGAGTTTCCCTTGCTCTTAGTTTCAAAGATTTGTGTAATACACATTTTAAAATTAAAGTGGTTCGTGTAAAATTTTTCACTCCCTTAATTATACATTGCCTGCAGATAGGGAAATCATGCGGGTATCCTGATTTCAAGGAAGCTTTTATAACCCAAGGAGAAGTAAACATGTGAGCGAAAGAGAGAAAAAGAACGAAACGACCATTCAGCCTTCAGCTTTACAGTTAAACATCAGTAAGACACGTGTGAAGTGGGTCAGAAGCAATTTTTCCCAGCTCTTTAAATGAATGTTATGTACATCATTGTTATGAGGTTTCAAACCACAGGTGTTTGTTATCCATACAGGGAACATTGTTGGATCTTTTGTGAACGTGTAGGTGTATTCCTAATGATTTATTTAGTATTTCTCTGAGTTTTGCGGCTTAACTGTGGTTAAAATATATTGCCTTTTCATGTGGTTTATTTTAAAACTGAAATTGCAGTGGTAAGAGACTTCAAGCTAAGAGCTTTGCTCCAATTCTAACACCCTACTCCAAAATGATTGAGAAGAAAGTCACTGTCATCACTAAGCGCAAAGTTTAAATCACATTCTGCGCTTTTCTATTTAAATAATGTACATGCGGATATATCGTTTACCTCTTTATTTAAATTGGCGCTACTATTATGAGTATAGTGTGTAGTATTAAATGGTAAATATTATACAATCCTTCGCTTAATGGTCATTAACATTTAAAATAAATATATTTTTACTTCAGCATTTATCACTTTGAAACATCCACGAAGCTCATATAAATCCTTTAAAGCTACCATTCTTAATGTAAAAGTCTAAGTAACCCATTTTAAATTCCTTCTATTTGAAACTACATATGAATGTAGCGAGAAATTATAAAATAGAAATGGCATGTATCACAATATTTCCAGCCAAATTACTGCTATAATGTTAATATGACTTAGTTGTAGCTGTAGAAATGTTTGTTGTTTGTTGTTTCGCTTCTCCGCGAAAACAATTTTTCCCGGGACACCTGTGCAATCTTAATATTCATCCATTTTAAAGTGATATTTCATTTAATTCAGTTGATTTGGAAGATTGACTTACACACTTGATTCTTGCTCTAGAATAAAATAGAATCAGATATAACCTTATGGTTTGTAAAACACATGTAAGATATCTAAGTTTTAATTCATATTAGGTGCATAGAGTATATCAAGTAATGAGCCAACGATTGAATAAATGACTGTAAATTAATCTGGACAAAAGCATTCAAGCCTTTGAAAATTCATACTGAGGAAAACGGCTATAACTGGGGAAAGCAAACGATCATTTGAACCGAACGATTTGGAAGAATATTATCCAGAACATTTTGAATTCTTTACCGTAGACGGAATTTCACGCACTACACAATTCAATAGATGCAATGCATTTATGTGCCAAAATTCATGATAAAATGTTTGCTTATATTTTCCAAATAATATCTATACATTGCCTCCTAAAAGTTCTAAATGTACAAAACTCAAATTAAAATATATTCTTTGCACGAAAAGCAATAAACATCATAATGAATGTTTTTGAATTAAAGACAGCCATGATAAAGGTCTAGTAATACTAATAAAATTAACGGCAATATGGTTTATCTCTTAGTATTACAGAATCAAAAGAATCGCAAATATATCACACGAAGATATCTTTGAATTTATACTTTGAGAATTGACTGAATTTTGAGTAAATGTAAACAAAATAATTAATATATAATACTATAATGTAACTATGAAATTACTGTGCATTCAGAAATAATCATAATTCTATAGTGGGCTTATACATAATAAAACTGTGTTGTACTTTTGAATTATGAGAATGGTATACTATAAATGTAGATTATAAGAAAACCTTTACAATTCTGTTCTTCAAATGCCATGTTTAATCAGGATGAGTAAAGGCAGATTCTGGTGGGATGTTTGCTTGAAAATTTATCCTCACTTTAAGTAGTTCAGCACAATGTCTAATTTTGCTTTCTAATGTTCTCTGAATGTTCAAACTGGACATTATGCGTCTGTAAAGCTCTATTAATAATAACTATGATTTGTTCTAGTATCTCACCTAGGAATAATTTATGCCTTTTATTCCTGCGTTCTAAGATTTATTTCTCAAATAAGCAGTCATTAAAAACCATGATGTTTTAGTATAATATTTGTGAGTAAATGAATATTTTCCAAGCCCTGTCATGCCATGACTGTAATATTAATCCTGAAACGTTTAGTTATGTCTAAGGGCATATCCGTAATTTTTTAAAGCATTTCCGTATGAGAAATTGTACTTACGTCTTGTTGTGTATCAATATTTAGTGGAGCAATTTCCATTTGCTTTGTGCTTGTCAACATGCAACAGTTTTACCACTAAGCAGTTTGTTTGAATGGCTTTTCTTCTTCCTGAATTTTCTATAAATCGCACTCCCAATTTTCCAAGTTTTCATTTCGATTCGTTAAACTATGTGTACAACATATTTAAAGATTGAAGTGAACTGTCGCCTATTACAGCGTTTTAGGTTTAGGAATAATGTGGTGAGCCTATACCTGACTTTCTTTTACAATTTATTTTTATCCGAAGAGTCTGCCTTTGTATATTGGAAGTATGAGATTACTTTTCCAATAAATGAGTTACTCTTGGCCTGTATGTCGTGGTCTAGAAGGCATTGAAGATAGCTCGAGCAACGTCTATGGTTTTGGCGTCTCGACTAAAGGCAAAAACAAGAGGAAGTCAAAATGTTTTCTATTATCAACTCCATAATTAATTTTAGTGACCTAAAATGTAGAACAAGTATATAAACATAGCATAATACATGATTTTGTACTTAATTCTCTATGTAATAGTACAAGACCTATCGTCAAAACGTTTTATTTTATACGTAAAACGTACACTTGAAGAAAGAAACTCCAGAAAAAATAGGCCAAACCATTATACGAACTAAACAATATAAACGGAAAAAATATCCATGAGAAATTATAATATAAAATCAACTAAATACTTAATCGGTTCATGATTGTTGCCAGAAAAAACTTGAGAAATATCATAAATCCCTACTTTCACTGGTGTGAATTTAAGCAAAACACAGCAATTAGGAGAAACCGTGTTTTTTGTCGAAGAAGATAAATATTTACTTACACAAGGAGTATTTACTGTGTATTCAACAATAAGGTTAAAGTTAATTATACTATAAAGATATGTAAATGACAAAGTGCAAATTTAAATGTTTCCTTTTTATTTTCCTTGAGGCTCCTTTAATTCTACGTGTCGCAATTTTATCAACTTAAGCTAAAGTACTGTGAAACGTTGAACTATAATAACAGTTTCCATTATGCGTAATATTTTATTTATAAGTAACAGTTAATATGTTAGAAGTTTTACCTTGAAATACGCTAGTTCATCGCAGCGAGGGTGCGCGTAGTGTGCAACGGTTGTGTAGCATCTCTTAAGTTTGAAGGAAATATTGTAGCAATGGGAACAATATATTTAAAATATGAAAGCTGGAAAATAGAGAAAAATGACATCGAGAGCGAGAAGAGGGTGAAATCCATATGATTTCGTTGTGCGCATTCTCATTTTGCAAAGATTGAAATGAAGAGCATCGAACTTTAGATGTAAAGTTAGGAATTACGAAGGTAGAATTATCTCATTCATAATTCATTAACATGTACTTCGGTACAAAAATGTTCGGAATATTTTTAGCAATTACAGCGGTCAAGTAAATTTAACTGACACTGGATTAAGGTGGTGGCTTTTCTCCTTTATCTGCGTAATGGGATGAGGTAACACAATCCATTTTTTCGAAAAACAATCTACTTAACGAAGTTTGTTATTTAAGAAACTGGTGGACTTACAGCTTCAGAAATGTCTAATCAATGAAGTCCATACAGAACGTCATGCTTGCACATTTTCACATAATGCACTGCTTCATTTTGTGCAAAATGAGCTCAGAAATGACACTATTTCATCTAAAGTTTTGGTAAATATTTTTTGCATTTTGTGGTAATCGTAACAAGCAGTATTATTATTTGGGGATGCTTAAAACCCCATTTGGGAAATAACGTACAATAATCACGTATAGCAGAGGAGAAAATGTAAATGGTAAGTGGGTGCCTGTAGCGTAGGCTAGCATGTCTGTTTCATGCTTAAGATATCCCGAATTCCAATCTTGGTATGGTGAATTATCTGAAAAAGATTTTCCGGGGTGTTCGCTTATCCTGAACGATGAATGTTGGATAACTCCAAGCTCCATGAACCCTCGGCTGATTTGAGCATCATTTCGTCTATTTCTTCATTGTCTAATATGACCTAACCGGTTAAAGGATATTAATTTAGAAACGAATAAACGACATTTCTTGTACAGGTATGTGCGATATTTATATCATTGCCTAGAATAAATGGAACTATTAAAGCCAGAACGAAATAGAATGAAAAATTGTCACTGGATCTCACGCAGGCTACAAAGTCTCCCATCCCTCGTACTGTTTTATGTCGTTTACAGACAGAACCCACTTTACCAGCCAATGAGTGTCAAATAATACTCACGTGGCTCTTATTTACATAATTTATATTCATACACGTTTGAGCATTGAAGCCAGCAGCTGACGTATCAGTGCATTTTAATATCATCATTATCATCGTTTTACAGATTAGAATTTAAACTTTTTGTTTCGCCCTATAGAACTTCCTTCTTTCGACATTATTGATAGTGCTTGACTAACTTACAAGTGGGTTTAATCCAGCCTTTGTTCATATAACCTCCTTATGTCTCTGTAGTAACTGACTTCTTTCTTTTGGAGGAAGGGTTATAATGGAATGTATCATTAATTTTTCTTCTTAAAAGTAGACTTATTATTTTATTTTGTAACTTTAGAGCAGAGTTATCTTTTTCAAGGAAGCACTAGCGCTATCCCAAACATCACCGGGAATGTGGTACTGATGGATGTGGGAAGAACAACAAAAAGAGTTAATAGCGGAAGGAGTAAAGGCGTTTGACAAAGGTGAATGAGGATAACTTAAGAAAGCTGGACATTCATAAACTTGATACGGCTGATCACTCGCGAAGCCTTTATTAAAACGAAGCAAGTTTTTGGAAGGAAGTGAGAATTAATGCAGAACATAGATAAGTGATGTGGGATGCTTCTGAAAACAAAAGTCACTCCAATTTTACACAGAAGCTAAAATGGCTCGGGGGCCGTGCCAGGAAGAAGAAAGTGAGAGAATGTCATTTCTGAAAAGTGGCGGGTCAAGAGTAGGGACAGAATTATATGTGATTAATGCAACAGAGAATAACGTACCGAATATATTAGACAGCTATGTGAAAATAAAAGTGTAATACAGGAAAATATAATTCGTTAGTAAAGATATAGTGATAAAGAAAAAGGAAAATAGCAAGTTTCCTAAGAAAAGCAAAAGGAAAATGGATTAGAAACTGGACCCTTAAATGCATAGTGTAGCAGATATGCAACATTAGACTGTATTTAACTTAAGAAAGGCCGACATTCGAACTCACGACATTTAGCATGGAATGGATGGCCAGTCCACTACTTATCGCTTTAACGACCATGGCTATTCGAATCGAGTGCGTGGAGGCACCGCAGAAAGTGCCATGAAAATCGGTTTATGAATTACAGCAAGAACAGCATAAGTAGCAAATTAAGTCATGCATTTAGGGATTAAAATAGGGGATGAGAATTAAGAGTTTGGGAAATAAGGAGGATACCTCTTGATGAGCCGAAAGGTCAAAAGGACAGGTAAAAGAGGAACCAAAATATGAAAAGAAGTGAAAAGGCTCTTATTTGTATTTAATTAGCGTGGGAATGAAAACGTACTTTATAATAGAATGCACAAATAAAGTTATTTAATTTTGTCTCATTTTGGTAGCATTTGGTTTATCTCAATGGTATGCTCTTATTAACCATTCTTATAACACACAATAAAACAGCTATTGTATATTATAATATTACACTAATAGCTTTTATTTTCTTCTAATAATTCCAAATATGGCGCCGGGGTAGCGTGGTTTCGTTCGTGACTCTCGTGCTGAGGGTCCGAGTTCGATTCCTGGCTCTGGGGTTGTCAGCCCTATCCTCGCCTTCACCTCTGTCTAGCTCATGCTCTAGCTCCCCTAAGCCCAACGTGGTTCGGGTCCACGGTAAAAACTGTAGGTTCCCTCGCCTCACCGTCCGTCACCTCTGCCATTGGAGATAATGGACACCGCCCTCTGGGTGCCTCCACCTGATAAATGGGTCAGGTCATCACTGGTGGGGCGAGGTTACCATAGTGGCCATATGGGGAGTGTTGGTATACATACACTTACACATAATTCCACATTTGTGTTTACATCTATTAGCTAAGTAAAATTCAATATTCATCAAAGGAATGCATATTAAAATTAATGCTTGGAAAGAAACCCATAAATACGACTAAATAGCACATTCATTACCGAAAGGCGGATCTGAAAGTACTGCATTTTATTTGTCAGTGAGTGTGCATTCTCACTACATACTTTCTAACTTCTTGACCTGAATTTAATGTCTATTCTTAAATAACATATTAAAATGAGATATGTACTCAATAATAACTCATGTTTATGAAAGTAAACCTGAGTAAGTGTCAGATACACAATTAAGGATAATAATATGTTTTAACATTCTGGGGTGAAATGAAGCTCTACTTTGACAAACCCTTTCACTCTTTTTTTTAAACAATTATATTTCGTAGGTGCGAAGTGGAATGGTGACGGTGAGTGACGGCAAGAGTAGACCTCAACCAATGCGTCTTCATCTCTCCATGGAGTTGCTGAGGCTGCAGAAGGAAGAGATCACTCCTGTCAACCACAACTACAACCAGAAGCCTTCACCTGTTGACTCTAGGGTGAGTAATGTTGCTCCTCACATAGGCTAATATATAGAATGGGAATAACCTTGTATCATAACAGCTGTCCAGTAGGTCGTTATGAGATTCAGTCAGTTGCTGCAATTAGTGAAGACAAAATTTATTTGTTCTAGTATCGCAAACAATAATACTACTTCAGTGAGCCATTGTCCCAATTCAGTTTTATATCCCTTATTCGATTTGACATGATAGTCATTACTAATTCCAATTTTGTAAGGCCAGTTGCATGTACAGAGACCAACACGTATTTAATAGTAAGTTAATACATCAAATTTGAAGGCCTTTCCCGTTTAATAGGTGCAATGTAAATGATAAAAATAAAGATATACAAATGAAACTGCAAAGTAATAGAACTAAACTGAGTGATGCGCGTTTAAAAAGTGTAACGTCTTTTCACATCAAGCGTAAGTTCCTTAATATTTATATGCAATTTGTTTATTAATACCAGTGCACTAAACTTAAGAGAAAGTTATGGACTGATCTGACAGCACTTATGTGTAGAACTTTTTAAATTCAAGGACAGATTTTGTTTTGAAATCTTGTGGATGTTATGAAATTTGTTTTGCGAACAATAGGTTATGGAACATCATTTTCTGAATTTGATGTTAAATGGTTGAACCGCATAATTTTTGGAATTATAACTGTCGATTAATTTTTTAATGACTCACTTGTTTTGAGAAAGTGCTAGCCACTACTATCAAATATTTATGGAGCACTCTCCGTCTGTATAAGAGAAAGTCTTTTAAAGGATCGCCTTTCGCTCTCTCTCTCTCACCCTCTCTCTCTCTCTCTCTCTCTCTCTCTCTCTCTCTCTCTCTCTCTCTCTCTCTCTCTCTCTCTCTCTCTCTCTCTCTCTCTCTCTCTCTCTCTCTCTCTCTGTCACGCGTCTTGCCAAAAGAAACTTTGACGTTTAGCTGTTTAACTCATCATTTTATTAACGTGTTGATGTTCAGCTTAAGTCATGCACAATACTGTCGTTGATCGCATTTTTTTTTTTTTTTTTTTTTTTTTTTTTTTTGAGCCGCGGCAAACCAGTGCCGGGCGCGTGCGAAAGAAAGAGACAGAACTACACGCGGGAAGAAAAAAATGAGACAGATAGTGAGGGGCGCGAGGGCTGAACGCTTGCAGAGAGAGAAAGAGACAGAAATTGTTTGGAATTTCCCGCTGCATCGTGATTGTTATCGAGCGATCCACTAATTTCTAGAAACTATGACTGGAGGAATAAAAGCCCGCAAGAGTTGAGTTGGAGTGAGTCGCAACTTTACCTAATCATAGAAGCGCCCTTGTTAGATCATTAGGTGATTATGACCCACTAGACGCCGTTTCAGGCTATTCCATGTAACCCGCATGACTTACGGGTACCCGAGATAACTCAGGAGTAAATCCTAACAGCAGCTAAAGCAGAGCTCCACTAATACTTCTAAGCTATTGGGCAACAACATTTCAAATTTAAAAATTAGAACACCCGGGTGCAAGGTTTTGCAACCATTCCTTCAACCTGAGGCACATGAAATTGTTACCTTGAAAAAAAAGTACTACCTAAACAACCCATCCTAGAACATCCCGAAAAGAAAAACCCCACCTGCGGTAAAAAAAAAAAAAAAAAAAAAAAAAAAAAAACCTTAACGGGTGGGCACGCAGCAAAAACCTTCTGGCATAATACAGCCAGCCAACACTTCGGTCGGTTGGTATGTTGGAGTTGTTGAGTGTGCAGCTGTGTGGACTTTTGTGAGTGTGCCGCAGTAATTTCTTTCGTTTGTTAACGTGTGGCAGACGGCCTTGAGGAGTGTGTGCGTGTGACGTCATTTCACTGCTGTAAGTGATGTAAAAGTAGTTTTTACTGAAATTAAGAGCATTTTAAATTTCTGCACAACAAGAGTTTCAGTTTTACGAACCCACAAACTCACAATACGGATCTCCGGATTTCTTCATTATATCAAGTAACGAAGTTCCAAACATGTGTTTTATCGTAGTTTAGGACGCAGATTATTAAAATAAGTTTGAAATCATAGGCTTAGTCCCTTGAACCCTAAAGATCCTGTCTATTAAAGAACAACCCCGTCCACCCGTCCCCTTCCGGGACACAGTTAAGAATGTAATGTCCCCGGCTTTCATGGTGCTGATGGAAACGGTGATCCCCGTTTCCTTTTGCCAATTATGATGCGATCCATTCCCCTTATTTCGGATGAGATTGTTTTTCTTTCCTTTCTTTTTCTCTTCCTTTGTCCTTCTTTTCTTTTTTCACGCATTATAATTCACTATGAGGTAAGGGCGGTTACTAACTAGAATTTATGTTTCCACAAAGTTTCTCTCTCCTTCTACCTGTATATTACGTTCGTACGCCTGTGCTAGTAATTTTCCCTCGGAGTGGGAGTAATGGACCGGAAACTTGTTCCTAATTAGACATATATAAGGTGCTCCAATTTCAGTAGAAATATTTTTTTTTCTTTTCAGCAGTTTCCATGTCTTCTTATGGTATTAGCTTTGTGATTCTTTACACACAATTTTTGGGCATTATGCTGTCCTGCAAAAGTGTTATAAGGACTTCCTTATACTTTTGTACGAAGAGAACCCCGTGTCCCATGAAATACTTTGCCCGTATGATAAAGCTAAAAATAAATTAAGTCATAACTGGGTTTTAAGCGGGCTGTTGTTGTTGTTCAAATCTCTTCTATGGAACCTGCGTATGTACATTCACTTCAGCAATGACGACGGAACATCAGGGGAATTCCGACTTTTCCAAGTGCCTGGGAAATAAGAATGGTAAACCAGAGCAGCCCATTCATTCCATTCCACAGTTAGAATAACGAAACTCACAAACATCTATTTTACACTAATAATCGTATTTGCGTGCAGCAACAATCACTTTATTTGCTTCTGAATATAGCCAACCTAGCATTAATAGAGATCAAGTGAGATTATATTTTCACTCTCAGGCATAGAAAGATGCCCTTGAAAATTGCTCACGGTGGCGAGTTCAGAAAATCACCTACCCTACTAAACATTGTGTTTTCATCTTATCACTCTGTGATCACATTAACCTTGAGATGGAGAAAATGGAACGGATTCGGCATGTAATTCCCAGGCTAAAGACTGGAATAAGTCCTAAACTGAAACCCGCATTGATGCTTTATAACGTCTTCCAACGTTAAGTCATATTGGAACACGAATGAAATGGGTGAAATGATGCTCAAATGAGCCCATTCAGACTGAGAGAAACACTCGTGAAAAATACCTTATTCAGATAACAACCTCACGTATACTCAAACACCGAACCTTTGAATGTAAGAGAGACATGTTACCACCGGTCTAAAGAAGCAGACAAAGTGTGGAATACATGAAAAAAGGATAATGTGGAGCGAAAGCAAATATTGAATATTTTGTCCTACATTCCCTTATGCAACCCTCAGTTTAAAAACTAATGTAAAAACGTTGACCCTTTTAGCACAATAACCGTTATTGCAGCGCTGACCTTCTAATCGGCACTTTCGCAACCAGCATTATTAGGTACAGCCTTGAATGAGGACCAAGAGTTGTGAAAAGCTTAAATAAATGACGGGTTATCATGCATATAATACTAGAAGGCGATACATTGTGCTTGCCCAAAGAGCGACATAGAATACGTGACAGCTGGTCGAGTGCCTTAGCTGCTGGCTTAGCTAGTTGTGACCTTGTGGATTCGTGAAATTAAAAGTTCAGTTGCACAAACTAAAATGTTCTTTATTTCCACCGAATTACAGTTGGTACACGTATCACAGACAGTTACGTAACACACAAATTACGCAGCACCCTCATTTACGCAACACCTACAATTACGTAACACTCGCTACTCAGCGACAACTCGCTCTCTCGATCCGACTAGAACTCAGGACTGAGAACTGAGGACTGCCTGAGTCGTCTAATGTGCCGCTTATATAGACAGATCGCTGCATCTGGAAACTTCACGGCTCGAAAAATCATCCCGATTGTTTCACACGTCAGGGGGAGGAGAAAGAGAAGGTGCAGTGGCCCAAGATACTTTCCTAACCATCCCCTCAGTTAGCGCCGAAAGATGTTCCCCACTCAGCTGTCAGTTGGTCATGCCTTCCGATAATTGGGTGACACTGCTCCCTCCTCAAAGCTGGCCGTGCCGAACAGCACCATCGTAGTGGGCCAGGTGATCCAGGTGTACCACCAACATCTTTCCTCGGGGCACCTTCTAGATGCGGTAGACCACGACGTTAATCCCCTTCACCACCCGGTACGGCCCTTGCCATGGCTGCTGAAGCTTCGGGCAGCGTTCCCTTGGTCCGGGTAGGGCGGTACAACCTGACATGGTCACCTTGCTGTAACCCTTGGCTGTTGGATTGCCTGTCGTTTCGGGTCTTCATGCGGTCGCTCGCCTTCTCGATGCTCTGGCGAGCAACCTCGTGCATGTCCTGGAGGTGGTCCACCAGGTTCTCCACATACTCGGTCGCTGGCTGTTTCTCTTCCGGAGGGCTTCCAAAAGCCAGACCATAGGGGAGGCGTAACTCTCGGCCGAACATTAAGCTAGCTGGCGTCATCCCCGTGGTGTCATGTGTAGACGAGCGGTAGGCCAGCAGGAACAGTGGCACCTTGACGTCCCAGTCTCGCTGATGGCTGACCGCGACCTTCCTCAGATGTTCTTCTAAGCTCTTGATGTACCTTTCGACCTTGCCATCCGACTGGGGATGTAGAGGTGTTGTGCGGGTCTTATTAATCGCAAGTCTTTCTAGTGCCTCCCTCATCGGTTGGACTCGAAGTTGATGCCCTGGTCACTGTGCAGCTCCAAGGGCCCCCCAAATTGGCAGAACATTTGCTCCACGAGGCAGTTTTGTGATTGTCTTTGCTCTTGGTGATGAAATAACCTGTATAATACCATTTAGCCAAAGCTACGTTGGCACGGAAGGTTCCTACATGGATAAATAGAGGCGGACCTAAGGACCATCTCGAATCTTTACACGCTTTTTTACAGCTTTATTCAGTATTTTTAGTTTGAGGGGGTACTCGTGGTTGGACGGGGGTATATGCGTGGAGTTGGTTTCATGGACTTTATTGGGTCGGGCTATTGGTTCGTAGCTAGCTCAGACCATGGTTCTTTGATCCCAGGAGCGGTACACAACAGACTGCTTCGTTTTTTGCCTTTTTTTAAATTCATCAGCACTTACTCTTCTTGCCTGGTTTCACACACACACACACACACACACACACACACACACACACACACACACAGACTCACGCACACGCGCGCGCATTTCTTACACACATCGCTATGAACTCACCATCACACCCCACTGTGTCCATCCACGTTCCGAATAAGAGGGCCTCCAGGTAGAGCATTCATTTGTATCCTGGTTTTCCAGCTGACACTACCCCTTCCCTCTTGGGGGTAATGGCCAACCCTTCGTTACCTGTCTTGTTTGGCCTAGCGGTATTTCTTCCCGTACACTCACAAACTGAGTGTACTGTTTCAAACTAGAGAGTATTTTGTGACAGTAGCGAAAACAATACACCTAATTCTTAGTAATTTTGACATGGCTGTACAACGGAAACACTTGTTGGCTGAAAATTTAAATCCAATTGGTCCCATTGTGTAGATCTGCTATTTTGTGTTGCAGTGTTATTGTCAACTGATGCATGTGATAGGTTGTTCTTTCAGGGGCGTGTTTAAAGTTGTGCGTGAATGTACGCTAATGAATAAAAGTTTGTAAACCCGTCTAAATTATTACTGCAGCTCTCTGTACCTGGGTATAACGTTTTTGGAATCGACAATCATTGTGATTGATTTCTGTCCCATACAGCACTTATAAACTGAGATATCTGCCTCTCCTCTATACCCTGTTGTGCAAATCCTCCACTAGAAGGCATTCAAGAGAGGCATAAGTCACATATTATGTCGTGGCATACATTCGTAAAGAAATAGGACCAGGTGGCTCACCTGATATAAAATGGGTGTACATATAACATGTATAAAACATATAGCAGAATGTTGAATACAGGAGGCAAAGCATAAAAGCAAGAATATTCAAGAGGGAGTGAAGCAGTATGTAAATTTTATGTGAAGTTTAAGGAAGAAGATATTAATTCATTTATTCATTCATCGTGATAATTATGGGACAGTGAGATCCATCTTGTATCCACCTTTGGATCATCAATGTATCCATCTTCTTATTCCCTCTATCTTCAGAAGAAGGTGTTTTCTGTTACTATCTTCTAAGCTATTACATTACATAGTATTACATGAGGCAAAAATATTGTACATACATGCTCTAAGACAAATAAAAAAAATAAAGCAAAAGGAAGCCTTATGCGTAGTCTTCTGATTTTCAACTCTACTTCTGCTGAAACAAAGCTACTACTAATGTGAAGATAAGCTCAATATTGAAATCTGCATTCTTATAATTTTAACGAAACAAAATTACTTATTTATAAATTTGGTAAAGCGGATCATACAAGGAGATAACGGAGCGAAAGAATGAATCAAATAATATGATTAGGTTACCTATAAATTTCATGATGACTGTGATCTAAACGAAAATTAAGGTAAAGATGGCATTGAACATTTAAAAGGACAAGGTGTCATGGTTTATAAGCCCTTTATGGAAACTGGGCAAAGTAAAGTAATGTGTTCCGCAACTCTAAATGGGGATTTCACTAAAAATACACAATTCGAGATCACATTCACACTTAAGTCGAAAACGGTCCTCACAGTTATTAAACTACGAGGACTGTTCAATAAAGAATTATCATAATTTTTACGGTCATAATTTTTCGCACTAAAATTCAACCTTATTCTATTCTATTAGATTAATGTGAAACAAACACGCCGTAGTAGTGTCATTGTTGGTACTCCTGGTTCCCACCTGTGAGAACCAGGCAAATTCAGACATGTTCAGTGTCGAAACTTAGAGTCAGAATGAAAAATTCAATGCCATAGCCGGGATTTGAACCACGGTCATTCTGACTCTACGTTTCCACAATTTAGCCTACACACGGCCAGTGTGAAAGTACAATTAATTTCCATGTTCAGTGTCGCCTACCACTGCAATGTAGGTAACAGGCAGTTAAAGTTGATGTTAGAGGAAGATCCGGAGCTTATTTCAAACGTAATCACTGCAGATGAAACTTGGGTACATCATTTTGATCCTGAGAGCAAACAGCAAAGTTCAGTGTGGAAATCTCCTTCATCACCAACCCCCAAAAAAGCCAAAGTGGTTGCTTCTGCTGGGAAAGCTATGGTCATCTCATGCTTTGATATTCATGGAATAGTTTATCAGCATGTTGTACCTGCACACAAATCAGTAACTGGACAATACTAAAGAGATGTTCTGAAAACATTGAAAGTCCATATCAGGCGCAAAAGACCACGTTTCCGTGAAGAAGGCTGGATGCTGCACCACGACCATGCGCGGCTGCCTATTGTCAATGTTGTTGCTGAATATCTTGCAAAAATCAACGTGAAGTGCGTCCCTCACCCTTGCTATAGTTCGGATTTAGCCCCATGTGACCTTTTTCTATTCCCTAACTTGAAGAAACGCCTTCGTAAGAGGCATTATTCATCATCAGAAGCAGTGGTGAAGGCTGCGGAGGCAATTTTGAAGCATCCCTCAAAAATGGTTTCCAGCATGTCTTTGAAGACTGGCAGAAACGCTAGGACAAGTACATCGCATTCAGGGGAGACTATTTTGAGTAGGACCATCAATATTGAATAGCCCTCGTATTTTATTCGTCCTAAACATTTGAAATAATATTACGTATTTAAAATATTTTTGTGACAAACAAAAGGTATATTTATTATTTACTACGAATTCTTGTGAAATCCGTTTCATACTAAATGAATTTTGCGGAACTGATATACAAAAAGAGAGAAACAAAATCCTACTATATAAGACTGAACGTGAACACAAATGTTTACCAATATCTTATAGCAGCGTTAACAATCTTTAAGATATTTCTTGATTTTGATTCAGACTTGCAAGTTCTTATACTTTTTTGGAGGCTAGGCACTCTGGGTAATAACGTAATATCTAAACCATTATTCAACGACACAGGTTTAAGGCATTGGCTACTGCTTCTTCGGTATCCCTATCGTAGCAAATAATGAAATCTATATTAATTTTATAAAGAAAGAAAGTATTTTGTCTGTAGGTGTGTGTGTGTGTGTGTGTGTGTGTGTGTGTGTGTGTGTGTGTGTGTGTGTGTCTATGATAATATCGGCTGTTTCAAAAACCAATTAACAATTTTATAATTCTATTGTCATCAAAACAACCTTTCTGTTTCTGATGGACATGTGCTAAAAACTTCTTATAATTCAAATACATAATATCTTGAAACAGTAAAACTGATTTGCGGACCTTGAGTTAGCTTATACACATTGGAGTTATAAAAGAAAGTCTTTGAAAAGACAAGTGAGAATGACTGGAAAATACTCATACTTGCTTCACTATGGAACATTTTGTTTTAGGCAAACGCTTAATTCCAATTACATGTACGATAGGACATGTCAATGTACAATGCCAAAGTACTTTAATCATTTCATGTTTGATTTCTTGTGCCTATTTTGGAGCCAAGTACATACGTTGTCAATGTGTGCTAAATCATTGCTTTGTTTATAAAAATTAATCGATCAATATTTTGTACTTGACAGCTGTTTAGATTTAGCATTTCTAGACACTGACTGCGTCTCCACTAAAGGGAGTGGGATAACTTCATATTCGATAATTTCACCTCTATTTCCTTTCACTCGAATAAGTTAACAGATTAGTTGAAAACTATACAGCTATAGTGCAGTGGCGGCTCGTGCCGAAAAATAACAGCGTGCTGCGGGAAAAAGTGCAGGCAACTCACCTACTTTCAAAAAAAATGAAGTCCATGCGCCGATGTTTCTTCATGGCATAAACAGAATTTAAAGTTCCTTTAGTTTTTGCTCAATTTTAAATCGGGTATTGATTGCCCTAACATTTTTAAACTAACCCTTTCTTCTTATTATATATTAGTTAAAGTTTTCGTCATATCAAATTACTCATTCACAGAATAAAGCGAATTTATAGCACGTTTCACACTCACACCAAAATAAAGAAACAGAACGTTACACAACGTTACACAAAGAAATACTTGGATACAATGCGAGCATGCGAACCACATGCACTTGCTATGAGGAATTCTCGTTATGGTCGCGGGAAATGAGTATCGTGCCAACATGATATGTGCATCACAGTCTGCCCTGCGATTTTGTAACCATTAGGTATTGGATCTGTTTACTCAAGAAGAATGGAATTAGTTTCTAGAACTAAAATATAAAGCAAATGTTGTTAAATGATTTCCAATGCATATTCAAGTTCTACAGCTGTAAATATATGGTTGGCGGCCCTGTTTCACAGTGCAGCGAATGATCACCGAGCAACACCCAGATGCAGCACGAATTTGTGCGAAAATCTACTGAACTCAGGACATCGGGGAGGCAAGAGGGGAAGGTTGTACGCATACGCAATAGCTGATTACAGAGCTAGCTGGCTCTTAGCACGTTGACGTCACGGATGCGATCCATTAGTTACGCAGATGTTTTCCATGCATCAAGAGTTTATTATTGGTCGTACTCGATTTCCTATACTTATAATAATGCATTGTTACTTACATGGTCTTTTAAGTGTATACAATATGAAGTATACAACAGAAAAGGACGAGCCGCCCCTGCTTTATTGTTATCTAAATAACCGTGCGCTGTCATTTAATAAGACTACAAAGTTACTCGTTCGTTCGGAACAGTGACTGTTCCACCGCCACTTATCTGCTTTGCAGCATTTAGAAACTCGCGGAAAGAAGTAAGGAAGATATTCTACAGAAATATATGTTGTTTATAGTGAATATTAGACCTTTTATCAGCCGGGGTTGCAAAATATTTCGAATTCTAATGGGCAGCTTAAGATTCAACATTTATAACATCTGCTGTATTATTGAACAATAAATTTGATTAACAATGGCAGGGACATGAGAAATTAATTAAATGGTTATTCGAATTTGAAGAGATGATCAGCTATTACGGGAAGTTAACTATTACTAACAGAAGACTAAGCTTACTTAATAATAGCGCATAGCAGAGTGGGTAGAGAAGGCCATTTGTACGTAACACTTATAATTGCTTTTGTTCAGCTTCAGGTATGAAATAGAAACTGGTATTATCTAATAATAATAATAATAATAATAATAATAATAATAATAATAATAATAATAATAATAATAATAATAATAATAATAATAATAATAATAATAATAATAATAATAATAATAATAATAATAATAATAATAATAATAATAATAATAATAATAATAATAATAATAATAATAATAATAATAATAATAATAATAATAATAATAATAATAATAATAATAATAATAATAATAATAATAATAATAATAATAATAATAATAATAATAATAATAATAATAATAATAATAATAATAATAATAATAATAATAATAATAATAATAATAATAATAATAATAATAATAATAATAATAATAATAATAATAATAATAATAATAATAATAATAATAATAATAATAATAATAATAATAATAATAATAATAATAATAATAATAATAATAATAATAATAATAATAATAATAATAATAATAATAATAATAATAATAATAATAATAATAATAATAATAATAATAATAATAATAATAATAATAATAATAATAATAATAATAATAATAATAATAATAATAGTAATAATAATAAAAATAATAATAATAATAATAATAATAATAATAATAATAATAATAATAATAATAATAGTAATAGTAATAATAATAATAATAATAATAATAATAATAATAATAATAATAATAATAATAATAATAATAATAATAATAATAATAATAATAATAATAATAATAATAATAATAATAATAATAATAATAATAATAATAATAATAATAATAATAATAATAATAATAATAATAATAATAATAATAATAATAATAATAATAATAATAATAATAATAATAATAATAATAATAATAATAATAATAATAATAATAATAATAATAATAATAATTACAATCACAATCATAATCATAATAATAAATAACAACAACAATATCAACAACAATAACAACAATAATAACAATAATTACAACAATAACAACAATAATAACAATAATTACAACAATAACAACAATAATAACAATAAAATAATAACCATAACAATAATAATAATATTAGCAAATATCATATTAATTATATTATTTTAATATAATTTTATTAAATTATTAAATTTAATTAAACTCTTAATTAAATTTATTATTATTATTATTATTATTATTATTATTATTATTATTATTATTATTATTATTATTATTATTATTATTATTATTATTATTATTATTATTATTATTATTATTATTATTATTATTATTATTATTATTATTATTATTATTATTATTATTATTATTATTATTATTATTATTATTATTATTATTATTATTATTATTATTATTATTATTATTATTATTATTATTATTATTATTATTATTATTATTATTATTATTATTATTATTATTATTATTATTATTATTATTATTATTATTATTATTATTATTATTATTATTATTATTATTATTATTATTATTATTATTATTATTATTATTATTATTATTATTATTATTATTATTATTATTATCATTATGATTATCATTAGTTGGTAGCAGTGCTTTCTAAAACAAATGTGTAAGAAATCTTTGTTCGAATTCTTTCTGTAATTTAAAGATATCTTTATATTTTGGTGAAGTGTTTCTCGTACGTCAGTATATTCTACAAGTTTTCCGGTACGTGTGGTAGTGTTAGTGCAACGAGGGAACTATCGGTTTAGTTTTTGTGAGAAAAAACAATTGTGCCTGTGGAGCCACGATGACGTCAGCTGCTGACAGCGTATTTGAAAACGCTCTAAATAAGTTACTCAATATAGCTGACAAGTGCGTAAAAATGAGAAGCGATCTAAAGAAAGATCTTTTTGACGCGATCAGTGATATCAGGAAAGAGTTTAATAGTGTTAGTAGGGAAGTGGAACAGAAGAATAAAGTGATCAGTGATCTGGAATCGAGAGCTACAGAAGCGGCATCCATTGTCCAGGCTTTGCAATCGGGCGAGGATGACTACACGAGACATCTAGCGCGCACGGGAGACAACCACTGGACCAGCGAGTGGAGGGTGGTGCCACCTGCAGGTAGGTCAAAGAAGTGCTACTCCGAAGTTACCAAGACAAACCAAGAGTGGCGCCAGTCGGATGTGTCACACGGAAAAAAAACTTATAAAATGTTTGTGAAATCAAAAAACAACCAGAGTGTCGAGTACACTAAGACTCTACTAAAGTCGAAAGTTAACCCTGCAAAAATGAAAGTCGGTATATCTGCGCTAAAAACGCTAAAAAACGGGCAGTTACTTTTGGAATCAGAAAGCCAAGGTGAACTCAAAAAAGTTTGTGAAGCAATAACTGAAACATGCGGGTTAGAACTCGAAAGCTATTTGCCGAAGCTCAGGAATCCCAGGATCATTATATTCAATGTTCCAGAGGATATTACCATAGACAATGCAACAGAAGCCATAGTCAATCAGAATTCAGATCTGAATTTAAGCGAAAGTGACATAATTCCTAAATTCGTGTTTGCAGATAGAAGAAAAAACAAGAATTTGGTAATAGAAGTCACGTCACAAGTTCGCAGGTGCATTTCGGGCAGGAAACTTAAATTAGGCTGGCACATGTGTAATAGCGACGACTACCTATCAGTTACACGTTGCCATAATTGCTGTAAATACCACCATAGAGCCCAGGAATGCACAGGGGAACAAGTATGTCCACATTGCTCTGGAAATCATAAAATGCAAGAATGCCAAGCACCTAAAGAAAACCATCGATGCATCAATTGCACAAATTATAACAAATACAATGGATCAATGCCGATAAGTGAAAACCATTCATCGCTTGATAAAAACTGCCCATGCTATAAAACTGCCCTGAAGAAGAATATGGAAAGAATCGACTATTAACATGGATGGTCTCGCGGACAGAGGAAAGAATTATCTACGATGTGTACAGGTTAATTTGCAACACAAAAGAGCAGCAATGAATAATATTATATATAATATGAACAACAGTAGCATTGACCTCGCCTTTATACAAGAACCTTACACGATACACAGTAATGTAGCGGGAGTGCCTAAATCTCTAAGAATCTATGAGAGTGGAAAGAGAAGGAAAAGGTCAGCACTGCTTATAAATAACAAAGACATAGATGCAATTCTTATTACACAGCTCTCTGACGAAGACACTGTCGTCGCAGAAATAACGTACAAAAGAATGAAGTTTTACGCAGCTTGTTTATATTTCGATTCCACACAAGATATCCAGGTAAATTTGAGGACAATAGAACGAATTACAAACTATACAAAGGGGAGTGGTTTACTTATAGCAGCCGACAGTAATGCCAGAAGTAAAACGTGGTATGACGTCAGAACAAGTCACAGGGGGACAGCAATGGAAGATTTTCTAACAGTGTCCAACTTAAACATAGTGAATACTAGGTCGGAGCCTACATTTGAAACTAGAAGAGGCAGCAGTTATGTCGACCTAACTATTGTTAACAACAAGTTGTTAAGGCATGTCAGTGAGTGGACCTGTGGCTCCGTAGAAAGCTGCTCTGACCACAAGGTTTTAACTTTCAAACTCACAAAGCAGATTGAAAACACATCTACAATTGGAATCGATCACACGAGAGCAAAGTATATAGTAAGGAATGAAGATTTCGAGAAATTCGACAATATTTTCCTTTCCACGGTGATATCTAAATTCAATTGTCACTATAATGAAGAGAACTTGCAGAAATTAGATGAGGAACTAAGCAGCACAGTGGCAAGTAAAACTGAAGCAGAGGAAATGGCAAACCTCGCCTTTTCATGTATCATAACAGCTAGTAATGCAACCTTCAAAGTTTCAACAGGTGCTAAACAGGCGATAAAAAGGAAGACGGTATCTTGGTGGACAGACGAACTTACTATATTAAGAAAAAGGACAAATACACTGCGGAGGAGATACCAAAGAACTGTCACCGGCGAAAATCTACGACAGGAGAGGAAAGAAAAATATCTGGATGGGAAAAGGGAATACGAAAGGAAAATGAGAGATGCAAAACTGAAATCATGGAAAGCGTTTTGCACAATAAGTGACGATGCCAATCCTTGGGGTTTAGTATATAAAATAGCTTCCGGCAAACTCCGAACTGGTGTGAGATTGACTACATTACAAAAAGACGATGGAACATTTACCACAGATACTGAAAATACAATCAAGCATATGTTAGAGCACTTTGTACCCGAAGACAATCAAGATAGTGACAACGAATTGCACAAACAAATTAGGAAAGAAATTGAAGAACCCATCAATACTAATGATGATAAACCTTTCACAACTGCAGAAATCATCATTAATATGCAAAAATTCAATCCAAAGAAATCTCCTGGGAAGGACTGCCTATCTAGCGACATAATTACAAGAGCTTTTCAACATCTCCCTCTATTCTTCACGCAAGTATACAACGCGTGTTTAAAGAAGGGATGCTTTCCAAAAGATTGGAAGCAGTCTATTGTCATTCCAATAATTAAGCCCGGAAAAGAAGACTGCCAAGACGCATCAAAATACAGACCAATAAGCCTATTAAATATCGGAGGTAAACTACTAGAAAAACTGATGATTGACAGAATACTACACCATATGTACAGCAATAATTTGTTACACAACAACCAGTTTGGATTTACCCCCCAAAGGGGAGCAGTTGACGCTGCAATGGAAGTTAAATCTTTCATCGATAAATGCTTGAAGTCAAAACAATGCGTAGTAGTCACTAGTCTTGATGTCAAAGGTGCCTTTGATGCAGCTTGGTGGCCTAGCATACTCAAGAATCTAAGACAGCTTAGATGCCCTAAGAATTTATATAATTTAGCAGTGAATTACTTTAGCAACAGAAGAGCAGTATTTTCAGTGAACAACTATACAGCAGAAAGAGAAGTACAGAAAGGCTGCCCACAAGGATCATGCTGTGGTCCAGGCTTCTGGAACATAATGTACAATTCGATGCTGAGTTTAGAATATGATCACCGGACAAGAGTGATCGCCTTCGCAGACGACCTGGTAGTAGTGACAAGAGGAGCATACAAATCAGAAGCAGAGAGCGTTGCAAATCACGATCTTAGAAAAATCCAAAAATGGGCTGATGATAACAAAATTCAATTTAACCAAAAGAAATCCAAGGTTCTATTTATCACAAGAAGAAGAAATGTAGATAGGGATGTCAACATATTTTTGAATCATCATAAACTTAACCAAACCGAAGAAATAAAATACCTCGGAATATATTTAGATAGCAAATTTAACTTCAACGCGCACATTGAATATACTGCAGACAAAACAATCTC
>CM060953.1:104559818-104739818 GCA_030765055.1 Mantis religiosa
CTGAATCCAAAGGAATGGTGATTTGAAGTACACTTTTCCCACACAAAGATATCCACAAGGGTACATGGAAACATCTAGACGGGCAAATAGTGAACCAAATTGATCATATATTAATAGATAATAGACATAAATCTATGCTAACAGATGTCAGATCATATAGAGGAGCAAACAGACTTAGATCATTATCTGGTTGTAGCCAGAATAAGGGCAAAGTAAGTAGAATTATAAGCCAAAATAAATGTCTAAAACATATAATGTAAACATATTAAAATAACCAGAAAGAGCGGAGAAATTTAAAGGTGAAGTGGAGAAGGAAATAAAGGAGAAAGAAGAAAGTATAGAAACGGAAAATTATATTAATTAACAGTGGAAGATTATTAAGATATCCTTAAAAACTAAAGCAGAACAGATCCTAGGAACAGAAAAGCAAACTAGACCACGGGAATGGTTCGATGAGGAATGCGAGAAAGTAACAAACGACAAGGATGAAGCATATCGGCGTATGTTACAGAGGAACTGTACAAGAAAATCAACAGAAGAGTATAAAAATAAACGGAAAATAGAAAAAAAGGTGCATAAGAAAAAGAAAAAATGTATGAAAATGAACTAATAGAAAAGGTTGAACAAAGTAGAGTGAAAAATGTGAGTAAGATTTTCTACAAAGCTATAAATGAAGGAAAGAAAATCTTTAAACCAAGCAACATAATCTCTAAAGATAAAGATCAAACAATTTTAACTGAAAAACCAAGTATTCTTAAGAGATGGAGGGAATATTTTAATAAACTTCTAACTGTAGACATTAATATAAATGAAGATAATGAGGTTAGTAATGGAAGAGCAATAGAAGAAGAGAAAGAACTGATAGATACTACCCCAACTATAGAAGAAGTTAAGGATGTTATACATACCATCAATAATAACAGAGCACCTGGAATTGATAATATATAAGCAGAAATAATAAAAACCGGAGGCCATAGGGTGGCGGAAAAAATACATAAATTTTGGCAAAATATATGGAGAAAAGAGAAAATCCCTGATGAGTGGAAGATTGGCCTAATATGTCCAATATATAAAAAGGGTGACCCATCAATATGTGAAATTTATAGAGGTATTACACTTTTATTAATAGTGTATAAAATACTCTCCAAAATCCTATACCTAAGACTGCCTCCATTCTCAAAGAAGATCATAGGTAAAATATCAAGCATGGTTTAGACAAGGAAAATAAACAATAATCAGATTTTCCTGTTAAGACAAATCCTGGAAAAAGCCAAGGAATACAAACCTTTTTTAAATATATTTATTAGATCGGTCAGCAATAATGCATGCTTTGCAGATCTGAGAGAACAGATACAAAATAATTATAGAGTAATAACATTGTAGAGGTAGGAGAATGTGGCTCCTCTGAACTAAAACAAACGTGTTACTGCACTAATATAAATGTGGCACTGAACTAATAAAATGGTATACATACTTCCATAGTGAGAATTTACATAGTAGAACAGAAGAACAGAAAAGATAAATTGAAACAGTAGATTATTCAGAAGCGGAAGTGTCATCACTGTAAAGCAGGTCCTGTGGTAGTCGACGCTTCAGTCGCGTTGGCCGGCGACTTCGGACGCCGATGTTATACGTCACAGCTCCTGGGGCGATTGTAGAAGAAGCGTCGAGCAGTCTGTCGGATGAAATGGTGGAGAGGAGGAAGTCCCAGCTCGTGATGCAGCTGCTGGTTGCGGACAAACCAAGGAGCATTGGTGGCGATTCGCAAAAATCAACTCTGGATGACCTGTAGACGTCTCAGATGACAAGTACTGGCAGTCCCCCAGACCTGGCAGGCATAAGTAATAAGAGGCCGAACCAGAGATTTGTATAGGAGCAGTGAAGATTCTAGAGCAAGTGAAGTATATTTGTGAAATAATGGAGACAGTTGTGAAAGACGAGCGGATGCCAGGGTAATGGTGCGGTCAATATGAGGCTTCCACGTAAGCCGAGTGTCCAGTACACTCCAAGGTACTTGACTGGTGTAGGTGAAGGGAGCCACGGCACATGATCAGTCAGAAGGCGTATAGGGGGAGGGGGATTATAGCGGCGTAAAGTAAAAATCTTGGCTTCAGTTTTCTGGGTATTAAGGGAGATGCACCAATTTTGACACCATTGAACGAGGCGATCAAGAGAGAGCTATAAGGCTCGTACAGGAGAATTTGGATCGGAGTGAGAGTAAAATAAAACAGTGTCGTCAGCATACAGGGCAATTGAGGTTGGAGCCATGTCTGGAATATCAGAGGTGTAAATACTAAACAGCGTTGGTGCCAGTATTGAACCTTGTGGAACGCGTGCTGTAATACGACGCTCAGTTGAAAGAGTGCCTCCAATGTGCATCGCAAAATTGCGATCAGTGAGAAAACTGGTAATAATGTGAATTAAGTAGTCCGGGAGACCAATGCAATAGAGTTTAAGTAGCAAGCCAGAATGCCATACCTTATCAAATGCCTGTGCTACATCAAGGAAAATAGCTAGCGTATGTTGACAATGCTCGAATCCAGTGACAATGTGTTGAGTTAACCTCAATAGTTGATGAGCAGTAGAGTGCTTCGGGCGAAACCCGAATTGAAAAGAAGGAATAATGTGATCATTGTTGAGGTACTGCACGAGACGGCGATGGATGACCTTCTCAAAGAATTAAGACAGTGTGGGTAGAAGACTGATAGGACGATAGCTTCCTGGCAGATGAGAATACAATCTTGAAACCCATCATCTTTTCATGGACTTCAGCTCGGCATATGGCAGTATAAATAGACTGGAGCTGAATGAAGCCCTTAAAGAATTCAAAATACCTGGAAAACTAATAAATTTAATTAGAGCCACAATGAATAATAGTGTATGCCAAGTAAAGTTCCTCTCAGACCTAACAAAAACATTTGAAACTACCAAAGGAGTAAGACAAGGAGACCTACTCTCATGCTTATTATTTAATCTAGCATTGGAGAAAGTTATTATGGATGCTGGCATCCAAACAAGAGGTACAATATTTAATAAGTCCACATAATTACTGGCATAGGCAGAGGATATAGATATAATCAGCAGAACAGAAAATGACATGGTAAGGACATTTATAAACTTAGAACAGGCAGCAACAAAGATGGGTCTAAAAAATAAATGAAGGGAAATCAAAGTATACGGTGACTAATATCAAGAAGAAAAATTAAAGAGCCAGAAAAGTATATCCATATTCTTAACTATCAATTTGAAAGATTGAATAGATTCACATACCTAGGGTCTCTTGTGAATGAAAGTAATGACATGAAAGAGGTAATTAACCAAAAATACGAAATGCCAATGGGGCATATTTTGATCTAATAAAACACTTTAAATCAAAACTCTTAACGTATAAAACAAAAATTATAATTTATAAAACATTAAAAAAACAGGTGCTGATGTATGGGTGTGAAACATGGGTCACTACAAAAGAGAATATGGAAAGACTGAACATTTTTGAAAGGAAGATACTGAGAAGAATTTATGGCCTAATTAAGGACAAAGGGGAATGGCGAATCAGTTATAACGATGAATTATATAAAATATATAACGACCCCAATCTTTTAAAATCAATTAAAATTGCAAGGTTAAGATGGGCAGGGGATGTCTAAAGACTGGATAGAGAGGACATAATTAGGAGAGTATTGGAGTGTTAACTGTGTGGTGCAAGGAGAGTAGGGAGACCAAACTTCAGATGGATGGATGGAGTTGAGTCCAGAGGCTCTACTCCCGTTAGCCTTGAACCCGTAGGAACAAGACCCGGGCCTCCTTCAACCAGGGAGTATCCGAGCTGTCCCAAAGGGCGCTCGGCGTCCTCCAAGGTGCTTTCCATAGGGCAAGATCTAGAGACTAACAAGCCCCCTCCATCTGGTCCTATGGACTCAAGACGGGATGGAAGTGGATACGCCACTTACGCGCGTCAACACTCACTACCGAAAAACCTCGGTGGGGCCGCCTGGTGATCTAGCACAACTTCTACTAGCTTTGCAGGCTAGTACCCGGGACACTTAATGGCTTCCCTCAACCCCGTCCGAAGACGTACCCGATTTCCACGGGTTTCGGGAACACACTGCCCCCTCGAGTCCATCCCAATCCGAACAACTCCCGAAGGAGGGGCTCGGCTTTTCGGCCCGAGGTTCCTCTAGTAACGTCAGAGGTACCACGAGTGCTAAGGGTCCGCAGCGCCCGCACTTTGGCAGCTGAAAGGGACGGATCCCTTCCCCTACGGGAGGATGGATGGAGTATTGGGGAATGTGAAAATGCTGGAAAAAAAATTGGTGGATAGTGGCCAGAAGAAGGGATGTCTGGAGGAGGATCCTGAGGGAAGCCAAGGTCCACTCTGGGCTGTAGTGCTAGAAATGATGATGATGATGAGATGATGATGATGATGATGATGATGATGATGATGATGATGATGATGATGATGAAGGAAAGCTGGTGCCCGAAAAACTGCAGCCCGCAACCCGTGAAGAAGAAGAAGAAGAAGAAGAAGAAGAAGAAGAAGAAGAAGAAGAAGAAGAAGAAGAAGAAGAAGAAGAAGAAGAAGAAGAAGAAGAAGAAGAAGAAGAAGAAGAAGAAGAAGAAGAAGAAGAAGAAGAAGAAGAAGAAGAAGAAGAAGAAGAAGAAGAAGAAGAAGAAGAAGAAGAAGAAGAAGAAGAAGAAGAAGAAGAACAAGAACAAGAAGAACAAGAACAAGGAGGGGGACTATCTAGAAAACAGACTATAAGAGAAGGAAAACGATTGCTTATAGTAGACCACGGCTTACAAGAAAATGCAGGGGGGAAAAGGGAGGCTACTAACCAATCCTTCAAGATGGGAAGGAGAAGAGCATAAAGGAGGAGGAGAAGCCACAAGGAACAAAACTTTAAGAGATGGAAAAGATATAGAATACAGCGGCTTGCAAGTCCGGGAATAAAAAGGGGTCCTCTAGACCTCCTCCTACGAGCCCCAGAAGATGACGAACAAGAAGGATACATTTAATGCTCGAACTACAAGAATTTGGAGAAGAAAAGGCATAGCATACAACCGCTTACGAGCCCAGGAATTAAAAGGAGGATACTAGAATGCAGCTTACAAGCTCAAGTAGGAGAAGTCATCAAGAGTACAGACTATTAGCACGGGAAGAAGAGTATCACTCGCTTAGTGGGTGAAATCATGGAGAAATCCTAAAGAGAAGGAGAAGCCAAAAAAAGAAGAATAAAAAACAAGAAGAGAAAGAAGGCATAGCAGAAGCTCAGTACGCAACGTCCCATAACTTTGGCAAGGAGTAGATTAGACAATGGCCTACACACCGGGGAAGAGGAGCCGTAACCTATAGGTCAGAAAGAAGAAACTACAGTAAGGTTTACAATTCAGGAAAGAAGAAAGAATACATCAGATCACGGTCTACCGGCTGGGAAAAATGGTCTAATATTAGATGTTCCACAAGCATGAGAGGAAGAAGCCTATTACCACGTGGCCCAGTAAGTAATTATGATAATAATGATATGTGTATAAGGGCGCTCAACTGCTTCGTCATCAGCGCCCTTACAAAAACTAATTCTTGGCGATAGCCAGATATAAATTATTCAAAATTTAAAAAAAAAAAAAAAAAAAAACAGATCAAAACAAAATGACAATAAAATAAGTGCAAATGGGAAAAAACGATTGAAAATTATAAGTCCTAATAAAATACCAAAAGGCATAAAAACTACTACTTTCAGTATCAACAGTATCTGCCCAGTTTTGGTCGAACCAATTTGTTTCTTTTCTTTGGGGCTGGGCTAGCACCTTCAGCAGTTTTTTTCTGCCTTTTCCTCACTGTCTTTTAGGCAGTGAGGACAGGATCTACCCGCTCCACAACCTCAATGCCGGAGGACGGCTTCAGTACTGGTAAATTCGAATCGAGTATCTCGAGACGATCGGAAGCTGCGAACGGTGAATATGAAAGTTGCCGATCGGCGTCCTCTCCAGTGGATTCCTCAGATGTTGTTGACGGAGGAGATATTCGCGGACTTTTGTGCTGGTTAGCTTTCCTTTCACTGGTCTTACTATTTTCCTTAAGTCCGTTCTGTCATAAGAGGTCTTAAATTTCCTTGGCGATATATTATATATTACCGGTTCACATGTTCTTGAAGTAAATGCTTTCGGCGGTGACTTGGCTGGATCCTTCTTCTTAGGACCGGACTTGGTCGGCGCGCTCACTGTTGTTCGTGCTTGTGTTGTTGCGTTGGCGTTGATCTTGGTGTAATTGATCTTTCGGATATTACTTTCCCGTTTATTTCGCTGGTTCGTGTTGCGATTGAACGTCTAAGAACCGGTTTAGCTACAACTGCACTATAAGTAACGGTGCTAGGTACAGAAGGCTGGCGAATACGCAAGAGTTTCCGCACTTCCACGAAGGTCACCCTCTCTGTTACCCGTATCTCTTGGAGCGCCTTCTCCTGCATAAAACGGGGACATTCTCTGGAGTTTGATGAATGATTACCACTGCAGTTAACAGACGTTGCGGGTGAAGTGTATGTATTGTCATGCTTGACTTCCCCGCAGTCAACGCAAGTGGCAACTCCATTGTATGAATCACTCGTGTGACCAAAGCGCTGGCATTTATAACACCTCGATGGATTGAGTATATACTGCCTCACTTCAATAGCTTCATACACTGCCTTAATCCTTTTCGGGAGGTCTACCCGTTCAAAGGTCAGAAACAGGGTACGAGTGGGCACTAGTTCACCTCGTTGTTTGCGGTAAACTCGATATACACTTGTAACACCTTGTTCCGCCAAGTTTTCTTGAATCTCTTCATTGGACATATCGTCCAATGCGCTGGTATTTACAACTCCATGCGAGGAGTTCAGGGTCCTATGCAATTCAAAGCGCACCGGATAGTTCGCAAGCTTTCAAGATTTTAGCCGCCTGCATCGGAGATACTGCTTCGACCAGGAGCGTGCGATTGCGAGATCGCGTGCATGACTTTACAGGACCGGCAATATTATCTAAACCCTTCTGAATAATGAGCGGCTGCACGGCGGTAAACTTTCGACCTTCCACAGTTCTACAGATAACTAAAATAGCGAGGACCACAGGACTCAGCTATTTCTTTTCCACGTTTAATTTTAGGTTTTGCCAAAAACAAATTAAATGTGTTTCATCCCCCAGTGCTCCCCACCCACCACGGAGCCAAACAAGGGGTCATCCCACTGGGATATAGCGAGCTAGTCGTCCCACTCTCCCTGGAATTCGGTACAGTACCTAGTCCTGGCCGATTGATTAGGGGCGGTTTAGTCCAAAACTCCCGTTTTGATGAAGCAGAATCCAAAGTATTGTACTGGAAATGCGCAACTTCCCCGAATTCAGAAGAACACTGGAACGAGCTCAGATGCGCTTCCCTCAACCACCATGACAAACCTTTTCACTGACACGGGTTTCCACGCACGGCCTACACGTGGGTGGGTGTTTTGTCTAACCCCTCACCATTAAGAGGAACCCACATCGAGGGTGTCAGTTTGGCTCGGGACCCCGGGATCGCCAATTCCCGTATCTACCGCAGTAGGCCCCTTGTGGGGTTCAAGTAATCAGATAGCCATTTGAGCGTCAGAAGAGTTGCAGAACGAAACGCCCTAATTCCAGTTAAATGAAAGGCAGTGGCGTTACCCTACTTTCTCCTGCTCCAAGCGACAAGAGGCAGCTCCTCGCGCATGTAGTACATGATAATGAACAAGATTATGTAAGCATTGAAAATGTCCTATGTTACAGTCTTTAATTTTGGTAGATAAAACTCGCTCTTTAGACTGGCAGTTTATTGAGTGATATTTATTTGACTTTTCCGTAGTAATCATGCCTGCTTTTAATTTTCCTACTACATAAGCGCAGTAGATAGGGAAACTGTTGTATTCCTCCAAAAAATTCGATTCCAAGATTTCAATGCAAAGACGCGCTTTCTGGCCCGCTTCCAAATTCCATGTCCCTCTTGTACCAAGAAACATCTTCTGAAACTAATTTGCAAATGTTCATTCCATTATCATTACGTTGACCTTTGCAAGAATAACTTGAATACGTTATATTAAAATTACGCGATAGACGTTAGAGAAAATTGTGGCATGTAGCATGTTAATTTTCTTTCTCTTCTTGTACTTGTTTATTATTATTATTATTATTATTATTATTATTATTATTATTATTATTATTATTATTATTATTATTATTATTATTATTATTATTATTATTATTATTATTATTATTATTATTATTATTATTATTATTATTATTATTATTATTATTATTATTATTATTATTATTATTATTATTATTATTATTATTATTATTATTATTATTATTATTATTATTATTATTATTATTATTATTATTATTATTATTATTATTATTATTATTATTATTATTATTATTATTATTATTATTATTATTATTATTATTATTATTATTATTATTATTATTATTATTATTATTATTATTATTATTATTATTATTATTATTATTATTATTATTATTATTATTATTATTATTATTATTATTATTATTATTATTATTATTATTATTATTATTATTATTATTATTATTATTATTATTATTATTATTATTATTATTATTATTATTATTATTATTATTATTATTATTATTATTATTATTATTATTATTATTATTATTATTATTATTATTATTATTATTATTATTATTATTATTATTATTATTATTATTATTATTATTATTATTATTATTATTATTATTATTATTATTATTATTATTATTATTATTATTATTATTATTATTATTATTATTATTATTATTATTATTATTATTATTATTATTATTATTATTATTATTATTATTATTATTATTATTATTATTATTATTATTATTATTATTATTATTATTATTATTATTATTATTATTATTATTATTATTATTATTATTATTATTATCATTATTATTATTATTATTATCATTATTATTATTATTATCATTATTATTATTATTATTATCATTATTATCATTATTATTATCATTATTATCATTATTATTATCATTATTATCATTATTATTATCATTATTATCATTATTATTATCATTATTATCATTATTATTATCATTATTATCATTATTATTATCATTATTATCATTATGATTATGATTATCATTATGATTATCATTGTCATTGTCATTGTCATTGTCATTGTCATTGTCATTGTCATTGTCATTGTCATTGTCATTGTCATTGTCATTGTCATTGTCATTGTCATTGTCATTGTCATTGTCATTGTCATTGTCATTGTCATTGTCATTATCATTATCATTATCATTATCATTATCATTATCATTATCATTATCATTATCATTATCATTATCATTATCATTATTATTATTATTATTATTATTATTATTATTATTATTATTATTATTATTATTATTATTATTATTATTATTATTATTATTATTATTATTATTATTATTATTATTATTATTATTATTATTATTATTATTATTATTATTATTATTATTATTATTATTATTATTATTATTATTATTATTATTTTGTTTTACCATGTAACTGATAAAACAAATCCATTGCATATTAAGAGAAGACCATAGTGCCGACAGAGGAACTAACCTGGACAAAGACAACGTGTAGACCATTCCGCAAAAGAAAAGCGATGTGAATATAGTCAATAAGTTTTGACCTTATTGCTCACCATTTATTATGTATGTAAAATTCGGATACGCTAATGAGTTTTCAGAGAACAATTATAGAAAATCCATGGTTCAACTTTTTTAAAAATAGCATACGCCAAATTGTGACACATTATTCCAAAATTGTGTCCAGTATTTTATAGCAAAATATTTTGGTAGAACTTTGAGCATTTTTTCTGATATCATCATTTTAGAGCTTTAATAGGGGTTCACACCTTTGTAAGTCCGTAATTATTAGGGATTTCTCAAACTGTCTGCTTTAGCTTCTTCTTCTTCTTCTTCTTCTTCTTGTTCTTGTTCTTCTTCTTCTTGTTCTTCTTGTTCTTCTTCTTCTTCTTCTTCTTCTTCTTCTTCTTCTTCTTCTTCTTCATCTTCTTCTTGGTCTCTTGCAATTGCCGATTTGGCCTGTAAAGCTGAAAATCCTTCACTTCTTTCGCTCTTACATTATCTATACATAAATTAAAATGAGGACTAATTGCATGTTCTTGAGATACGTCCAGTTCGCCACATTACAAAGTATATTTTTACCTTAACAAAGATGTACAAAATGCCTGAGGACACTATCCACTTTAATAATAATCGTTCTGGGGAACTAGCCCCGAGTGGGGCGTAACGAGTGAGTTGTGCAGAAATGAGGACGACAGCGACGTCTTGTCCTAATTAGTACAACGTTATGCTTCCAAAGACTTGACAAGCCTACCATCCTTGATGAAGCTCTGTACCTCGCCTTCTAAATGTTAGTACTTTACCACCCTTCTTACATGAATGAAAAAATACATTAATTATCCATCAAATATTCTCTATAATGTGAGAACCTGCTTTATAATGTAGCTCTAAGTTTAACAACAGATGTGAAGCCAGAATTTACAAAAGAAAATTGATGCCCTCAATGCCCTGCGTGGTGTTCTTTGTAAATATGATTTATAAAAGACAAACAGTAATAAGTAAGCGTAGCTGACGCTAATGTTAGTTTAAATAAAATAATGGAAAAACTGGTTTCACATTCAGACTAGTTTCTTTAACCCATGTATATCATCATCATCATCATCATCATCATCATCATCATCATCATTATCATCATCAATATCATCATCAGTATTATTACTGTTATTATTATTGTTGTTGTTGCCGCACCGTGACCGAGTGACATTAAATAAATTAAATAATTAAAAACGTATTTTAAGTTTTATTAATTTAAACAATATAACAAATATTTAACTAATTTAGTATACTGCAACAGTTTCCTTAAAATAAAATTGGGAAATGCAATCATTATAGAAATAATGTGGCCGAATTATCTACACGTTATTACAGTTTGTTTCTGGTATAGTATTTCTGAAAGAATATTCTTCTACCTAAAGGCTGACTTATCCATTTGTTCACTGGGAAACATTTTTGTGGGAAGTTTTGTTTTAAATGACCTAAGCACTATTTCTCCATAATTGCTCCTAATAAAAGGCTGAAGTTTAGAATACAAATATGTTGGTGTCCAATAATAAGTATCTTTCTGATTGTTAAAATTACTTTGATTTTGGTGTACGTTGTTGTTACAGCAATATTAAAACAAAGCATCCTTTAGCCGAAGGTAACCTGTAGCACAATTTGTTCGTAAGCATTGTCCATTCTGTGATTTGACTGATATCGCAAATATTCGTCATATCTCGCCACCCTACCAACCAGATATCTTTTACGAGGTACAGTAAAGTAACTACCCCCATTCCATTCATTAGGAATCGATTCCTGTCTAACTTTAGCCAGTCAGGAATATTGGAATATTTTCTTGTGGAAGAAATCACGTGCCCGGAGAGATGGTTCCACTCTCGTGGTGTGAGCACCTTAGCTGTGGAGGGGGGGGGGGGCTAGTTTTAAAATGGAGTACACAAGACATCATTCACTGTAATATTACTTACTATATAAACAGAAATAAATGAGCAAGGCAAAGGAAATGGGAAGACAGAAAGAGAAGAAGAAAAATACTCATCTGATTCTGAGATTCCATGTACATGTCTTGAATGTGAGGTACATGAGGGGCATTCTACCCCTATTCTACGAAAACTGACAGGTGTGTAGCTGTGATGGTTGGAAGACCTGCTCTTCGAAAACTTTGAAACGTTCTGTTAAAAGTCTTTTATTTATAGAGGAAACTGCCTATAACCTCTAGAATATCAATGTAGATAATGTTCTACAGTGTTGTTGTACTAACAACTTTAGAACATCTAAATACATAATGACTATCAGTATATCTATCACTTCAATTTTTAAAAGCTTTTTGAAAGTGTAGGTGTATATGGAAGTATCTTGCATGTAAATAATACCCACACTTCTTCCTATTGAGTAAACGTGACTTTGAATGCAGAATACGAGGGAGTGTCGCAAGTTTTAATGATCACCATTAGTTTCAGTGTTTTCTTTGTTTGTTTTTTTTTTTCGCTTTGAGTGCCAGACGTGACTGAAATGTTAGATGGAGAAAATTGAGGCTCTGCATTTGAAGGGCAAAGCATTCCTAAAATTCCATGATGAGTTGACGGGTTGAACAGGAATTTTCAAACTGATCACATGTCCCTGACAGATGAGCCAAGAGCTGGTAAAACGATGCTGTCACAATGAAGAAAATGGAGTGTTTAATACTGGAAAACAGACGAGCAACCATCCAAATGATCATTAATGAGACACATCTTAGTTGTGGTGGTTTGTGGAAAATTATTCATGACGAAGTGCACATATCTAAGCTCTCGGCACAGTGGGTTCCACGTTTGCCAACCCCTTTCCGAAAGCAAACACGGCACGACCTTTCAAGGCAGATGTTAATGCTGTTGGAACAGGATAAAGATGACTTTTTGATGGTCTGGTAACTATGAATGAATCCTGGATCTATCAGTATGGTCCAGTGACAAAACTCATGAGCATGTTTCGGAAATATACCAATTCCCCCTCCCAAAAAGGCAAAGTTGCAAAAGTTATCTGGGAAGGTCATGCTTTCAGTTTTCTGGGACTGTTGTAGAGTCATCCTTACAGATTATCTTGCCATTGGGCAAACCATCACTGGAGATACTACTGCAATCTTCTTGAGAGGTTACGAGCAGCTCTGATTAAGAAACGAAGTGGTATGCTCTTCAAAGAGCATATGAAGTTCATCTTATTACTAACAATGCACCAGCTCATTCATCTCAGGTTACAGTTGATAAAACAAGGAAATGTGGCTGTGAGACCTTATAGCAACCGCTTTATTCGCCCGATCTCGCACCAAGTGACCTTTGCTTATTCCTGGAAATGGAGACTCCGTTGCGTGGTCGCCGATTTGACAACACAAATGACGTCATTAATGAAGTGGAAGTGATTTAAAGCGAATTCTGCAGACTTCTACAATCAAAGTATTCGGAAGGTAAAGAAACACTTAGAAAAATGTGTAAATCTGCTTGGTGACTACGTAGATAAGCACATATAAATACAAATCACCTATCACATTTTAAAGCGTGATAATTAAAACTTTACGAACCCCCTCATACATTAGACTGGATTCGACATTTTGAACGTAAGTTTAGTTCGTGCTCATTGTGTTCTTTCATAATTATCGGATTTATTCATGATTTAAAAATCACAATTTAAGTAATGTTTAATGTTTATCAGAATGATTCTCATTTATGCTGATATATGTTTAAATCTTTCATTAACTTGTTAGTTTGACCAAATGCGTCAGGGAAGTACACATTTTTCTGAATGTATACTATGCTCGTGTACTTTGAATAAAAAACACAGGCCGCACTGTCTGGAATTAATCACAGTTAAAATGGTTCACCTAAACTACGCAACGCAAGCGTTATTCTACGTACCGAGATTGGCGGTCAGTGCTTCGTAGTTCGAGCATAAGGAATATGGAAAGTATATGTTGGTATGTGTTTTTTATATTATAGAACTTCAAGAAGAAGAAAACAAAAATGTATCTGAACCAGTACATATGCTATGTATATATGTACTCCAAATAACAATTAATAGAACTCAAGTAGGCAATAGCATTCCAAGGGGAAAACCCTCTAAGTTCTACAATAGTAATAGATATCAAACGGGCTAGAACAATGAGAAATTTTTATACGGTGCGTTATATAACTACGTATCTAGAGATTCAACATATAAGTAAAAAGGTGAGTATATCCCAAAATAATGTGAAAGTTTAGTAAGAAGGATAAACAAAAAATCAAGAACAAAATTTAGCTTATAGTTTTATAAGCAGTAATGATTTCAAACTTACGTAAAAATGTGAAATATAGACTCTAAAGAAAAGAATAGTGGAATAGAATAAGTGTTTCACAAAGTGACATACGAATGTCACCCATATCGAGGAAGTAACATTAGCAGACCATTCCAGAAAATGGAATGAGACATGAGTCTGAACTAGGGATACCAGATAATCCATAAGGAGACGATGAAACAATGATTGTAACATGTTATAGTACGCAAACAATTAATTACAAAAAACGTATTAAATTTTTAAGTCATTCAATATTATCGTCCCCAAAGCCGCATTTCCAAATGCCTAATCGTTTCTCTGTTTCAAAATATCTGTTCCAAACGCCTCATTTATTTTCCATCAAAATGAGAATAATCATGCCTCTGTAACCAACATGAAAGAAAAAATTGGTTCTTCAGTTAGCTCTAAAAGACATATGCAGGCAAATTTAAACAATTTGTCTTACGTGCAGTCATACCCTTATAGGAATTGAAATCGGGAAATTGTTTAATGTCATAGATATGTCAGATGTGTCACATGCATAGTGCGACACATGAAACAGATAAACATGTCATATCATAGTTTCTCTTTGTTTTTCTCTATTTTTCCTTGAGAAAAAGTAATTTGCGATTAGGATTTGAGGAATAAAGTTAGAGAACTCCTCGTAAGAACAAATTGGTAACAGGAGTATCATCAGCTCATGAAGCCTCTATCGGTATTTACAGAGGAACAGGGAGTTTGGTAGTGAAGAAATCCAATTAGCAGGGAAACACCACTGTTGGGACCTATTTGCTATACTAAAGCTAGGAAATGGCTTTCTTGAATTAAACCGTGAGTCTGCAGGAGCCTCTATCTAGTTACGTTGCTACTGAGGCATTTTATTCTAGTCTTAATAAAAAGTATCAAAGTTAACGCACTAACAAGCACCTTATAATAAACACTGTTAAAAGCCCTGAGAAACCTGGAATAAAATCTGTATCTATAAATCTCCGAATTAGGATGTTGTGCGATTTTTAAGGATACTCCACCAGCACTTTCTTGGTTATAACGACTTTATTTCGGAGTAGGAATATACGAAAATTTTGTACTTACTGAGCAACAAGCGCACTTTGGATAGATAGTGCAAGGAATTGTTTATACAAGGCACATTTTACGTACCAGAAAACCGATTTCTAGTATGGCATTTGTAATAAAGTAAATAAGATGTGTGTTAACAGTACCCAAAGAGTTCTTCTATGCGGTGTCTCCGAAAGGTAGTTGACAAAATTCCAAAATTATTTTTAGCCTGCACTTTATAACAATGCAATATTATACATTGGACACATTATTAATTTATCATTATTTCTTTGTAAATTATGCTTTAACCCCCGAATTCCTAAAAAGTTATCTCTAAAGAATATGTAATACACACTCCGTGTAGGCATGTGGTTGGGATCAAAACCTAATATACGTAATTGCTTCATGAGTTCAGTGTCCTCCAACAATGCGGCAATAAGATTTTCAAAAAAAAAAAAAAAAAATTGCATTCCTATCTACATCTTCCGAAGAGCGCCTTTTTATGTATTTATTTTCTTCCAAAAATATAAGTATTTGTAATAAAAAAAACATAGTAAACACATTTATATATAAAGTAAAATGTATATTTGATTTTCTGAGAATGCACTTGTAGTGCTCTTCATTTGACTGGAGAGTGGTATGACCTTGTATAACTGGTAGAAATAAAGATAGATGAAATTGTGTTACAAGGAAAATATCTGTAGAACGCAATTTAATTCATATAAATCTTTTTTGTGGCTTGAAACTTTCCGAGACACCCATATTAGTACTATAAATAGTTGAATATGCGCTTTGTCATTCTTTTATATTGCTGTCACTATTCAATTGTTGCTCGCTGTTTGGAAATAGCAAGAATTTTGAGACCAGCATATGGGGTGCAGTTCCTGATTATTTTATTTCGCAATTGCCTTTGTATATAAGGAAACATGAATGTGTACATATCGATTATAATAGAGTAGAAAATAATTTGCATTCCCATTAATAACCGACAGAAGAAACAGGCACTCATCATAATGTTCTTCAGAGTACCACATTTATGATAACATTAGGTTATATGGTTACACGACAGTGACAATCAACTGCTGAATAGGCATGGAATCTGACACATGCACTGTTCCATGAGTTCTGCCGCTCGTAAGGACACGTACGAGCATGATACCGTTACTATCTGAATAAAAGCCACCTTATTAGAAATCGGCAATCGTGACTCGCAACTTTTCGGAATACTGAGCAATAAGGTTCCGTGAGTATCCGAGCAGTCCAGGGTTCGATTCCTGTCAATTTGATTCTTTCGTTATGTTTTCTGATCGGTAGGCAATGGCGTCATTCTTCCATCTTCCAGGGGTACCTACTCCCGTTCCTAAATTTCGTGACGTACACCGTTTTCAAATATATTGCACGATTGACTCTAAGACCACATTTATTAGAGCAGGGCCAAAGTGTGAAATGCTAAACCCCTACAACCACCCCTTCTTTGTTCCTTATATCTGGTACGTAAACAGGTGACCTGTGTCACAGTGGCAATCATGCGGGTTTTGGATGTAATCAAAGGCATACCTTTGAACTCAAGGTTTGGCTAGGAAAGCCCGAAGAATGCAAATAACACTAGTGAATATAAGGATGTAGCGCAATGTTAAATGGCTAATACTGGCATTGTGAGAGAAATCGTTCAACTTACTGACCTTCGCCAAACTTTATGTTCACAAACGCAGTTCTGTAAAATTAACACGATTTAATACCTTTGTTCTGTTATAGAATAGTTGTTATGGAGTGATAAATACATATTTATCTTAAAACTGTTAAAGACATTTAAATATTCCTATACTGTAGACTTGAAAATAATCGTAACAGTCTATATAAAAAGTGCATTGAATTTGTCAACTTGTACAAAGTTAAATAATGTCATTGTAATAGTACTCCGTTAATTTACATGACTGGTGTCCTTGGGTTTAATGTTGAATATTAAGTGCTTCAATGCCCGGCAGCAAATCAGATGAACTTTAACGTGCAACATATGAAGACGCTACTTGGTAGCAGGTTCTTGTTCATTGTCAGTACGTTGTAAAGTTGTACACATTAATAAGTAACCCCAACATGGCCAATAATTTGCTAGCAAAAGGTTGCAGTTTGGGAAAGGTATGTACAAATCCAAACTTTGTTTTCCTGAACTGCGCAAAAATGTGTTGCTCTAGGCTACAGCACGAATGGCACTGAAATGCCTCCTTGGGGTGAAGCTCGTAAGGTATCCAATGTTAGGATTACTATGGAGGGGATTCGGCACCGAACCTGTGGCTTATTGCACATAAGCCCCAAGTGGGGCATCCTCGGAAGGAAGGATGAGGTGAGAGGAGACAGAAGACGGCCGACCCAAGGTGCCGTGAGGCGGTACTTGCTCGTTAAGTACCTCGTTGAGCCCTCCCGGCACTCAACATTTCATGTGATAGGATATGTGACGGGTGATGGCTATGGATGGGAGGTTTACCACAGGTCAGGGTTTTTACTTAGGGTAGGTCTTCATGGATTCTCTCCTTTGGGTTTTAGGGAGTGGGTGCGTCCTGACAGCATAGGGGTGTTATCACACAGAGGACACCACGACAGTTGAGTGGCAAGTTTATTTATATAAGTCGCCCTCTCCACTCGTCACTGTAGTGTTGGTGTAACTCGCACATTAGGCGCGAGATTTAGGATTTGCCCATTGCTCTGCGCGCGACATGACGGCTAGTTTGAATCACAGTCGCGAGTGAACTCGTAAATTTCTAGGACGCGCCGAGTGATGTATGAAGCCGTGTACGCGTTGTCGTTGTTGAGTGACCTGAACTCGCGGAAAGCGAATACAAAGATGCATATTTATGCACATTTTAAAAAACAACTGAGTTATTAGTACCCGTATAAAGTTCTGTGAACACTGGTTTCAGAAACAATTAGTACACGTAGCACTTAATACAGATCTAGGAACAAATAAAACTTTGAATTTGCATTCATCGAAATCAGTTGTTTATAAGCTTAGACAAAGTTATGGAATGTCCATTCCACCGGTAGATACATTAGATTTTAAAATTCGAAAATTAGAATTTTGAAGCAAAAAAAAGCGGGCTTTGTCCTAATATTATAATGTCTAAATATAAATGAAATAAGAAATCGAATGCATTACTTAACTGCACAGCCAACTCGTACATAGAGGTAGAATATGTGACGGAAGGAACACCTGCCCCCTCGATTCGCAATGGACCTTTCGTTCATACACCTTCGGGAGGAACGGATGGGGTGAACGGGCCGAAGAAGGCGTATGACCTGAGGGAATGATGACGTCAGCGGCAGAAAGCATGGACAAGAATAAGTGCAAAATGGTGCATAAATGTTAATGTTAAGGTAATGTTAAATACAACGTTGTTTTAAAGATGTAGGAATAAGACGAAAGGAAGCATGATAGGAGTAGGAGTATTATTGCGATGTTCGAATAGTTACCCTAGCTTTATCTTTGTTAATAGAGACCTCTCAGATAACGCACTGATTACTCCACGTGGACATAACATCTATCTGTCATTTGTGATTCCTGCGCATTCCATTGGCTGAAGTGATGCATCATTGGTGCTTAATATAGGTCCGCCAAGCGGACCTGCTGCTCTTTGAGCAGCATAAGGATTTTTTTGGGTTGTGTGAAATCTGCTCCTGAAAGTATGCTTAAAATTTCATGTACATCACAGTTGATCTGGAAATATTAACAACATCTGCTGCTCTTTCCATTTCATTGTTGAGGTCCATTAAAGGTCATTTTCTCTCTCCCGCTAGGAATAAGTAATGACTCAGGGAACCAACCACTTCACATGCTTGACCTCTTAGCTTCCAATCAATGCCTTCCGCCAATATGCTCCTTATTTCAAAGAGTATGAGTTGTAGGTCTTCCTAGTGTGTGTCTGGCAGTATCTTAAGAAACGTATCTAAAGGCTATTTAATGAATCTTATACACTGATATACCATTGGTATGGCCTACCCCTTCAAGAAATGTCAGGAGTCTCAATTTGTTTAAATCAGAGGGAATGTAGCTGCCTTATGTTTCCTCAGCAGACTGAAAACTTCAATAAGGCAGCTAGTCCTTGAAGAGGATCCGACGTTCCTCTACCGAAGTTTTGATTTATAATATTTGGTATCAAGAAAATTGATTTTAATTTACTTATATCATTTACATGTGTCAGATCTATGTCTTAGTTTACCAGCAAAAATAAACGTCGTATTGTGTTACTATGAAAGTAAAACTGTACCACTTTACTTTGTTACCTAAATTCGAATTTAAGTGTTCATTTAAATATGAAACGAAAGTGCAATTTTATTGAAAGTTGCCTTTGCAACAAATTTCTATGTCCAAATAGTACTCCAAACGTTGAACGGTTAGAAGGCCCTACGATCAATATGACATAAAATGCTTCCCGTGCTATATTGTAAATTCTGGTTGGCAGCCGAGTTGTCTGGGTAATAGCGTTTCTTATGCAACTTATTGAATAAATAAGTAGATAAATAAAGGAATCGAAACTAAAGAATATGCTCCCCGCTTGATACATGGACAGGTGCACGAATGCACACACCTGCTCACTCACTAACTTTCTCAGTCAATCACTTACACACACTCACACATACTCACTCACTAACTCACTCACTCACTCGCTCACTCACTCACCCACTCATTCGAACTTCTGAAAGTGTGGTAGGACTAACCTTTCCTACAGAAGCAATGTAAAAATGATTCCTCCCATTGCCTCATAAAATTATCAGAAACCTCGAAATGTAGATTTTATAAAACCAACGACATACAGAATTGTACGGACTTCATCTGACAGCAATACTGATACAGATGTAGTGCTCAAAATGCATGCTTGGCAGCTGCAATGGATCGTATTTTTGCCAGCATATTCAGGTCAGTAGCTGTTTGGGCCTAAGCGGATTGCATGCTACGGCAAATGACAGGTAATCCCCTTGCAGTTCTTTTGTTATCGAATGAGGATTTGGATTCATTTTCCTACATAAAACTGGAGCATTCGCAAAGAAATGAATGCTGCAGTTTCCTTTTGTATAACATTAGGTATAAATAAGGTTTGCTGTTGCCCTTAATGATTTGCTTGTAACATGTCAATGTATTTAAAAATCATCATTAGGTACTTCGGTATATAAACCTAAATATTTGTTAATAAGTCTTACCGTCTCTCTTTGTTTTCCCTAGGTTTATATAAAGTAAAAGAAATGCGACATTGCTCCCATAAGGCAGATGAGCAGTTAAACCACATTCAAAATTATTTTCAGGAACAGATCGATGACTATTCGTGCGTCTGTCTGTCTGTCTGTCTCTCTCTCTCTCTCTCTCTCTCTCTCTCTCTCTCTCTCTCTCTCTCTCTCTCTCTCTCTCTCTCTCTCTCTCTCTCTCTCTCTCTCTCTCTCTCTCTCTCTCTCTCTCTCTCTCTCTCACCATATGTGTGTATGTGTGTGCGTGTGTGTGTGGCAGAGAGTGGAGGGATATAGATATACAAAACATCATAATTCCAAAGTGACATTTTGAATAAATATTCCATATTGTCACAACCTGGCTGTGGATGTTAATGGATTAAGATGCCACGTGGCCAGATCGTGCACGGGGGAATAATTCAGACGTGATTCGTGCTTGGCGGAGAGGTTGTGGATTTCTGTTAATACATTTTCTATAAAGGTCAGGTTGCACTAGTATACTGAATCCAGAGATATTTTAGAACATATTTTCTTAGACTGAAATTATTACCAAGACGGCAATGAGGACGGTACATTACGTCCTGCTCTGATGAGAACCTAGACACAAGAGAAAGAACTTTAAAACCGACTCCCGGTACCAAAGACGATCACAGGAGTGGGGAGTGTCGTCACATACACCACCAATAGTAAATGAACTACTCACAAGTCACTGTTGTGACAGTATTTAAATCTGACGCTTCCTAAGGATAAATCGTAAACATTTTCAAGGGAATGTTGCCTTTGTTTTTATTTTATGACAAAAACTCAAACATTTTAATTACGTCTGATACGTTAGTATAAAAAGTAAAGTAGTCGGTATATTTTTATATATTTCTCTTCAGCCTATCAGCAAGGAAACCATAAACGACGGACAGAACCGTGCCGCAGGAAAGTTTAGACTCTTAAAACAATATAAGTTAGATAAACGTCGTCTTACAACAATGGGATTTTCCAAAGTATTGTCACCCAATTAGGGAAAGGGATGACCGGCGACCGCTGGAAGGAACCCGAGGCAGCTGGGCCACACCCACTCATCAGTCTCTGTCACTAACTGAGGGGGAAGATTAGAGGAAAATGTCACTTGCGCTGGCGGCCCCTTCCCTCTCTTCCACGGCCATCTGGAACCTTCTCTTGGAAACTAGAGAAGTCGAGAAAACGGCGATATTCCTATAAAAAGGGGCTGCAGCGAGCGAAGTCGGTCAGTGCTTGACGTGCTAGTGAAGTGGCGCCGTGTTAGTGGAAGAGAAGACTGTGCGACGGAAGAATTTACGTAATTGTGTACGTGCTTCGGAACGGTAACGTACGAACTGGTGAATCGTAATTGTGTGCATTACGTAATTTTGTGTAATTGGCAAGTGTTTAACTGGAAGTCGGTGGAAATAAAGAACATTTTTGAGTGGTGAAATTGGACTTTTCATTTCACGAACCCAAAAAGTCACAGTATTTACTGTTCATGCCATTCTTTCCAAGTATTATGCTGTGTATTTTCCAACTTTATAAGTAATGGATCCTTAAAATATAGAAACTTAGGAGTTTCCCTTGCTCTTAGTTTCAAAGATTTATGTAATATATATTTTAAAATTAAAGTGGTTCGTGTAAACTTTTTCACTCCCTGCAGATAGGGAAATCATACGGGTATCCTGATTTCAAGGAAGCTTTTATAACTCAAGGAGAAGTAAACATGTGTGCGAAAGAGAGAAAAAGAACGAAACGACCATTCAGCCTTCAGCTTTACAGTTAAACATCAGTAACACTCTTGACATATGTGAAGTGAGTAAGGAGCAATTTTTCCCAGCTCTTTAAATGAATGTTATGTACATCATTGTTATGAGGTTTCAAACCAAAAGTGTTTGTTATCCATACAGGGAACATTGTTGGATCTTTTGTGAACGTGTAGGTGTATTCCTAATGATTTATTTAATATTTCTCTGAGTTTTGCGACTTAACTGTGGTTAACAAATATTGCCTTTTCATGCGGTTTATTTTAAAATTGAAATTGTAGTGGTAAGGGAATTCAGGCTAAGAGCTTTGCTCTAATTCTAACACCCTACTCCAAAATTATTGAGAAGAAAGTCACCGTCATCACTAAGTGCAAAATTTAAATCACATTCTGCGCTTTTCTCATCAAAGTACCCTCAATGAAGACATCGCATACTTAAGTAGAGAAAACAGTACGAACTGTATTAAGTAAGCCTCATCTATCTATGTGTTGTAGCATAAAGAATTTGTAATTACTGTTTTCGATAGTTCATTTTTTTTAGATAAAATACATGACTATCGACAATAACAAGGGCGAAGTAATAAAAAATTAAGCCAGAGAGAACTGAAAGACTGAAAAATATGAGTATTTATCAAAGCACAGGAGTCCTTCAGAGTTGTTATCAGGGATGACATCCATTTTTTGCTTAGCTATAAAGAAATTTTTAAAAGAGTTTCCAGTCCTACCATCTACAATAAGGTAGTCAAAACAACACAACCCTTGCTCTTCTAGATCTCAAAACGAAAACTTCCAATGACAATATTTATGAGGTTGTCAAGTGTTCTGTGCTATTATCGAAGTTCAAACCTCCCAAACACAATTTTTTTTCAAAGAACATTTGTTCTTTTATTCAATGCACAAGATATCAAGATTATTCGTGCAGCCATCGTTCGCTGCGCTGCGTCAAGCATGATGGGACATATGCAACTCCCACCTCTAGAATAATAAATAAATAAATAAATAAATAAATAAATAAATAAATAAATAAATAAATAAATAAATAAATAAATAAATAAATAAATAAATAAATAAATAAATAAATAAATAAATAAATAAATAAATAAATAAATAAATAAATAAATAAATAAATAAATAAATAAATAAATAAATAAATAAATAAATAAATAAATAAATAAATAAATAAATAAATAAATAAATAAATAAATAAATAAATAAATAAATAAATAAATAAATAAATAAATAAATAAATAAATAAATAAATAAATAAATAAATAAATAAATAAATAAATAAATAAATAAATAAATAAATAAATAAATAAATAAATAAATAAATAAATAAATAAATAAATAAATAAATAAATAAATAAATAAATAAATAAATAAATAAATAAATAAATAAATAAATAAATAAATAAATAAATAAATAAATAAATAAATAAATAAATAAATAAATAAATAAATAAATAAATAAATAAATAAATAAATAAATAAATAAATAAATAAATAAATAAATAAATAAATAAATAAATAAATAAATAAATAAATAAATAAATAAATAAATAAATAAATAAATAAATAAATAAATAAATAAATAAATAAATAAATAAATAAATAAATAAATAAATAAATAAATAAATAAATAAATAAATAAATAAATAAATAAATAAATAAATAAATAAATAAATAAATAAATAAATAAATAAATAAATAAATAAATAAATAAATAAATAAATAAATAAATAAATAAATAAATAAATAAATAAATAAATAAATAAATAAATAAATAAATAAATAAATAAATAAATAAATAAATAAATAAATAAATAAATAAATAACAAAATGAATGAATAAATAAAGGAATGAATGAATGAACGAATGAATGAATGAATGCATGAATGAATGAATGAATGAATGAATGGACGGACCTTTCGGAGATTAGACCCAAAATTAACTTCTGAACGCACCATAACGTAAATGTTTGACCACAGACTATTGCTGTCAAATATTGGGTAATCCTTGGATACCTTCGTTATAATTTGTGTTTGTGAATTTATGAAGATGAATTGCATTAACACAAAATTAATTGAATTCCTTTGTGAATTTGTGAAGCATTGCGAAACATTTTACTATGCCAAAGAGAAGACGACCTGATCTAGGTCGTAGAAGTCAGTGAAATGTGCGACGAGCTACGTCACCTGCTGACCGCACTGATGAACAGTTAGACGCAGGTGATGCTAATAGTTGTGTTCGAATGTCACAATTGAGTTCTAGAATGTCTGTTTTTCTTTCTTTTCCTTTTCCTTCTTCTGAGTTGATTTCGTACAGCTCAGTTGACACAGTTATATACTAGGAACACGTAATCAACTATTCCATAGAGTTTTCAAATTAATTAGAATTGCCTGGAATGCCACATCACAACTAAAATTAAAAGTAGGATTCACGTTCAAGAGGTCCCGAGTTCGAATCTCGGTTAGGGTGAGCTACCTGGAAAAGTTTTTCTCCGGGGCTTTCCCTTCCTGATAGACGAACGTCGGATAACTGTAAGCTGCATGAACCCCGGACTCATTTGCGCATTACTTCACCCATTTCATTCATCGTCCGATATGACTTAACGTTGGATGACGTAAATAAAAAAATAGCAATATTTGTGTTCATGTTGTGTAACATTAACCAAACACGACTGTGCCATGGAACGAGATTAACTGATAAAAAATAATGAATAACGTCATCGATGCAATAATCATCGATGGAAAGTACAAAGGAGAGGATATCTTGATTCCGCGTGTTACGATGATTAAAGAAGGTTTACCTTTTGATTTTAAGCGTATACAATTTTCTATGCGTTTGCCCTTTGCAATGACCATAAATAAATCACAAGGGCAGTCGCATGAAGTATGTGGAATCAACTTGGAGTTTCCCTGTTTCATGGACAATTATGCGTCGCGTGTTCGTGCATCGGAAAATCATCATACGTACCACAAAAAAGAAAAAAAAATGTATATTGTTTATCAGAAAGCTTTAAATTGTAACTCAGTTTTAAATGTGTTATATTTAAACTTGACTCCATTTGCAGAATAAATAACTAAGTAATCCTGATTTGTTTTATTTATATATCATAAATTCAGACAATTTTTACTGGCGTTACTAAGGTCGCTGGATCAGCTAGTAGAAAATAAAAAATAATAATAAAAATTGAAAATAAATAAAAAAATGAAAAAATAAAAATGCGCTCTCTTCAGTTTGTGTTATCTGTAATGGGAGTACATTGCCAATTAACGAGGATGCGTTGAACACAAATAGCTTCAGAAGCTTGTGTACACAATAAACAAGCACACTGGTAACTCTGAACAAACCTAGCATCTCTCAGGAACCTACCTTACCTAACCTTACACAATCCTAGATCAAACTTCGCAAACACTCCACAAAACTACAGATAGCAATAGCGATACGACTAATAAGCTTATAGAAAAACTTATACCTTAATATTCTTTAATATAATTTAATTTAATATGCTTATGCCCTTCAACGTGCCATTACTTAAACACTGCAACCATTTATCGCTTAAAAGTTAATTCTTCACATAATTGTATCAATTTGCACATGGAACTGTAGAGAATTGTCATAGCAAGAGTTATGGAACTGTGCTTAATTTATATGATGATGTAAACAAAGTTTTAAAATGTATTACTCCGCAGGCGACTCTCATTGATGGGAATAGTCGCGCCATTTTATCAAGCACGTGTCGAGCGTTAGCTGTCAACGAACTTGAAATGTTTTGCTTTGTCGTTTTCAATGTTTGAGTAGCTTATCTGGTAGCACTTTTCCGTTAAGATTAAATGCAAAGGTGTGTCTGCTGTTTTTCCTTACGTATGCTAAAAAGTGACAGAACACTTACAACAATTACTTACTCAGATATTTGATTTCATCACATAATCTCACCGGGTATAACTTAAAAATTAATGCACGGATATTTTTGCGGAAATACAGTGCTGAACAATCGCGTGTAGTCACTTTGACAATGATTTGAAAGTTCAACTAGCATGCAACTGAAAAAAAAGTTACATACCTAATTGGAATCTGATAACGGACGAATTCCTTAAACGATTGCCATTTCCGAACTTTTATTTGAATATTACATTGCCACAACAATATATCATCATGCTCAACAATTATAGCTTTTCTGTTTCTGTTCAAAAATTCAAAACCTAGCTCGGTTAAATAGGATCATTGTCAGCATCTTGAAACACTTCAAAATTCTACGCAACTTTACCAACTCATAGAAGGGCCCTTGTTAGATCATTGGGAGAGTATGACCCCACTAGACGCCGAACTAGACAACATTGGGTCCCCCGTATGGCATGCGGGCACCCAAGATAACCCAGGAGCTAATCCAAACGGCAGCTAAAGCTGAGCTCCACATAATCTCCTAAGTTGTTTGGTAACAAAATTCTCCCCAACCCAAAACTAAATTAAAAGCACCAGGGTGCAGGGCATTGCATCCTGTCCTTTCATCCCGAAGGTACAAATTGTAACCTCACAAATTTCTTCAAATCTGAAAACCTACAATATATCCATCCTACAAAATCCAGTTCAAATACCTTACCTGCGGTAAAACCCTTAACGGGTGGGTACGCAGCAAAAACATTCTGGCTATATACAGCCAGCCAGCACGTCATGGTGATGGTCATGGTCATGGTCTTGAAACACTCTTTTAATTGCGGTGGCTGGTTCATTTCAAAGAAGCTATGAACGTTGCGACGGATGACACTTTTAACAAATTCATCACATTGACTTTCCACAACTGTATTCATTCTTTTTCGCCCGTTTTCACAGCCTAACTTCGAGCGGCATTGATACTTGGCGCTGAAACACTGGTTAATTCTGCTGACAAATTAACAACATCCTCAAATACTAAAGTTGGGTATTTTTCACACAACTTGCAAAACACGTTCAATATAATTTGCTTTTCGCTACTCTTTAGAGGTTGTCCTCTGTGATGTTTAACATATTGTACGGAAGCCACCATGTTTAAACTGATTGCCTTTCCACTTCCTTTTGAGCTGCGCAAGTGCAGCGTGCATTCTGATTAATACGTACAAATTACACTTAAATCAACCAAATAAAATTGTAATTAATTACTGTTTTTCTGTTGTATGTGTAATAATGTGATGTTTATATGTTTTGCATTAGATTTAAAGTCCTAAAAATTGATTGGCGCATTATATTTTTCATCCGTAGAGAGTTACAAGGCTAAACACCAATGATGTCTCACACATACACGTGCTTCTATTTACATTGCCAAATAAACTTAGGACGGTTCCGGTATAAAAGTGTATTTAGACACCCACAGGAGTGATATATCATAACTAAATGAAACCCAAGGTACACATATATTAGAAGTTTATATGTCTGATTATATCATTTATAGATCTGTGCAATCAAGTAATGAAAGCAGTGTTAGGTCGCCTATACTTATAACAATCAATGCATCTGATGATGAGATTCCACCTATTAGAGAAAACTAGTTTCAAATTTCTCAAAATCAGAAAAAGACAATCTTCCCAATGTATACGTTACCGATTGGTTATTTTTATGCTACTCCAGAAAACAGAATGATCTTAAATAATTTCTGGGAATATATTTCATTAATGGTGGAGCTTTGTGGACTATAATTGTAGCTACCTCAGATGAAGAAAAAGTTTAGCCAATCCTAGGATATGATTGGTTCTAGATGGCGTCAAAATGTTGAAGTTGCAATTCCTATAACCAATAGAGCCTACTACTTATTACTCCTCTGAGGGAACTCATGCACATAATATACTGCACTTTACTGTCGCAATGGATAAAATTGGATTTACAAAGTCAAAAGTTTATTACAATCTCAGTCCAGACTATTGTTCAATTCTCATTGAACTCAATTTCAACTGATCTGAAAAATTATCTCTTTTACTAGAATTAGTATAGTAACTGTCTTAAGAGTGTAAAGAATTTAAGAATCCCTTTAAAAACGACTCAAGACATATAAAAAACTGTCAGTATCCTAACTAAACATGTGCACCATGCAGATAAAATATTTAGCAACAACGGGCCATATTAGAGCTTTAATACCCTTTATCGCAGATAAAATTACGTAACTGTTTTAAAAAAGAAAAAAAAAAAACTGTCGCAAATTATGCGAACCGACTGGAACCTACCACACAAGGCTAATTAGAGTGATTATAAAACTAAAAGGAACTATAAAATAAGAAAGGTGAGAAGCTATCAGGAACCACTGGTACTGGAAACCTTGAATACTGGAAACTTACCAGTGTGAAATAGAACGGAATGTACAACAAAACATTTTGGAAGAATATCTGCGGCTTTAACATGTGTTACTTCAGCGTTCACTGATGCGAATTATGCTTTCAGAAGAAACAATGTTGCAACTTCCTATTTATAGATTTTCTATCTTTCTTACTTTGTCTACTACGTACTAGGTACTTACAGTAAGTAAATAATTTACTGAAGTCCCTCCCAAAACTTAAATACTAAGAGCTTACCGAAAATATGATGTTTTGAGGCTTCTTGAATACAAAAAAGTGCAACTTTTGAAAAAGGTATTTTTGTGTATGTGTGTGTCTATGAATAATAAGTCAAAAATTAAAAGTCGGTTAAATGCTGTCGCAGTCTGCCGGGGTGATCAGAGCCGCCGATACCACTTTGCAGTCCACCTGTATGTATTAATACTCATTCGCATCTGGAACAACACCCTAGGAATACATTCTGCTGCATGCCATACTGTCACTCCAGACAATTTCCTTTGAATTTGTGCAGAAGCTACGCTGTCACGAATGTTCTACCAAGGATTCGGAGCCAACGGTGCTCAAGGAGGTTCAGTCAATCAGTAACTTAAATGAGTTCATCGATTGCAGATGTTGAAGTTCAAAGTTTTCAATCGACAATGACAGTGAACATTGTCGAGTAGAGCTCAGAATTGTGACCAGTACTGGTACTTCAACTGGAATTCTATTTCACTTGTCAATTGCGTTGGTTCTGAGTGTGTGCAAACGTTAAACTTTATGCTAACCGCTAAGAGATAAAATGTGATTAGTAGTCCCAAAGTTACAATACTGTCATCCGATCGTCGAAGTAACGAATAAACCAGCTGGCAGGAAAGAAAGAGACAGATAGCGTCCAAGCCATACCCACTCGTGTGACTGGTTGGCACTTGCTGAAGGAGTGGCAGAGAGAGAGAGAGCAACAGAGAGAGAAAGAGACGCAGATGGTCTGGACGATTCTCGCTGCACCGCGAGAGTCCGTGAGACTTCGTTTGGCTTTATGTGACGTCAGGTTTCGGGAAATTTCCAGAAACAGCGGGCCATGTATAAAAACGACTGGTCGGGTGCAGACGGTGAGAGTGCAGAGAAGCGGTCAGTATCGGCAGGGAGTTGCTAGGAGGAAGAGTCACTAGTGAGCCGCTTATAGTCTGTGTGGACATTGAAACTGCTTCGAGTTGCAAAATGAAAACCTGTAGTGATTTGAAAGTGAATTGTTCTGTTTATTTACGTGTGCAGAAGCCACGAGAGACTGGGTTGGTGCTGATACCAGAGTTGTACAAGCGCCTTTCTACATAGATAAAGAGCATTTTGAATTTATGCAAACTGGACTTTTGACTTTACGAACCCACAATACCTGGTATTTTAAGTCCAGCATCTTCTAAAGCACAAAAATCTTCAATTTCATCTTTTCATCTCGAACTGTCTTCCACAGAACTTTTTTCGGAAATTTAGATTTTCCGAAATGTGGCTTCTAGGATACTGACTAAATTATCCTGTTTAAGATAATTTTATTTCAAATGGATTGTATTTCTCAAATTTTCTCGGAATGTCCTTGAAAGGCCTCTTCAGTGTTAATGACCTTTGCATAACTTACAAAAAGTACCCCAAAACTATCCAAATTCTTATGGTATAGAAATGTACGTCTCAGTAAAATGCAGAATTTATATTGCATCCATTTTTATCGGAAGGGCCATTTTCAAGGTATTTCTTACTGTTTGTTTAGTTTATCCAATTTTTAAGTATACACTTCTTATATGGGTAGATGTCATTTCCTTTCTTTTTTTCTGGACTTACAAAGAGAACGGAATTTCAAAGAATCACATTGGGACCAGTTCATAATTAACTTAACTATCACTTCAACTTATTGTATTCTCCAATTTCCATTGAACATATAAGGAAACATGAAATAAGTCCATCTCTGGAACCATTATCTCGATTTGAAAGGGAGCAGATAAAGGAATGTCCGACTTAGTGATATTCTGTAAAGAGTGGGCACAGAAAGAAATTTGAGTACAGACAGCGGCATTTTCCGAAAACTTATTTACCACACCTTTTCTTCTATTAGCTCCCATAACTTCTGATGAGTTATTCCACTGTTATTCATATTATTGGACTTGTATTTTGATTAGGTTTCAAGTTAGAGCCTGGATAGTCGAAATATCCATTGCTTATTTTCTGACCTCGGGAAAATAAGATACATAGATCCAAAGAAAAAGAGCTCAGTAGCTATTTAAATAATGTACATGCGGATATATCGTTTACCTTTTTATTTAAATTGGCGCTACTATTATGCGTATAGCGTGTAATATTAAATGGTAAATATTATACAATCCTTCGCTTAGTGGTCATTAACATTTAAAATAAATATATTTTTACTTCAGCATTTGTCACTTTGAAACATCCACGAAGCTCCTATAAATCATTTAAAGCTACCATTCTTAATGTAAAAGCCTAAGTAACCCATCTTAAATTCCTTCTATTTGAAACTACATATGTATGTAGCCAGAAATTATAAAATAGAAATGACATGTATCACAATATTTCCAGCCAAATTACTGCTATAATGTTAATTTGCCATTCTCTTTCAATATGAGTTAGTTGTAGCTGTAGAAATGTTTGTTAAAATCGTACTAATATATACTTCTCCGCGAAATTTTTTTCCCGGGACACCTGTGCAATCTTAATATTCATCCACTTTAAAGTAATGTTTCATTTAATTCAGTTAATTTGGAAGATTGATTTACACACTTGATTCTTGGTCTAGAATAAAATAGAATCAGATATAACCTTATGGTTTGTAAAACACTTGTAAGATATCTAAGTTTTAATTCATATTAGGTGCATAGAGTATATCACGAACGATTGAATAAATGACTGTAAATTAATCTGGACAAAAGCGTTTAAGCCTTTGAAAATTCATACTGAGGAAAACAGCTATAGCTGGGGAAAGCAAACGGTCATTTGAACCGAATGATTTGGAAGAATATTACCCAGAACATTTTGAATTCTTCACCGTAGACGGAATTTCACGCACTACACAATGCAATAGATGCAATGCATTTATGTGCCAAAATTCATGATAAAATGTTTTGAAACTTTATATGCTTATATTTTCGAAATAATATCTATACATTGCCTCCTAAAAGTTTTAAATGTACAAAACTCCAATAAAATCTATTCTTTGCAAGAAAAGCAATATACATCATAATGAATGTCTTTGAATTAAAAACAGTCATGATGAAGGTCTAGTAATACTAATAAAATTAACTTCAATATGGTTTATTTCTTAGAATTACAAAATCAAGTGAATCGCAAATATATCGCACGAAGATATCTTGGAAGTTTTACTTTGAGAACTGACTGAATTTTGAGTAAATATAAACAAAATAATTAATATATAATACTATAATGTAACGATGAAATTACTGTGCATTCAGAAATAATGACAATTCTATAGTAGGCTTATACATAATAATAAAACTTTGTTGTACTTTTTGAATTATGAGAATGCTATTCTATAAATGTACATTATAAGAAAACCTTTACAATTCTGTTCTTCAAATGCCATGTTTAATCACGATGAGTAAAGGGAGATTCTGGTGGAATGTTTGCTTGAAAATTTATCCTCACTTTAAGTAGATCAGTAGAATGTCTAATTTTGCTTTCTAATGTTCTCTGAATGTTCAAACTTTACATTATGCGTCTATAAAGCTCTATTAATAATGACTATGATTTGTTCTAGTATCTCACTTAGGAATATTTTATGCCTTTTATTCCTGCGTTCTAAGATTTATTTCTAAAATAAGAAATCATTAGAAAGCATGATTGTTTTAGTATAATATTTGTGAGTAAATGAATATTTTCCAAGCCCTGCCATGCCATGACTGTAATATTAATCCTGAAAAGTTTAGTTATCTCTAAGGGCATATCCGTAATTTTTAAAGCATTTCCGTATGAGAAATTGTACTTACATCTTGCTGTGTATCAATATTTAGTGGAACAATTTCCATTTGCTTTGTGCTTGTCAACATGCAACAGTTTTACCACTAAGCAGTTTGTTTGCATGGCTTTTCTTCTTCCTGGATTTTCTATAAATCGCACTCCCAATTTGCCAAGTTTTCATTTCGATTTGTTAAACTATGTGTACAACATATTTAAAGATCGAAGGGAACTGTCGCCTATTACAGTGTTTTAGGTTTAGGGATAATGTGGTGAGCCTATACCTGACTTTCTTTTACAATTTATTTTTATCCGAAGAGTCTGTTTGTATATTGGAAGTATGAGATTACTTTTCCAATAAATACGTTACTCTTGGCCTGTAGGTCGTGGTATAGAAGGCTTTGAAGATAGCTCGAGCAACGTCTATGGTTTTGGCATCTCGACTAAATGCAAAAACAAGAGGAAGTCAAAATGTTTTCTATTATCAACTCTATAATTAATTTCAGTGACCTAAAATGTAGAACAAGTATATAAACATAGCATAATACACGATTTTGTACTTAATTCTCTATGTAATAGTACAAGAGGTATCGCCAAAACGTTTTATTTTATACGTAAAACGTACACTTGAAGAAAGAAACTCCAGAAAATATAGGCCAAACTATTATACGAACTAAACAATGCAAACGAAAAAAATATCCATGAGAAATTATAATATAAAATCAACTAAATACTCAATGGGTTCATCATTGTTGCCAGAAAAAAAACTGAGAAATATCATAAATCCCTACTTTCACTGGTGAGAAGCTAAGAAAAACACAGTAACTAGGAGAAACCGTGTCTTTTGTCGAAGAAGATAAATATTTACTTACACATGGAGTATTTACTATGTATTCAACAATAAGGTTAAAGTTAATTATACTATAAAGATATGTAAATGACAAAGTGCAAATTTAAATGTTTTTCTTTTTTATTTTCCTTGAGGCTCCTTTAATTCTACGTGTCGCAATTTTATCAACTTAAGCTAAAGTACTGTGAAACGTTGAACTATAATAACAGTTTCCATTATGCTTACTATTTTATCTATAAGTAACAGTTAATATAATAGAAGTGTTATCCTGAAATACGCTAGTTCATCGCAGCGAGGGTGCGCGTGGAGTGCAACGGCTGTGTAGGATCTCTTAAGTTTGAAGGAAATATTGTAGCAATGGGAACAATATATTTAAAATATGAAAGCTGGAAAATAGAGAAAAATGACATCGAGAGTGAGAAGAGGGTGAAATCCATATGATTTCGGTGTGCGCATTCTCATTTTGCAAAGATTGAAATGAAAAGCATCGAACTTTAGATGTAAAGTTAGGAATTACGAAGGTAGAATTATAATCTCATTCATAATTCATTAACATGTACTTCGGTACAAAAATGCTCGGAATATTTTTGGCAATTACAGCGGTCAAATAAATTTAACTGACACTGGATTAAGGTGGTGGCTTTTCTCCTTTATCTGCGTAATGGGATGAGGTAACACAAACCATTTTTAGTCCTTCTTTTCGAAAAACAATCTACTTAACGGAGTTCGTTGCTTAAAAAGACTGGTGGACTTACAGCTTCAGAAATGTCTAATGGATGAAGTCCATACAGAACGTCATGCTTGCACATTTTCACATAATGCACTGCTTCATTTTGTGGAAAATGAGCTCAGAAATGACACTGTTTCATCTAAAGTTTTGGTAAATATTTGTTGCATTTTGTGGTAATCGTAACAAGCAATATTATTATTTGGGGATGCTTAAAACCCCATTTGGGAAATAACGTACAATAATCACGTATAGCAGAGGAGAAAATGTAAATGGTAAGTGGGTGCCTGTAGCGTAGGCTAGCATGTCTGTCTCATGCTTAAGATAACCCGAATTCCAATCTTGGTATGGTGAATTATCTGAAAAAGATTTTACGGGGTTTTCGCTTATCCTGAACAATGAATGTTGGATAACTCCAAGCTCCATGGACCCTCGGCTGATTTGAGCATCATTCGTCCATTTCTTCATTGTCCAATATGACCTAACCGGTTAATGGACATTAATTTAGAAACGAATAAACGACATTTCTTGTACAGGTATGTGCGATATTTATATCATTGCCTAGAGTAAATGAAACTATTAAAGCCATAACGAAATAGAATGAAAGATTGTTACTGGATCTCATGCAGGTTACAAAGTCTCCCATCCCTCGTACTGTTTAATGTCGTTTATAGTCAGAACCCACTTTACCAGCCAATGAGTATCAAATAACCCTCACGTGGCTCTTATTTACATAATTTATATTCATACACGTTTGAGCATTGAAGCCAGCAGCTGACGTATCAGTGCATTTTAATATCATTATCATCGTTTTACAGATTAGAATTTATACTTTTTGTCTCGCCCTATAGAACTTCCTTCTTTCGACATTATTGATAGTGCTTGGCTAACTTGCAAGTGGGTTTAATCCAGCCTTGTACATACTACCTCCTTATGTCTCTGTACTGATTGACTTCTTTCTTTTGGAGGAAGGGTTATAGTGGAATGTATCATTAATTTTTCTTCTTAAAAGTAGACTTATTATTTTATTTTATCACTTTAGAGCAGCGTTATCTTTTTCAAGGAAGCACTAGCGCTACCCCAAACAACACAGGGGATGTGGTACTGATGGATGTGGGAAGAACAACAAAAAGAGTTAATAGCTGAAGGAGTAAAGGCGTTTGACAAAGGTGAATGAGGAAATATTAAAGCGATATATAATTTAAAAAAGGAATATGAGCAATAAAAAATAAATATTTTATATCAATGGTAGTAAAAATTTGCTTAGGAGACATATGGAGAAAAGGGAAAGGAAACAAAGCAATGTAAGACTTGAAGCTTTTACAGGGAGTGTTATTCAAATCTTCGCGGGTGATCAACCGAGTCAGGTTCATGAATGGCCGAAAGCTGGACATTCATAAACTTGATACGGCTGATCACTCGCGAAGCCTTGATTAAAACAAAGCAAGTTTTTGGAAGGAAGTGAGAATTAGTGCAGAACATAGATAAGTGATGTAGGATGCTGCTGAAAACAAGTCACTCCAATGTTACACAGAAGCTAAAATGGGTCGGGGGCCGTGCCGGGAAGAAGAAAGTGAGAGAATGGCATTTCTGAAAAGTGCGGGTCAAGAGTAGGGACAGAATTATATGTGATTAATGCAACAAAGAATAACGTACCGAATATATTAGACAACTATGTGAAGATGAAAGTGTAATACAGGAAAATATAATTCGTTAGTAAAGATACAGTGATAAAGAAAAAGGAAGATAGCAAGTTTACTAAGAAAACCAGAAGGAAAATGGATTAGAAACTGGACCCTTAAATGCATAGTGTAGCAGATATGCAACATTAGGTTGTATTTAACTTAAGAAAGGCCGAGATTCGAACTCACGACATTTAGCATGGAATGGATGGCCAGTCCACTACTTAACGCTTTAACGACCATGGCTATTCGAATCGAGTGCGTGGAGGCACCGCAGAAAGTGCCATGAAACTCGGTTTATGAATTACAGCAAGAACAGCATAAGTAGCAAAATAAGTCGTGCATTTAGGGATTAAAATAGGGGATGAGAATTAAGAGTTTCGGAAATAAGGAAGATACCTCTTGATGAGCCGAAAGGTCAAAAGGACAGGTAAAAGAGGAACCAAAATAAGAAAAGAAGTGAAAAGGCTCTGATTTGTATTTAATTAGCGTGGGAATGAAAACGTACTTTATAATAGAATGCACAAATAAAGTTATTTAATTTTGTCTCATTTTGGTAGCATTTGGTTTATCTCAATGCTATGCCCTTATTAACAATTCTCATAACATACAATAAAACAGCTATTGTATATTATAAAATTACACTAATAGCTTTTATTTTCTTCTAATAATTCCACATATGGCACCGGGGTAGCATGGTTTCGTTCGTGACTCTCGTGCTGATGGTCCGAGTTCGATTCCTGGCTCTGGGGTTGTCAGCCCTATCCTCGCCTTCACCTCTGTCTAGCTCATGCTCTAGCTCCCCAATGCCCAACGTGGTTCGGGTCCACGGTAAAAACTGTAGGTTCCCTCGCCTCACCGTCCGTCACCTCTGCCATTGGAGGTAATGGACACCGCCCTCTGGGTGCCCCCACCTGATAAATGGGTCAGGTCATCACTGGTGGGGCGAGGTTACCACAGTGGCCATATGGGGAGTGTTGGTATACATACATTTACACATAATTCCACATATGTGTTTACATCTATTAGCTAAGTAAAATTCAATATTCATCAGAGGAATGCATATTAAAATTAATGCTTGGAAAGAAACCCATAAACACGACTAAATAGCATATTCATTACCGAAAGGCGGATCTGAAAGTACTGCATTTTGTCAGTGAGTGTGCATTCTCACTACATACTTTCTAACTTCTAGACCTGAATTTAATGTCTATTCTTAAATAACATATTAAAATGAGATATGTACTCAATAATAACTCATGTTTATGAAAGTAAACCTGAGTAAGTGTCAGATACACAAATAAGAATAATAATATGTTTTAACATTCTGGGGTGAAATGAAGCTCTACTTTGACAAACGCTTTCACTATTTTTAAACAATTATATTTCGTAGGTGCGAAGTGGAATGGTGACGGTGAGTGACGGCAAGAGTAGACCTCAACCAATGCGTCTTCATCTCTCCATGGAGCTGCTGAGGCTGCAGAAGGAAGAGATCACTCCTGTCAACCACAACTACAACCAGAAGCCTTCACCTGTTGACTCTAGGGTGAGTAATGTTTCTCCTCACATAGGCTAATATATAGAATGGCAATAACCTGTATCATAACAACTGTCCAGTAGGTCATTATGAGATTCAGTCAGTTGCTGCAATTAGTGAAGACAACATTTATTTGTTCTAATATCGCAAACAATAATACTACTTCAGTGAGCCACTGTCCCAATTCAGTTTTATATCCCTTATTCGATTTGAAATGATAGTCATTATTAATTTCAATTTTGTAAGGCCAGATGCATGTACAGAGACCAACACGTAGTTAATAGGAAGTTAGTGCATCGAAATTTGTAGGCCTTTCCCGTTTAATAGGTGCAATGTAAATGATAAAAATAAAGATCCCCATAGCTCAGTCGATAGAGCACCTGCCTACCGTGCTAGGGGCTCCGGGTTCGATTCCCGGCGATGGGGGTGGGGCCCTTTCTCCGTCCAAGATAATTCCCCATATTCCACAGAGTCTGGAAGTATGAATGAGAGTGTGAATGTGTGCGTGATGAAATGATTAAAAAAAACCAAAAGATAACGAGTTAAGACCTTCGGTATGTTCCAAAGGAGAACGGCCGCTGATATGAGCATAGTGGTTAAAGGCGGGGTATAAATGGAACTAGCAAAAAAAAAAAAAAAAAAAAAAAAAAAAAAAAAAAAAAAAAAGCTCCAAAGTAATAGAACTAAACTGAGTAATGCGCGTTTAAATAGTGTAACGTAACTAGTTATGGAACATCATTTTCTGAATTTGATGTTAAATGGTTGAACCGCATGATTTTTGGAATTATAACTGTCGATTAATTTTTTAATGACTCACTTTTTTTGAGAAAGTGCCAGCCACTACTATCAAATATTTATATATTCTCTGTATAAGAGAAAGTATTTTAAAGGATTGCCTTTCGCACTCTCTCTCTCACTCTCTCTCTCTCTCTCTCTCTCTCTCTCTCTCTCTCTCTCTCTGTCACGCGCCTTACCAAAAGAAACCTTTGACGTTTAGCTGTTTAACTCATCATTTTATTAACGTGTTGATGTTCAGCTTAGGTCACACACAATACTGTCACCGATCGCATTTTTTTGAGCCGCGGCAAGCCAGTGCCGGGCGCGTGCGAAAGAAAGAGACAGAGAGCTACGCGCGGGTAGAAAAAAAGAGACAGATAGTGAGGGGCGCGAGGGCTGAACGCTTGCAGAGAGAGAAAGAGACAGAAATAGTCTGGAATTTCCCGCTGCATCGTGATGGTTATCGAGCGATCCACTGATTTCTAGAAACTATGACTGGAGGAATAAAAGCCCGCAAGAGTTGAGCTGGAGTGAGTCGCAACTTTACCTAATCATAGAAGCGCCCTTGTTAGATCATTGGGTGATTATGACCCACTAGACACCGTTTCAGGCTATTCCATGTAACACGCATGACTTACGGGCACACGAGATAACTCAGGAGTAAATCCTAACAGCAGCTAAAGCTGAGCTCCACGTAATACTTCTAAACTATTTAGCAACAACATTTCAAATTTAAAAATTAGAACACCCGGGTGCAAGGTTTTGCAACCATTTCTTCAACCTGAGGTACATGAAATTTTTACCTTGAAAAAAAAAAATACTACCTAAACAGCCCATCCTAGAACATCCCGAAAAGAAAACCCCCACCTGCGATAAAAACCTTAACGGGTGGGCACGCAGCAAAAACCTTCTGGCAAAATACAGCCAGCCAACACTTCGGTCGATGGGTATGTTGGAGTGAGTTGTTGAGTGTGCAACTGTGTGGACTTTTGTGAGTGTACCGCAGTAATTTCCTTCGTTTGTTAACCTGTGGCAGACGGCCTTGAGGAGTGTGTGCGTGTGACGTCATTTCACTGCTGTAAGTGATGTAAAAGTAGTTTTTACTGAAATTAAGAGCATTTTAAATTTCTGCACAGCAAGAGTTTCAGTTTTACGTACCCACAAACTCACAATACGGATCTCCGAATTTCTTCATTATATCAAATAACGAAGTTCCAAACATGTGTTTTATCGTAGTTTAGGACGCAGATTATTAAAATAAGTTTGAAATCATAGTTAGGCCTAGTCCTTTGAACCCTAAAGATCCTGTCTATTAAAGAACAACCCCGTCACCCTCTCCCATTCCGGTTCACAGTTAAGAATATAATGGCGCCGGCATTCATGGTGCTGATGGAAACGGTGATCCCCGTTTCTTTTTGCCAATTATGATGCGATCCATTCCCCTTATTTCGGATGAGATTGTTTTTCTTTCCTTTCTTTTTCTCTTCCTTTGTCCTTCTTTTCTTTTTTTCACGTATTATAATTCACTAAGAGGTAAGGGCGGTTACTAACTAGAATTTATGCTTCCACAAAGTTTCTCTCTCCTTCTACCTGTATATTACGTTCTTACGCTTGTGCTAGTAATTTTCCCTCGGAGTGGGAGTAATGGACCGGAAACTTGTTCCTAATTAGACATATATAAGGTGCTCCAATTTCAGTAGAAATATTTTTTTCTTTTCAGCAGTTTCCATGCCTTCCTATGGCATTAGCTTTGTGATTCCTTACACACATTTTTTTGGGCATTATGCTGTCCTGCAAAAGTGCTATAAGGACTTCCTTATACTTTTGTACGAAGAGAAACCCGTGTCCCATGAAATACTTTGCCAGTATGATAAACTTAAAAATAAATTAAGTCATAACAGGGTTTTAAGCGGGATGTTGTTGATGTTCAGATCTTTCCTATGGAACCTGCGTATGTTCATTCACTTCAATGACGACGGAACATCAGGGCAATTCCGACCTTTCCAAGTACCTAGGAAATAAGAATGGTAAACCAGAGCAGCCCATTCATTCCATTTCACAGTTAGGATAAAGAAACTCACAAACATCTATTTTACACTAATAATCGTATTTGCATGCAGCAACAATCACTTTATTTGCTTCTGAATATAGACAACCTAGCATTAATAGAAATCAACTGAGATGATATTTTCACTCTCAGGCACAGAAAGATGCCCGCGCACACGTGACACTGACGGCACCATCTCTGAGGGTCTGCCCGGAGCCTCAGCCAGTAGTAGCGCTGTCATGTTTTGTCAAGCGTTTGGTTCTCTCCCAGGTGTCCTCCTGAAGTACCGGCGTGCACTTCCTCCATGACTGCCGGGAACTTACTCCGGGGAAGGACCAACTGTTCTCTCTGCGTCCTCCCATCTGGAGATTCCCATTCCCGGAACAGCATGCCCTCTCTGGTCTTCAACGTGTCCCATTGGGCCCAGTACGTCTTGTAGGTGGCGTTCCTCGGTGCGATGCCCTCTCAGGTTCCTCTTATCTCTACCTCCACTTCCCTCAAAAGTGGCCCCAAATCTGCGTCTGCCAACTGCTCCCTCCTCAGGCCTGCGCTATCCCAGCCATCCGCAGGCACTGCCGTGACTAATCGGACTGCTGCGGCAGGCTCCTCCTCTTCCACTCTAGTGCACTGGCTGCACTCATCTGGACAGGGTCTTCGGGACATAGCGTCTGCGTTACCGTGGCTCTTCCCTTCGGGATGTTCCGAGGTGAAGTCTGTAGCCTCTGGACTCAACGTGCTGTCTGGCCATCCAGGTTCCTAAAGCTCAATAGCCAGGTTAGGGCGGACTGGTGGAAAGGTGGAAAGGCTGACCGTACAGGTACCTGTGGAAGTGCTCCAAGTTCTTTACTAACGTCAATAATTCTCGCCTGGTGACGCAGGAGTTCTTCTCTGCCTTGGATATCGTCTTGCTATAGTAGGCGATCAGCCACTCATGGCCGTTCTGGATCTGCGATAGGACGCCTCCAATGTAATGGTCGCTGGCGTCGGTATCCACAATGAAGGCGCCGCCTGGTTGTGGAAATCCCAAAATTGGAGCACTGCACAGTGTCTTCTTCAGGTGCTGGAAAGCATCCTCGGCGTCCTCCGTCGACACATAAGATCAGTGTTCTTCTCTCAGGCGGCTGAGGGGTTAGCGATGTTAGAGAACCCTTTATAAAGCGTCGGTAGTAACTACTTTGCCCATGAAACCGCCCAACTCTTTCTTATCCTTTGTGCGAGGCCAATCTCTCCCAGCTTGGGTTTTCTCCGGGTCTGTGGACACTCCGGTTGCTAAGAGTATGTGGCCCAAGTAGTTCACTTACTTGCAGAAGAGCTGGCACTGCTTCGCGCTCAACTTAAAGTTGGTCGCATGCAGTCGCTGTAACACCCTGCTCCAATTCTCGAGATGGTCTTCAAAAGTCTTACCGACGATGATGATGTCGTCCAGGTATAGCAGGTAGGCGTCTTAAGTCCGACCTCTCATCACTGACTCCATAAGGCGTTGGAACGTAGCTGGTGCGCTGCAGAGGCCAAAGGGCATAACTGTGAACTGGCAAAGCTCTTGGCCTGTCGAGAATGCGGTCTTTGTATTGTCTCTCGGGTCTAGAGCTAACTGCCGGTATTCCGACTTCAGGGCCAGGGTCGAGAACCACTGTGCACCAGCTAGCGTGTCCAGGGTGTCGCTAATCCGGGGTAAGGGGAAACAGTCCTGCCGGGTGACAGCGTTCAGCTTCCTGTAGTCCACGCAGAAGCGTAGCTCACCGTTCTACTTCGTCACCAAGGATACAGGCGAACACAGAAGTCTGTCAGACTCTTCAATCACTCCTCTGGATCTGATGTCCTAAAGCATGTCTCCTACTGCCCCTTGTTTCGCCAGCGGAACGCGTCTAGGTGGTTGTCGAATAGGCCGGGTGTTCCCAGTGTCGATGCGGTGAAGCACTTTGTCCGTGCGGCCGTAGTCACTGCTGCCTTGGCTGAAGACGCGCTGGCATCGTCACAGCAGTTGGCGAACTTTCACCAGCTGCTCTGCGGTCAGGTGGTTGGCCGCCCTCTCCAGTAGGCTTTCTAGCTGGGGCCCCAGGTGTTGCGTCGGCACCAGCTCCTGTGTCTTGTCGATTGCTGTTACGCTTACCACGTCTTCGCATGTTTCCAACTCCGTCCCGGCCTGGATCGGTGTCCGTTGGATTTAGCAGCCTCACTGGCACCTCCTCTCAGCACGGCAACAATGCCCTGGCTACACATAGTGCGTGTACAGGCGTCTTCTGGTCCAGCATCATGTTTCTGGTTTTCTGGCCTTCCACTCCCGCCGTCACCACCCCCTGGCTTCTCGCGGAGACAACCACATCTTCGTTCAAGATGACCTGCAGATTCCAAGGCACTGTTTGGCTTGATGAAGAATAACCTCTTCTCCGTAGAGCCGCAGGACCTTCCTGCCGAGGTCGACCGTCGCCTCTTGGCTTCTGAGGGCATCCAGTCATAGAACCAACTCCTCAGCAACCTTCGCGACGAACACCCACAGACGCACGGCACTCCGTCCCTAGTTCAGCTTCAGCAGGTCCTCCTCCATAGGTAAGGTGTCGCCCGATGCCGGCATCAGCTGGTATGGAAGGCTCGGCTTCCTGGATGGCAAACCCTTGGCTTTGTCTGGTCTGATAACGGTCACGGCTGCCCCGTTGTCCACCAGCACGCGGCACGGCTTCCCTCTCACCCTACCATACGTTTTAAGGCTGTCATCCATCCGCCGGCTGACGGCGCGCAGTGTCACTCGAGGGAATGATGGTGATGGCGCCGACGTACCCCTCGACTCGGCGGCCCTTACTCATTTCCCGGCTGCTCTCCCTGGTGTGGACAGTCTCTCTCCAGGTGTCCCGACTGTCCACATCCCCATCACAGGCCACTAGGTCTTCGCCGGTGTCCCTTGGCTGGTCTTCTGTCTCCGGTGTAGCGAACACTCCTCGTTCTCGACGTCGGGTTAGCCGTCACCTTGGCCAGCTCCATCCTCAATGCTGCCGCAAACACATCGTGGATGTCTGTGTAGTTGCCGAGCATTAGGTGCTGCCGTATCTCGGTGTCTTGAGCCCCGTCAACAAGGGCGTAGGCGGCTTCCCGTGATACGAACTCCAGCGGAAGGTTAACTAAGGCCTTGCTAGCCAGCGGCTCAATCGCCAAGGCGAACTCCTGCAGCGTCTTTCTTGGTTGTTGCGACTTTGTCTTCAGCGGACTGCGGTAGGCTGCGGCTAGGCGGTGGTTCCCGAAACGGTTCTCCAGGGTCTCCCAGATATCCTTGGGAGCCGCCGCTGTCTGGACGCTGTCTGCCGCCGCATTTAGGACTTCCGCGGCCCGTCCCATGGCTATTAGCTGTGTGGCCTCTTCCTTCGGTGACCACTTGTTATGCCTGGCCACCGTGTCGAACTGGCGGTGGAAGACCTTGACGCGCCGTCGTATTTAGGAGGTTTGACGCGCGCCAATGTTGTTTCGTGTCCCGGCGCGTCGGCCTTCAAATCCTTCAACATCCTGCTGAGGACGTCCTCCACCATGGCGTACAGGGACTTAACGCTTTAGTCGGCCTTTCCTTCCAGCTCATTAACGCGGTTTGCCAGGTCCTCGACGCGCTCGTGCACTTGGCCGATCTGCGTGCCGAGCCCCGTTACGTCCTCCTTTACGCCGGCCAAATGTTCCTCAAATTTGGCGGCGAGGGGCTCTTTCGCAACCTTCATTTCTTCCATATCCTCCGTTAGGTTATCGTTAGCCGTCTTCATTTCTTCCAGCTTTACGGCCAGGTTGTTACTGCTCCCTCCGTCTTCGTTGTTAATTCGGTCATCTTCGCGACCAAGTTATTATTTGCCGTCTCCAACCTCTCTAGAATCTGTGCCAATGCAGTCTCTATCTCGTAACGTCCCTCTTTCTGACACCAGTTGGGACTTTGTAAGTTCGTGAAATTAAAAGTGCAGTTGCACAAACCAAAATGTTCTTTATTTCCACCGAATTACAGTTGGTACACGTATCACACACAATTACGTAACACAGCAATTACGCAGCACTCACAATTACGTAACACTCGCTACTCAGCGACAACTCGCTCTCTCGATCCGACTAAGAACTCAGGACTGAGAACTGCCTGATTCGACTAATGCGCCGCTTATATAGGCAGATCACTGCATCTCAAAGCTTCGCGACCCGAACAATCAGCCCGATTGTTCCAGTCGTCAGGGGGAGGGTAAAGAGACGGTACAGTGGCCCGTGATACTTTCCTAACCATCCCCTCAGTTAGCGCCTCAAGATAAATGGGTAGGTGTGGCCTGAATGTCTCGTGTTCCCCACTCAGCTGTCAGTTGGTCGTGCCTTCCGATAATTGGCTCACAGTATGGTGATGCAAGGGCTAGGTTCCAAGCGACGATTTGGTTTTCTTTTTTTCTTTTTCCAGGTCCTTATTGTCTATATTTGAGTTACTAATTTATTTATTGTTGCTACTGGTTCTCTTGTGAGTCAAATACACAAGAATGACAATCCGGTAAGTACGGATCTGCTGGGAGCTCACTATATATTTTGTGCTGTGCTCACCCTACCGTCAGGCTGGAGAGGTCATTGCCCTTCAAAGGGAATCTACGGGCTATCTTCATTAGGGATCATGTTTAACTTTGTGAGCCCTTGTTATCTTTATCGCATCTGGTGTTGTAAACCATGTTACGCAGTGGGCTTTCATTTATAACAGGTAGTTTTAAATCTTATGTGTCACTTTACATTTATGGAAGGTTTGAAACTTTGTTGAATGGGTCAAGCACAATACCGACCATAAAATATATACTACGAACTATACATTTATAACTATCTGCAATTGGAAAACATGCTTATTGTTGTAGTTTGTAAATGCCTATAATGTTATAAAATGTTATTTGTATTATATCAAGTTATAAGCCCCAAGAGGTAAAACAGGGGATAATAAAAATTGGAACATATCACGAAGGATTTGAAACCAAGCTGATGTGGCAGAGTGATGAAATAACCTGTATAATACCATTTAGCCAAAGCTACGTCCACGGAAGGTTCCTACACGGATAAATAAAGGTGGACCTAAGGCCCATCTCGAATCTTTACACGCTTTTTACAGCTTCATTCAGTATTTTTAGTTTGAGGGGGTACTCGTGCTTGGACGGGGTATATGGTTTCATGGACTTTATTGGGTCGGGCTATTGGTTCGTAGCTAGCTCAGACCATGGTTCTTTGACCCCAGGAGCGGTACACAACAGACTGCTTCGTGTTTTTGCCTTTTTTTATTCATCAGCACTTATTCTTCTTGCCTGGATTTCACACACACACACACACACACACACACACACACACACACACACACACACACACACACACACACACACACACACACACACACACACACACACACACATCGCTATGAACTCACCATCCTACCCCACTGTGTCCATCCACGTTCCGAACAAGAGGGCCTCCAGGTAGAGCATTCACTTGTATCTTGGTTTTCCAGCTGACACTACCCCTTCCCTCTTCGGGGTAATGGCCAACCCTTCGTTACCTGTCTTTGTTCGCCTAGCGGTATTTCTTCCTGTACACTCACAAACTGAGTGTACTGTTTCAAGCTAGAGAGTATTTTGTGACAGAAGCGAGAACAACACGCCTAATTCTTAGTAATTTTGACATGACTGTACAACGAAAACACGTGTTGGCTGAATATTTAAATCCAATTGGTCCCACTGTGTAGATCTGCTATTTTGTGTTGCAGTGCTATTGTCAACTGATGCATGTGATAGGTTGTTCTTTCAGGGGCGTGTTTAAAGTTGTGCGTGAATTTACGCTAATGAATAAAGGTTTGTAAACCCGTCTAAATTATTAATGCAGCTCTCTGTGCCTGGGTATAATGTTTTTGGAATCGACAATCATTGCAGGCCGCGCCGTGGCTCAGTGGTTAGACCGCTTGGCTCTCACCAAGGCGGCCCGGGTTGGATCCCAGGCGACCGCAAAGTGAGATTTGTTGTGGACAACACGGCGCTGGGGTGGATTTTCTCCGGGACCTCCGGTTTCCCCCGCCATCTCATTCCACCGGTTCTCCATCTTCATCTCATGTATCATCAGTGTCACCGCCTGCGGTGCCGTATGTAGTAAAAGCGGGCGTTAAACACTACACATTTCACATTTCGACAATCATTGTGATTGATTTCAGTCCCATACAGCACTTATGCACTGAGATATCTACCTCTCCTTTATACCCTGTTGTGTAAATCCTCCACTAGAAGGCACTCAAGAGGTGCATAAGTCACATATTATGTCTCTTAGCACGTGGCATACATTCATAAAGAAATAGGAGCAGGTGGCTCACCTGATATAAAACGGGTGTACATATAACATGTATAAGACATATAGCAGAATGTTGAATACAAGAGGCAAAGCATAAAATCAAGCATATTCAAAAGGGAGAGAAGCAGTATGTAAATTTTATGTGAAGTTTAAGGAAGAAAATAATAATTCATTTATTCATTCATAGTGATAATTATGCGACAATGAGATCCATCTTGTATCCATCTTTGGATCATCACTGTACCCATATTTTTATTCCCACTATGTTCAGAAGAACCTGTTTTCTGTTACTATTTTCTAAGCTAAGAAGTATTACAGGAGGGCAAACCATTGTACATACATGCTCTAAGACAAATAAAAACAAAAATAAAGAAAAAGGAAGCCTTATGCGTAGTCCTCTGATTTTCAATTCTACTTCTGCTGAAACAAAGCTACTACTAATGTGAAGATAAGCTCAATACTGAAATCTGCATTCTTGTAATTTTAACGAAACAAAATTACTTATTTATAAATTTGGTAAAGCGGATCATACAAGGAGATAACGGAGCGAAAGAATGAATCAAATAATATGATTAGGTTACCTATAAATTACATGATTACTGTGATCTAAACGAAAATTAAGGTAAAGATGGCATTTAACATTTAAAAGGACAAGGTGTCATGGTTTATAAGCCCTTTATGGAAACTGGGCGAAGTAAAGTAATGTGTTCCGCAACTCTAAATGGGGATTTCACTAAAAATACACAATTCGAGATCACATACACACTAAAGTCGAAAACGGTCCTCACAGTTATTAAACTCCGAGGACTTTTCAATAAAGAATTATCATAATTTTTACGGTCATAATTTTTCGCACTGAAATTCAATCTTATTATATTCTATTAGATTAATGTGAAACAAACACGCCGTAGTAGTGTCATTGTTGGTACTCCTGGTTCCCGCATGCGAGAACCAGGCAAATTCAGACATGTTCAGTGTCGCCTACCGCTGCAATGTAGGTAACATGCAGTTAAAGTTGATGTTAGAGGAAGAACCGGAGCTTCTTTCAAACGTAATCACTGCTGATGAAACTTGGCTACATCATTTTGATCCTGAGAGCAAACAGCAAAGCCCAGTGTGGAAATCTCCTTCATCACAAACCACCAAAAAAGCAAAAGTGTTTGCTTCTGCTGGGAAAGATATGGTCATTTCATTCTTTGATATTCATGGAATAGTTTATCAGCATGTTGTACCTGCACACACATCAGTAACTGGACAATACTACAGGGATGTCCTGAAAACATTGAAAGTCCATATCAGGCACAAAAGACCACATTTCCGTGAAGCAGGCTGGATGCTGCAACACATCCATGCGCGGTTGCATATTGCCAATGTTGTTGCTGAATATCTTGCAAAAATCAACGTATAGTGCATTCCTCACCCTCCCTATAGTCCGAATTTAGCCCCACGTGACCTTTTTCTATACCCTAACTTGAAGAAACGCCTTCGTGAGAGGCATTATTCATCATCAGAAGCAGTGGTGAAGGCTGCGGAGACAATTTTGAAGGATCCCTCAAAAATGGTTTCCAGCATGTCTTTGAACACTCGCAGAAACGCTAGGACAAGTGCATTGCATTCAGGGGAGACCATTTTGAGAAGCACCATCAAAATTATGAGGATGAGCAAAGATACGTGATCAAAAAGGTTGTGATCATTCTTTATTGAATAGCCCTCGTATTTTATTCGTCCTAAACATTTGAAATAATATTACGTATTTAAAATATTTTTGTGACAAACAAAAGGTATATTTAGTATTTACTACGAATTCTTGTGAAATCTGTTTCATACTAAATGAATTTTGCGGAAGTGATATACAAAAAGAGAGAGACAAAATCCTAGTATATAAGACTGAGCGTGAACACAAATGTTTACCAATATCTTATAACAGCGTTAACAATTTGATTAAGACTTGCAAGTTCTTATACTTTTTTGGAGGCTAACTGGGTAATAACGTAATGTCAAAACCATTATTTAACGACACAGGTTTAAGGCATACGCAATAACTGATTACCGGGCTAGCTGGCTCTCAGCACGTTGACGTCAAGGATGCGATCCTTTAGTTACGCAGATGTTTTCCATGCAACAAGAGTTCATTATTGGTCGTATTCGATTTCCTATACTTATTATAATGCATTGTTACTTACATGGCCTTTTAAAATGTATACAATATGATGTATATAACAGAAAAGGACGAGCTGCCCCTCCTTTAGTGTTAGCTAAATAACCGTGCGCTGTCACTTATTAAGACTACAAAGTTATTCGTTCGTTCGGAACAGTGACTGTGCCACCACCACTTATCTGCTATGCAGCATTTAGAAACTCGCGAAACGAATTAAGTAAGATATTCTACAGACATCTATGTCGTTTATAGTGAATATTAGACCTTTTATCAGCCGAGGTTGCAAAATACTGCGAATTCTAATGGGGCAGCTTAAAGATTCAACATTTTTAACATCTGCTGTATTATTGAACAATAAATTTGATTAACAATGGCAGGGATAAACGAAATTAATTAAATAGTTATTCGAATTTGAAGAGATGATCAGCTATTACGGGAAGTAAACTATTACTAACGGAAGACTAGGCTTACTTAATAATAGCGCATAGCAGAGTGGGTAGAGAAGGCTATTTGAACGTAACCCTTATAATTACTTTTGTTCAACTTCAGGTATGAAATAGAAACTGGAATAATAATAATAATAATAATAATAATAATAATAATAATAATAATAATAATAATAATAATAATAATAATAATAATAATAATAATAATAATAATAATAATAATAATAATAATAATAATAATAATAATAATAATAATAATAATAATAATAATAATAATAATAATAATAATAATAATAATAATAATAATAATAATAATAATAATAATAATAATAATAATAATAATAATAATAATAATAATAATAATAATAATAATAATAATAATAATAATAACAATAACAATAACAATAACAATAATAATAATAATAATAATAATAATAATAATAATAATAATAATAATAATAATAATAATAATAATAATAATAATAATAATAATAATAATAATAATAATAATAATAATAATAATAATAATAATAATAATAATAATAATAATAATAATAATAATAATAATAATAATAATAATAATAATAATAATAATAATAATAATAATAATAATAATAATAATAATAATAATAATAATAATAATAATAATAATAATAATAATAATAATAATAATAATAATAATAATAATAATAATAATAATAATAATAATAATAATAATAATAATAATAATAATAATAATAATAATAATAATAATAATAATAATAATAATAATAATAATAATAATAATAATAATAATAATAATAATAATAATAATAATAATAATAATAATAATAATAATAATAATAATAATAATAATAATAATAATAATAATAATAATAATAATAATAATAATAATAATAATAATAATAATAATAATAAATAATAATAATAATAATAATAATAATAATAATAATAATAATAATAATAATAATAGCAATAACAATAACCATAACCATAATAGTACCAAATATTATCATATTAATTATATTATTTTAATATAATAATTATTAAATCATTAAATTTAATTAAACTCTTAATTAAATTTATTATTATTATTATTATTATTATTATTATTATTATTATTATTATTATTATTATTATTATTATTATTATTATTATTATTATTATTATTATTATTATTATTATTATTATTATTATTATTATTATTATTATTATTATTATTATTATTATTATTATTATTATTATTATTATTATTATTATTATTATTATTATTATTATTATTATTATTATTATTATTATTATTATTATTATTATTATTATTATTATTATTATTATTATTATTATTATTATTATTATTATTATGATTATGATGATTATGATTATGATGATGATTATTATGATTATTATGATTATGATGATTATTATTATTATTATTATTATTATTATTATTATTATTATTATTATTATTATTATTATTATTATTATTATTATTATTATTATTATTATTATTATTATTATTATTATTATTATTATTATTATTATTATTATTATTATTATTATTATTATTATTATTATTATTATTATTATTATTATTATTATTATTATTATTATTATTATTATTATTATTATTATTATTATTATTATTATTATTATTATTATTATTATTATTATTATTATTATTATTATTATTATTATTATTATTATTATTATTATTATTATTATTATTATTATTATTATTATTATTATTATTATTATTATTATTATTATTATTATTATTATTATTATTATTATTATTATTATTATTATTATTATTATTATTATTATTATTATTATTATTATTATTATTATTATTATTATTATTATTTATCTCATACTGATTATCTAATATCTGTGTATGTTCATTCCACCTTATTTTAATTTTTTCAAAGTTTCTGGTGAAACATCTCACAGTCCTAGTAAAGACCACAACAAAAAAAAAAGTTTAAACCTGTATCATGCATATTTTGGAAGTAGTACCTATAAGAAACTTAAACAGATGTACTTCCACCTGCATAACATCCTTCAGTTGGAAATATTCGTAGAGGTATTAATGCTGGTCACTTTAAACACAATATCGTCAGTTAAAAGGGTTGATATGGTGCTGGCATTTAATTATATTTTTCATATTTAATTTTGAGATACCAAACTTAAGTGACAAATATGAAGAAATTGGTTAGTATATTGAATAATTTTCAGCTGTTTAAGCTGTGGTATCATTTCACTTTCTGTTAAGGTAATAAATTTGTACAAGGATGTAATTAAATAATACGTTTGAAGGAAATGCCGACCACTACAATGTTCATATTTGCTTTGAAACGTACTTAAATTTACATAAGTCGTGCCGTTATTAAAACAATACTTTGCAGCTTTCGTGTATAAAACTGCTCTCCATGAGATTTGAATAAAATATTTTTGCTTTTTCTAAACGTCGAATGGATATGAGGTCGGCTAGGTTAACGTACAGAAAATTTTATCCATAACGAGCATTTATAATCACTGGAGGATATTACTGCCCTTCTTTTTGTTTTAATTTATATTTACTGCTGTATCCCTCCAAAATTTAATTTTTGTGGCCTCAAACTAATAAGAAGGGTACTGAATTCACTGGATCAGGAATATGATTTAAATGCCATTTTGCATTGGTTTATGCCTCTGATCGTATGATGAAGCCATTTGTTGCGATATTTTATTTTAAAGTGGCATCCTACTAAAACTGGTATATAATGTATTTTTGTGGATAAAATGTGACATGCTGACATTGACTGCTTCTGCTGAGTTGTTACATGCTAAACGAAAGCGAGTGGAATAGATAAAAATGAATCTGTTGTTCATGAAATAGGCAGTAATACCGTTTCCAGCTGTAAAGCTGTCTTTGGTTTTCAATCAATGTTTCGAAATTATTTTATTTTATTTCTCTAGCGGTGATAGGTTTTAGCAGCACTGGGAATTAAGTATATTTCGCTAATGGACAACTTCCACTTTTTATTTCAATATTTCCTTAACAAATTTTCAATTTCAACGTTCATACGCACAATAGCCCCGTGATATTTGTTTTGCATTCATTTAAAAAGTAATATTTGATTATCAATTGCTTTTTCACTTAAGAGTTTGTGCCACTTGTATAATTATGCCTGATCGCAACGAGCATTTTACTATTATAATTGTTTTAAGTATTTTTCTACGCTTTATACACCCAACTGTAAGTTTACAGTATCACTATACTGGATCACTTTTTGTTGGAGCAAAACTAGTAGTTTTTAAAATTCGTATGTGTGATTTCATTGAAGCTGACTTAGCAGGAATATGTCATAGATGACCTCTTAGACCTTTACTGCACAAACCTGTGGTACCAATCCTACTTACTTAGAAACCTATTTGCAGCTGTTTGAGCACTTGCGATCAAATTTAAGATCCGCAGTTTTTGACTTGCGAATGAGAACCAGCCGTTGTAGAAGTGTATTGGCTTCTTTAGTGCTACGTAGTGATCCCCTTGACGCCCTAAGCACTTCCAAGATGAATTACGGAACACTAGCCTCCTCCGCACAGGTACTTCTGTCAGCCATTAGGTAACAGTGAAGAGCAATTGTACAAATTCAAGCATCAAATACTAAGATTTAAACATTGAAAACAAAATACTTTATCACACTTTAGCTATTCCTTAAAGAAAATTACATTTAGTTTAATAAAACTTAGATTTATCTGAGCAAAAATTTTACGTCGTTAGTAGTAAATTAATTTAAGAAGTTTTATATGCTGTGAAGCATTAATGCCAACAGAAATGATGTCTTACTTGGTGGGTTTAATGCTCCATTTGGCTTGTTGAGAGTGACTATGGCTGACGTTGTTTGGGAGAAGTAATTTGAGAAGTTTCGTTCCACTTTAACCCATGTTTGCCACCCCCTTTGTTCTGCCCATACCAGAGGCGATAACGCTCAAGTGACTGCCATATTATGGAGCATTGTGGCGTAAGCCAAAACCAGTATCAGCATAAAGCGGATGATCTGTTTCTCACATGGTAAGAGTCCTGGTTTGTGGCGAATGAGATACGTTTGCGTTTTCAGCGTGTCCACCTCGTTACCTCCACTCTCTTTATCTCTCTCTCTCTCTCTCTCTCTCTCTCTCTCTCTCTCTCTCTCTCTCTCTCTCTCTCTCTCTCTCTCTCTCTCTCTCTCTCTCTCTCTCTCTCTCTCTCTCTCTCTCTCTCTCTCTCGCACGCTATCCTAGAGCTTACAACTCTAATTGGCGTTAGACGCAAGAACACTGAATTTTCCAATCTTTTATAATAATGCAGTCGTTAAAATTAAAGCTGGAGCAAATTAATTATTAATTAACTTAATTATTGCTGAATAGGTTAATTACATCCCCCCAATTTCCTGTTCCTCCATTTCCATAATCATTTCATATCATCTCTCATCTTCTGATCTATTTCAAGGTAGAAGTGTCGGCGGGAGCTTCGGCGGTGCATGGCAGGATGATATGTTCTGAGTGAACCACTTCCTCCTCCGGTAGGTTGGCTGCCGATCTCCGAAACGACTGCTGAGTTCGTCCCCGGACCACAGTACGGGGGAATGTCCATCGTCTTAGCCTGCCGTGGGAGGTTTCCATCTAAGTAAAATGTAGGAACCCTGCCCTCTACACTATAGTGGCTCCTTGGGACGGCTGCCCTATGTCTCCTCTCGCTTCATCCTTCCTCCCAGAAATGCTTGGGGAGGAAGAGGGCATAAGGTACAATAGATCAGGACTGGTCGCAATGCCAATCCCCTTCGAAAAAAGTTAATTATTCCATTTTATTATCCCATTTAATTAATGGAATGGAATTCTTAATGGGATAATTAAGAGAACTGTTAAGAAGAAAGTATTAAAAGAAGCACAAATAAAACTTTATAAAGTAATGACTATACCAATGCTGACTTATGTAAGTGAGACGGGGTATGTGAGTGGACAGACCGTAAGGAAAAAGTAAGAGTAAGATACAAGGTGTCTAAGATCAGTTAAGGGATGTACGAGAGAAGACCATAATAGAAATGAACTAATTAGAGAAGAATTGGGGATGTGACCATTAATAGAGGAATTATAAAGATATACGAATAAATGGATTGAACACTTCCATCGAATGGCAGAACAAAGAATATCAAAACAAGCTCTTAATTATAGACTTGGAGGACGAACACTAATAGAACGACCCCAGAATAGACGGCTACAAGAAATATGAGACTGAAGCAGACTAATTCCTAATCTGTGAGAAAAGAAGAAGAGGAAGAGCAAGGATATTAGCATATAAGGTACATATATTAAAGGCTGTATTTATAATTATAGTTTATGAATTCTCTATTTTTCTAATATAATATCAGTGGCTCATCCACATCCCTGTCAATGACAGGTACATCAAGAGACAATTTGTCATTGTTGCTCTCTTGATTATTTGAGTCTTGCAAATTTATGTTGATAGGCTCCAATATTTCGTCACGTGTTATTTCCTTCTATTTGCATTTCCTGCATGTCTCACGCAGTTTGCCTGGTCTTGTGTTGTTTTATAAATTCCGTCGTGAATAAATTATTTAAGGCAGTCAGGTTAAAGGTGTTGTTTCTACTTGCAAATTCCCGTTTAATTTGAATCCACACCAACTTAATTGGATAGTATTGGTAGTTTCAAGTGGGCAGGGGCTCATTTCGTGTCTCATTTCAGTTGCAGCTGATACACTTTCCCTGTTTTTAAACGAAGAACCTCTGATTAATACTGATTTGAAGTCTGTATTTGTACTAAATACCGTCCTTGGATTACGAATCAACCATAACCATATCATATGTCGGCGCACATACTGGAGATGACTCAGGCTAACAGGAAGTGAACTGTTTACTCTCTCCCCCCCCCTCTCTCTCTCTCTCTCTCTCTCTCTCTCTCTCTCTCTGAAATTTCGTAAGCACCTTCAGTTGCCAAAGTAATTCTTTAACACATCATGGCAATGGTTTACATTTCAGTTCTGAGTAATTACAAATATATTTAAACACATACATACTAACCAATAATGATGGCCATTACTGTGCTTGCGTCATGATGTTTGGTTATAGTCCTAATACATTAATACTGCATATATTTGTATTATGAAAGGGTAATTGAGCTGAAAATATAGGGATTTTACGGTTGTGTTAGAAATATTTCTTCCTACCTTCCTCGTAATCACTTTTTGCAACATTGGAATTTTTGTCTTAGCTCAATAGTAGCCATCTAGGCTTCACTTGGTGCCCCACACAGCCTACCTAAGGGGAATGATGTATGACAACACCACAGAACTCCGATTGTTTGATAGCTTGGCGGCTTCAAAGACAAAAATAATCTCTATGGAAACATAGAGTCAGACTGAAAAATTCAATGCCATAGCCGGGATTTGAACCACGGATCTTCTGGTTTCCGTCCAGCCGCACTACCATTGTGCTACTATGGCCAACGTGCCGATATGACATTAAATTCTCCAACTGACTCATATTTCCCGGCAAACCAACCCGGCAACCAGAAGATCCGTGGTTCAAATCCCGGCTATGGCATTGAATTTTTCAGTCTGACTCTATGTTTCCATAATTTAGCCTACACACGGCCAGTGTGAAAGAATAATTAATTTCAATTAATTAACCTAATAGTGGTTAACTATAAAGCCCGGGCCTTAAAGTACTTACATGTAGTAAGTCGCCATTAAGGTAGTTGTCTTGTGTTTATGAGAACTGCTGAGTGGTTTGCCGGGAAATATGAGTCAGTTGGAGAATTTAATGTCATATCGGCACGTTGGCCATAGTAGCACAATGGTAGTGCGGCTGGACGGAAACCAGAAGATCCGTGGTTCAAATCCCGGCTATGGCATTGAATTTTTCAGTCTGACTCTATGTTTCCATAATTTAGCCTACACACGGCCAGTGTGAAAGAATAATTAATTTCAATTAATTAACCTAATAGTGGTTAACTATAAAGCCCGGGCCTTAAAGTACTTACATGTAGTAAGTCGCCATTAAGGTAGTTGTCTTGTGTTTATGAGAACTGCTGAGTGGTTTGCCGGGAAATATGAGTCAGTTGGAGAATTTAATGTCATATCGGCACGTTGGCCATAGTAGCACAATGGTAGTGCGGCTGGACGGAAACCAGAAGATCCGTGGTTCAAATCCCGGCTATGGCATTGAATTTTTCAGTCTGACTCTATGTTTCCATAATTTAGCCTACACACGGCCAGTGTGAAAGAATAATTAATTTCAATTAATTAACCTAATAGTGGTTAACTATAAAGCCCGGGCCTTAAAGTACTTACATGTAGTAAGTCGCCATTAAGGTAGTTGTCTTGTGTTTATGAGAACTGCTGAGTGGTTTGCCGGGAAATATGAGTCAGTTGGAGAATTTAATGTCATATCGGCACGTTGGCCATAGTAGCACAATGGTAGTGCGGCTGGACGGAAACCAGAAGATCCGTGGTTCAAATCCCGGCTATGGCATTGAATTTTTCAGTCTGACTCTATGTTTCCATAATTTAGCCTACACACGGCCAGTGTGAAAGAATAATTAATTTCAATTAATTAACCTAATAGTGGTTAACTATAAAGCCCGGGCCTTAAAGTACTTACATGTAGTAAGTCGCCATTAAGGTAGTTGTCTTGTGTTTATGAGAACTGCTGAGTGGTTTGCCGGGAAATATGAGTCAGTTGGAGAATTTAATGTCATATCGGCACGTTGGCCATAGTAGCACAATGGTAGTGCGGCTGGACGGAAACCAGAAGATCCGTGGTTCAAATCCCGGCTATGGCATTGAATTTTTCAGTCTGACTCTATGTTTCCATAATTTAGCCTACACACGGCCAGTGTGAAAGAATAATTAATTTCAAAAATAATCTCATTTGAGAGTCATTTAAATGCACATTCTGAATTAATTGTATATTACCCCACAGCCTTTGACTTATAACTAGGTGCGGTGATTTTTCGCAAATGCAATATAGCAATATAAAGTGCGAATTTGGCTCAACATGCGATATGACTACGAAATCGAAGATTTCCCAAGTAATTATTTTTTTCCAATGCTTTTTCTTCTGCAAAAGTTAACTGAAGGGTCTGTAGAACCTTTGCATATTTAGAAAGTTGTAGATTAAGTGTCCACTCTTCTGGAATGTGGAAAGTAGCTCTTCCCGCTAAATTAGCCTATTGTTCTACCATAGACCATATGAGGTATGTTTGTTACTGAACGGAGTTCAGTTGTTTTAGAAAAGGGAACCCTCTTGCCACGCCTAATGACTGTCATAAATCTATCTTCACATCCCAGTTAACGGAAAAGTTCAATCCTTGTCTCTGAAAACCAATAGCAATCCTAATTTTAAGGAAGTGATAAACACATGTTAATTCCATTTGGAATTCTCAGTTGTCAAAGTTCCAATTTTTACTGTCCAGTTCGGTTTTACGGGCAACTTTCATTCATTCTAAGCGTAGATCACGTCAGTAGGTGCGAAGATGTGTGAAAATATCAAACAGCGGGTTGAGAATCATACTCATGAAAGTTTTTGTATTAGTGACGGCCAAATTTTAATGTGCAATCAGCGTCTGGATTGGCAAAAGAAGGATATTTGAGACAGACACGTCCGAATTAGGGGACCTTTCAGTGCCAAAGAAACTGGTTTTGTTGAAGATACAGTGAACAGGTTTTTAAAGACGAACATCCCTCTTCAGAAAATGGACCACCCAGCTTATCGGAAGTACTTGTCAAAGTAAGTACCGTTCTTTACGGTCATATGCCACGAAATTAACGAGATCATGTCTGTATTTTAAGTTCACTAAGTCAAAAGAGTTATATAACTAAAATCAGTTTTTTGGATTTAGGGGTAAAATTACACAAAACATACTAAGGGCGGTTATCTTAATTTTGTACCATAGTAGAGCACAAAGGACTTGAACTTTAGTCGTTTTAGCTAATTTAAATCAATTATGCGTTGAGGTACCTATGCGCCAGGCTCCGGAGATCTGTCCTAGGCAAATAAATACATTGCGACGTATGAACCTCTCTGTAGAGAAGCAATGAAGGCTGAAATAAAGAAGTGTCTGCAAGGAAAACCCATTGTATTTCCAGGCGAGACTTCACACAGGCAGGCAAGATGTGCTTTTTGGCTTTATTCAGAACAACGTGTGACCAGGCAAACCAGGAGTATTTCCAGGTGGTTGCAGCTTTCTTGATAAAGCAAATGGTACCACTGCTAGTAGGGCAATCAATGACGCTGGGGATGGTATCAGATTCAGCTCGTTACATGGGAACATGCTTTGAAGCATTGCAAACATAATTGGTGACAATCTCGTGCACTTTCAAAGTTTTGCACACAAGGTGAGCCTAGTTGGTGATTTGATCACAAAGAAATGTCACAACTAAAACATTTCTTGTCAAAACTGAAAAGACTTTCTTTCATTCAAGAAAAATCAAAAGTGGTTATATGAAGTTGCTTTAAGAAAATTACCCAAATTTTCCAGCTGTAGAGTTTCCTTTCTCAAACGTTGGCATTTATGGTTTAAATCTTTATAATATGTGAACAACTATTTAGATGCATTAAAATATTTTTGTTCAATCTTAGGAAGAAAATTTGTTAAAAGGCAGTTCTTCATACCTACTAAATATTTTCACTGAATGCAATTATTTTGAAGTACAGTGTCAGGCTAAATTTGTAGACAAGGTGCCAATCTGGATTAGTAAATTAATTACGCAATACAAGGGCTCTTCCTATCCTTTTGCACATAAGTTGTGGGATGATGATGATGATGATGATGATGATGTGTATAAGGGCGCTCAACTACAGCGGTCATCAGCACCCTTTAAAAAACTAGTCATGGCAAAAGCCAGATATAAATGGTTCTAAAAATCTATACAAGTGTAAATAAACTTGCAAAAACTACACGTACATAACAAAAAACAAGAAGTGAAAAGAAATATAAACAAAAAACTACCAAAAATTCCCCTCGTTAAATTCTAAAGTCTAACCTAGAAAACAACCTAAAAACCTTCTCAATTACTTTGTTATCATCCGCTAACATTGCTGCAAAGCTGGCCGGCAGCTGCAGAGACGTCGAACGTGTGCTAGGCAAACACTCTAGCAGCACGTGTTGGATAGATGACGCTTCGTTGAAAACGGACAGACTGGAGCAAGCTCCCTTCTAAACAGAAAACTATGGGTAAAAACGCAGGGCCCAATGCGCAACCGAACCAAACTCGCCTCCTCACGACGAGATGAACGACAGGACATAACCCTAGGAATCGGAAGTTCTTTCACATAACTAGATCTAAGTAGATCTAAGTTCATTATTGCGGAGAGCAGACCACTCTTCCTGCCAGCAGGTTTGCACAGCTCTCTGCAATACGGCCCTAAAATCTTCAGATGTCACAGATGGTACTCGAACCCTGGGCTTCATGGTAGCTGTCTTGGCTGCTAAATCCGCCATTGCATTCCCCCGCAAGCCTACGAGACCAGGGATCCATGCATACACCACACTAAGCGTGTGAAACGTGGATACACTGCACAAAAGATTGGTAGTTGTACAGCTGCCGTAGGCTTTGAAGAGGGAATCATTCAGGATTAAGCAGTTCCCCAGCTTTAGTCGCCGTACCTGTAAAATTACCCGATATATTGCATAAAGCTCTGTAGTATAAATGGAAGTGCTAGTATGGAATCCGAATGTATACGGTTCGGCTCCACACACATCAGCACAGCCAATACCATTTGAGCTCTTGGAGCCATCAGTATAAATTATAAAATGGTCTTCATAACGCGATAAAAATTCTAAAAAACAAGTGCGGATACTAGACATAGACACGGTAGATTTATCGCATTTAGCCATAGCCAGATCTACGTTGAACGCTCTGCATAACCAAGGAGCGTATGCCCTCTCCCCCTTAGGCATTTCAGTATCAAGCTCTCTAAGCAGCTCTTGGAATCGAAAACCAGGTGGCTTTGGTATAACAGAAGTGCTCCTATAACGCGCGTCCATTAAGGTGTATCGACATAGACACTAGATGATTCATCGTTGAACGGCGTCGTCGAAAACCGCACTGGATGTTACTCAGTAGGTTGTGCGTTCCCAGCTACCATACCAACCGCCCATTTATCATGCGTTCCATTACCTTGCACACGCAACTGGTGAGGGAAATAAGATGGTAGCTAGAAGGGAGGTGACGGTCCTTGCCAGCTTTCAAGATAGGTATAATGGTCGCTTCTCACCGCTTGTCAGGAAACGTGACATCAACCCAAACACGGTTATAGACCTCGAGCAGGAGTGCCTTACCTTCCTGTGAGAGATGTTGTAACATTTGAACGTGGATTCCATCCGGTCCTGGTGCTGACGGTCGCGAAGATAAAAGAGTGTGTTCTAGCTCTGCCATGGTGAAGAGGTGGTTATAATCTTCAAGGTTTCTGGAACTAATCACGGAAGCTTGGGATTCTACCTGATTCTTAATTAAGATGAACTCAGGAGCATAATTATTTGAGCTAGGCACTTGAGCGAAAACACAGCCGAAGGTGTTACCACGTCAAACGGATCAACAACAACTCCTGCAGATGTTTTCAGACCAGCAATTGGGTCGAATTTCCGGTCACGCTCCTTGACTTATCCCATACAACAGGGGAAGGTGTACCTCTATTAAAAGGTGATACATAATTGTTCCATGAGGGTTTTTGCTATCCTTAATTATTTGCCTAGATTTGCACCCGCTTTCTTGTATTCAATTAGATTACTTAGGGTAGGGTGACGTTGGAGTACCCTTAGATAACGTCTACGAGCACTCCGGCACTCGTTGGTCCACCATGGGACAGGAAATCGAATGGGATAGGTTACCCAACGTGGAATAGACTGTTCTGCAGCGGAAAGAATTTTCTCCAAATCATTCACAGAATCGTGCTCGTTGTAATTAAAAACCGCCAACTTGGTGAAAAAGTTCCAGTTGGCACGATAAAAGCGCCATCTAGGGATACGTGAGAGAGACACATCTTGTGCTAAGAGACTAAGAAGACATGGGAAGTGGTCACTGGAATTAAATCAGAGATGGCATTCCACTGTAATGTTCATCTACTGGTATGAACACACTGCCAAAACAATGTGGGAATGTGTTAAATGTGTCTGAAGGAACGTTGGCTTTCCGGTTGGCTTTAAGTATGACACTATGAGAAAGGGTGTTGATAGTTGGGAAACGAGATCCTCAAGGTCAGTTAACGAGAGGTCATCAGATGGAGGTAGATATACATTGCATATGCAAAACCCGATTGATGGCAGCTTAATCCTTAGAGCTACAGATTTGATGTCAGATTGCAGCTGTATGGGATCTACAAATCCGTCATCCCTAAGGAGCGTCATTGTGCCCCCGTGTGCAGGAATGCCCTCTTCTGTTTCAATATTACACGTCAGAGGTAGGTGGCGTCTAATTTTAAAATTGTCTTTTGGTCGTAGCTTAGTCTCTTTTAAGCATACCAACAAGGGGTCAAGTTGGAGCTCTGGTCGACATGCTCTTAAACCTCATATGTTCCATTGTAGGATAGCCATGGCTGTATTAATGGAATATGTTGTTTATCACGTACATTACGTAGTTTTTAGCGGTGGTCGGATCAATTTGCTCTTTTTTTGGATGTTGGGCTCGTTTCCGCAGGTTTATCCTGCCTTTTCCTTGCTGCCGTTGTGGCAGCATGGTCAGGTACTTTTTGCACTATATCTTCTGCGGAGGAGGACTGCTTTACTTCTGCAGTTTTCTGTTCGAGAGTTTCGAACCGATTAGTAAATACGACCGACGAGGATGACTGTCGCCGGCCTGAGTCCTCCCCAGATGATGACTGCGGAGATGATCTCGGAGGACACGCTCTTAGACTTCTTTTTGCCTTGGTCGTTTCGGGAGCAGGCTTTTCGCCTTCCTTCAGAGAGGCAGTTGTGTCATACTGATACTTGAACTTTAATCCTAGTGCTTGGTTCATTACGGGCAATTTCGTCCTTTTGCTAGACATTGATGGTTTGTCAGGCAACTTAACTGAGATGGTTTTATTTGCCGTAGCCTTAGGTGGTGTGGACGGCGCTACACATGTTGTTGGCGATGCTTTTGGTTGCGATTTAGGCACTAGAACTTTCTCTGATATAGTTGCCCCGTTCAAATCGCATGTTTGTGTACCAGCTTCCCCTTTTAGTGACGGGGTAGCCGCCACAGAGTTGTAGGTACGGGAACTGGTTACAGAGGGCTTGTGGATACGAAGAAGTTTCCGGGCTTCCGAAAATGATACCTCTTCTTTAACCCGGATCTCCTGAATGGCTCGCTCTTCAATATACACTACAGTTAACGCATGCTGGAGGTAATGTACATGCATTTTCATGCATGTCGTCTCCACAGCTGACACATGTAGGTAAACCGTTTCAGAAGTCACTAGGTGACCGAATCGCTGACATCAGCATCTCAGAGGGTTAGGAATATATGGTCTAACCTCTAATAATTCATATCCTGCCTTTATCCTTTGAGGGAGATCTACCCGATCAAAGGTCAAGAACAGGGTACGAGTAGGGAGAGTCGCTCTCTCCGTTGCACATGATAGACTGCTGTAACGCCTTGTTCCTGAAGGTTCTCCTGAATATTCTCGTTGGACATACCATCCAACGCACTAGTGTTTACAACACCGCGCGAGGAATTCAGGGTCCTATGCAACTCCGCTTTTACAGGATAACTGCTAATCATGCTGGCTCTCTGTATCTTAGCTGCCTGGGATACTGTATTGCTTCCACCAGCAGCGTGCCATTTCTAGATTTTGTACAGTATTTTACTGCACCAACTATGTTTTCATGACCCTTCTGAATTAAAAACGGATTAACCGTTGAAAAATTTCTGCCTTCTCCTGTTCTTTTAATTGCTAAGTAGCGAGGAACACACTCAACTACTTCTTTTGCATTGTTACCACTTTTTACTTTTTTTTTTATTAAAATTAGGATGTACCATAAAAAATGGAATAAGCTTCATCCCCCAGTGCTCGCCACCAACCACGGAGCCCAACAAGGGGTTATCCCACTGGGATGATAGGGCTACACAGGGGATATAGCGAGCTCGCCGTCTCACTCACCCTGGATTTCGGTACAATACCTAGTCCTGGACGATTGATTAGGGGTGGGTTAGTCCCTTACCTCCCGTTTATGGAAAGCAGAAACGAAAGTAGTGTATCGGAAATGCGCACCCTCCTCGAATTCAGAAGAACAGTGGAACGAGCTCAGATGCGCATCCCTCAACTACTAGGACAACCTTTCCACCGACACGGGTCTCTTCGCACGGCCTACACATGGGTGGATGTTTTGTCTGACACCTCACCACTAAGAGGAACCCACATCGAGGGTGTCAGTTTGGCTCGGGACACCGGGATCGCCACTTCCCGTACTTACCGCAATAGGCCCCTGGGGAGAGTTGTGGGATGAGATATTAATGGCATTCATGGACACCTTTTCAGGTGAAAATGTAAAAAGGAAAATGAAAAACATGTTTATGGAGTGTATGCTTAAGTTGAACAGCCGCATGGCAGAAAATGTGACAATGTATTTTTCCAAGAGATTGGCAGCCTTTCTAATCCTATCACTGCTGACAGAGTAACTTCAACAAACTACAGGATTTTAAGTGAAAGTAAAAGTAAGATCCCATTTTCCCTGATGTTTAAATGGATAGTTTTGTTGAGAGATATGAATATTTTCTTTCACAACTGATACAAACCAAGCAGGATAATAAAGATGTAGACCGCCAGCAAATGCCATTGGCTGTTATGCTCAAAAACCCAGAGTTTGACCGAGTAGCTCTGCAACTTATTTGGGGTCCTATGACCAGCGGAGATGCTGAAACGTATTTCAGTAAATATAATTTGACTGTGAATGATAGGAGGACTCAAATGATACAACAGAATGTTCAATGCTTTCTTTCAACAGCGTTACTGAATCATAATCCTATGAGTTATGGCGTAGGCTAATTTTCTGCAAGAACATGAAAAATTCAATGTCATGGCCGGGATTTGAACCACGGATCACCTGGATTCCGTCCAGTCGCTCTAATCCATTGAGCTGCCATGGCCAACTTGCCGTCATGACATTAAATTCTCCACTAGGGGCTCTTGTATCCGAGATACACCGTTTGTGGCGACTTACTATCGTAAGTATTTGAGCCCCAGGCTTCAACTCTTATTATTTTAGTTAATTGATGGAAATTAATCATTCCTTCACACTAGCCGTATAGAGACTAAAATAACAAGAGTTAAAATGATGCCTAGTATTCAGGTACTTACGCTAGTAAGTTGCCACAAAAGGTGTATCACGAATTCGAGAGGCCTTAGTGTTTCACCGGGGAAATATACGAGTCAAATGGAGAATTTAATGTCATGACGGCCATGGTTTCATGTTGACTCTATCTATCAAAACCCTAGCCTATATATGGACAGTAAGAAGAAATGATTGATTTATATCAATTCACTAAAATAATTTTCTGCATTTTCTTTTTATTGTGCTAATTTTAAATCAATATGGATTTATCCTTTTTGTGTTATGTAGTATGCTGTAGTATGCTTGTTCTACATTTCTGTGTATTGCTTTACCATATATTAATGTACAGTAAATTTACACTTTATGCACTTTAAACTCACTGTCATTAATAACCCTCCATAAATGAATTTTAAGTCACATATAAATAATGTTAATATTCACAGTTCTTACTACTTTATTGTATAACAATGTAATTTGTCATATGTTGTTCTTGCTGTTCAGAGCACAAAATTATTGATTTTCGATACTTTGATTGTCTCATTGTACATTATCTGAAAGAAAAGAGGCTTCCGTGCTTTTGGGGTAACATGCTAGCCTGTGGTTCCTGATGTCGAGGATTTGAGGGAGAGACGATGGACTTTTATGGTTTCCTTTGGAAGGGAAGTTTAACCGGTGGTCCCCTGTCGTAGATTTAGGACACGTAAGCAACATAAAGAGGACTCTGAGCAAAATTAAGTATTCTTTGCAGGCAGGTTGGCATTTAACAAATAATTTTACTTCACGGTTCCATTGCACTGACTACTGCACTAACATATACACTGGCCTGCACCGTCTGTGGTATCGTCCACCAAAATCCAAATCTTTTCATCTTTTCATGTTTTAACGCCTCCCGAATGTCTAGAAGAACCTCACTGAAACATTCCGGCACACCTTTTTGCGAAGAGAGATTCATCAGGTACTTTTGTATAGTGTGTTTTTCTAAAAAGTTTTAAGATGGATGGTTATTTATTTTCCAAAGTGGAATGTTTGCACATATAAATGATGAACACAATTCCTTGGCAAATGAGTTACATGAACCTCCGGGGACGTTGAACTGCTCAATAAATAGCGTCTTAAAAATTTTTGACGTTAAGCAAATTTTCTGGCAGTTTTTCACAGCGTTCAGATGCTGTGCTACCTGGAACTTTTGTCAGAAGCACTACTTTGTTCACACGATAGGCATAATAATACTTGTCTATTCTCGACAAAAATATCATTCCCATATTTACGTAATTAAAAGTTTGGTGGCATAGTGGCATAACGAAGCAAAGTGTATTTCACTCCGAACTCTTACTAATGAGCTGTGATTGCAACTGCAAATAAACGTAACCAAACACAACCGTCCGATATGATCTTTAACGTCATACCGCAGATGACATCATCACACTATGAAGAAGAGGGACACCAGCTTCTGTTACAACCCAGGTAAACAATTAGCCCATACAACGAAATCGTACAAAGTCTCATTTCAAGAAAATAAAGGGAACTATTGCCTGTGTGAACCAATTAGATTTTATTTAACCTAGAAATAGAAAAATATGTCATTACGTTTTAAATTTTAGTAAATATGCATGCAAAATCAGTTTTTTCTTCCAAAATATGCAATTATACGCATTTTTAAACTGCACCAATAACCCCATAAAGACGAGAATGGTATAAAAATACTGCTAATGCATTCATTTAGGCTATTCAAAAAATCTATGCATTTTGCATACAAATTTGGCTCAATATTAACATTTGTAGGAGTAGTATTATAAAGATTCCATTAATTATTGCTTCAATCCTAAGGTTAAACTGTTTCAAAACCACATACACGTTTTTTGATGAATTACAAAATTTATAAATACTTCATGGCTTTCTTGAACAAAATATTTCTTAGGCTAAAGGATTCATCTTGATGTTTACTGTTTGTCAACTTGGTATTGTATTTGCTTATGTTTGTAATTTTATTATATTCGTTTCATAATTTGCAAACTATATCCCTAAGATACCTTTGGGTAAAATAGGAATTACAAAATTGAATAATAAATAAATATATATTAATAATAAAGATTCCATTCACATTGTCATCTTTATTTACATATTTCAGTTTTAGGTTAAATTTGCACACATCACCCAAAAATATGTTTGTACAATTCTGATGGTAGTGCTTCCGTTTAAAGCAAACGTTTTAATATTTACTATCTAATTCGGTGTGACTTCTCTCAGCTGCGTCAGCGATAAGGCAGGTGCTGTCATGTGAATAACTGATAAAACTGTTTCCGTTGCACACTACGGTCTACCCCAACTTGTATTTCCTTCTCATGAGTTAAAACGTTTTATATGCCACTGCTACTGTATATTATTAGAGAACCACGTCTATATATTAGATTCATTTTAAGGTTTACCTACTTTAATCATCAGTAAAATTAGCCATTGTAAATTCAGAACCGCAATAATAGCACCCTTCAGTCATTGTGAACATATGGTAAATACGTTTTATTGTAAACTTGTATTTAAGTTAACAAATATGATTAATATGAAATGACCACTTACACTGGATGGTGATTTACAGTCTAGAAGTACAAAGAGACCAAAAAATTTTGCTTACTTTATCCACCATACTCATTGCATTCTAACATGTGTGATAAAATTCTTCTGTACGATATTTTATGCATCGCCAAGTTGTAACGACATTCAAAAAGGTTTGTTGAATTGTTTAATTTTAGTTCGTTGAATTTGTTGATATAAAATGTGTGGTAAAGTGTCAAGTTATATGGATCACAGGCTTGGACAATTGGTAGACAGCAAGTGAAATGTAAGCTGAAATGGATTTCTGGAGGCGAGGAACCAGGAAATTAAAAATTGAGAAAATAAGAAACACCACAATTTGGGAAATGATTATATTCGTAAAAAATATTTTGGAAATAGTTGCAGAGAGGAGGAAGATGGTACGGACATGCCATAAGAATGCCAAACGAAACAATCCAAAGAATATATTGGAATGGGACATAGAAGAGCCAAGGAGAAATGAGCGATCTAGAAAGAAGTGGATAGATGGCATTAAAACGAGCATGAAACAAAGGGGACTGACTGACAGTTATGCTGAGGCCGGAAAAACTTCATGTGTGGCGGAAAACCATTGTATTGTGGATCAATTCCGGGAAAAGTAGTTACAACAATAAGTCGCCACAAACGTTGTATCTCGAATACGAGAGCTTCTACTCATTTGGAGAACAAAATGTTATGACGGCACATTGGCCATGGTAGTTGCATGGGTAAGAGCGACTGGAAGGAAGCCAGGAGACCCGTAGTTCAAATCCCGGCCATCGCATTGAATTTTTCAGTTTAACTCTATCTATTCAAAATATTAGCTTATACATGGCTAGTGTGAAGGAACGATTAATTTCCATCAATTAACGTAAATAATAAGAGTTTAATGATGAATCCTGGGACCCAAGTATTTACAATAAATAGTAAGTCGCCTCAAACGGGTATCTCGAATACGAGAGCCCCTGGTTGTTTACCGGGAAAAAAGATATTATTCAATTGAATAATTTAATGTGATGAAGGCACGTTGGCCATGGTAGCTCAATGGGTAAGAGCGACTGGAACAAAACGAGGAGATCCGTGGTTTAAATCCCGGCCATGGCATTGCATTTTTTTAGTTATACTCAGGAGGTGTTAAGTGAGATAGAGACTCTGATTCCACATTAAGCTTCTCGAAACGGCCGTGCGACAGATTGAGTGCTCCACATCAACTTTAAAATCTGTCGGAGTCAACAGATTTCTCTCTTTACACAACTTTAAAATCTGTCGGTGCCAACGGTATCTAAGCCAAGCCAAATTAAACGTGAAAAATGGTTATTAATTTGTAAAATTCGCAATACTTGTAAGGCCTGCGTTGACATATGAGCATCAAGAGGGAAGGGAATCGACTTTCACAAAGACCTACCGGTAAGTAAGATATTAGCATGTAGCTAAATACCGAAAATTAATATCATAACCTAACCTAAATTGCACCTTTATACATATTCATTTGTAATTAAATTCTTTAGATTATGCAGCACCTTATACTGTATCAAGGATGTTTTACATGAAAAAGCATTAGTTTTATTTATTATTAATGCAAAAACAACGTTTTTCTGCTTTTCTTTGGCTATCATCTCAGGCTACCAGGAATACGATGGCAGAAATCAAAAGTGCCGAATGATTGGAAATTTTGTATGTTTATTGTTTTGGTAATGTGCAGTGATCTTCAGGAACATTAATAATGTAGCCCAAAGCTTTCTTTCTCAACTATACAGCAATATATTTTGGCTTATCATCAGATATTTCTTAAATTTCGAGTTTCATTTCAATATCAGTGGAAAATTAACAAAAACATTGAGGAGTGCTGTGACCAGTATGTTCTAAATTTTCAGGACAAGTGAAGTTATTTTAGGTAGTTGATTGGATATATTCGTTTGTTTTGTGTTAGAAGTTTTAAATTTAAAATATTTGAGTCATATATAACAGTCCATGTAAGGTAAGTAGTTGCCAGTTTAAATTACTGCAAAAATAGCTTTCCTAAATTACAGCTATTTTATAATTGTCATTTGATTTTCATGAGTTCATATAAAACAACATTAAGCCAAAATTAAACACATGAATATTATTATGTGATTTCTTCAATATTTAAGCTCTGTTTTGGGTGTGGGGTTAATTTAATCCGTATAACTATCTGTCATCAAAGACAGAAATACTTAAACCACTGCTTATTAGCTTTATAGACATATCTCTTTGTATCTTGTTACATATCTTTAATTCTCATGCTGTTTGTACTAACATGTGTGCAACAAACTTATACACGAAGAGTTTTCGAAACATTCTTCCGTCTCAGACTACGTTTTAGATGAAACATTTGTGCATTTCTGCCACAATACTTTTCTTGGATTAAGTAATCTAAAATATATGAATTGTTTATAAGGATGTATTTGCAATGTTTGATGGCAGCATCTGTTTTTGGTAAAGGTATACTGTGTTTGTCGTCTGTATTACATGCTTCGCTTGTCAGTTTAACCCAAGTATGTGAATTTTCAGATATACCAAAACTGTGGTTGTGCCAATCTGTTCTATCTTGTTTAATGCAGTAATTGCTATGTAATATTGTACACACTACATCAAATTATGTACCTGAACAACCATCTTAGTAGAGATCTAGTGGGATTAGAATTGTTCTTGTAAAAGCTTTAACAACTTTTAGGTGCAATTGTGCATTGCAAGAAATTATTAAAATGTCACTGTGCCATCATCTTTATATGCCATTTTTATTTTTATTTCCAGTATTGCACTTATTCTTAAAACATGTACAACGTCAGCTGCAGCTAGGACGTAGAGAATGGCATGATCTCAAATTAGTAAGGCTTCATAATAAACAGTAGGCAGCGGTAGTGATATTTAGCATTTTGATTTTTACATTTAGCATTTTATAGCATTTATAATTTGCAATTTAGCATTTTATAGCATTTTGAAGAAATTTTGAGTTAATTTTGTTAAATGATGAATATTAATATTATTTATATGAAATTTAAAACACATTTATGGAGGGTTATTAATGACGGTGAGTTAAAAGTGCATGAAGTGTCAATTTATTTCCCATTAATATAGGTTAAAGCAGTACGCAGAAATATAGAACAATCTGATACAGACTAAAGCATATTGCATAACACAAAAAGGATAAATCCATACTGATGTAGAACTACACAGTAAAAAGAAAATGCGCTAAATTAGCCTAGTTTATGATTCAGTAATGCTGTTCAATGAAAGCACTGAAGGCATTTCAACATTCTGTCCTATCGTTTGAGTCCTCCTGTCACTTACAACCAAATTATAATTACTGAAATATCTTTCAGCATCTACACTAATGGTAGCATCCCAAATACATTGCAGAGCTACCCGGGCAAACTGTGGGTTTTTTAGCTTAGCAGCCGACATCCGTTACATGCTGTGATGCAAGGCCACATAATTTTGAAAAGCAGATATAGCCACACCTATATAATGCACTTATTGTTTAATTCAATTGAACAGATAAGGAATTATAGATTGTCAAATGATGATGACGATTATGATGATGATGACGATGATGATGATGATGATGATGATGTTGTTGATGATGATGATGATGATGACGATGATGATGATGTTTAAGGGCGCACAACTGCTAGGTCATTAGCGCCCTCCAGTAAGTAATGAGTTTAAAAAGCCAAGTAAAAAGCTAAAACACTAAAAAACAATAAATCAAATAAAAACAAGATAAAACATCCGTACAACGGTGTAGCAAAGACTAAAATAGAAACTAAAATCATAAAAACCAGAAAAAGGTCAAAATGGTTATAAAACCCAAATTGTTGGGGGCTAAACTCTAAAATTTATAGATAAAACGAACGCTAAAACTTTGCTCACCGCCGTCTCGTCATCCGCGAAGATCTCAGCCAAGCTGGCTGGCAGCTTGAGAGACCTGCGGAGACCTGCTAGCCTAAAACAATCTAAAAGTACATGACGCACCGAGAGTTCAACACAGCAGAGCGGGCAAACTGGAGCCGGTGTCCAGTTCAATAAAAAGCTGTGACTAAAATGACAGTGCCCAATGCGCAACCGAGCCAGGGTTACCTCTTCCCGTCGGGATAAACGACAGGAGGCTGCCCAAGGAATCGGAAGGTCCTTCACCGATCTCAGCTTGTTGTCACGCAGAGCAGACCACTCATCGCGTCAGCACGAGAGCGCCTCCCTGCGCAAAAGAAGCCGAGAGTCTTCCGCGGTAACCAGAGGGAGGGTAACACTTGTTGTTATGGCTCCCGCCTTAGCCGCCGAATCCGCCATTTCGTTTCCCTTCAGGCCCACGTGACCAGAAACCCATGCGCATACCACGCTGACGCCAGAGGCGTGCAAAACGTGGAGGGCATCCTGGATACGCTGTACAAGGGGGTGGTGGCTGTACAGCTCACGAAGGCTCTGAAGGGCGCTCTGGGAGCCGCTGAGGATAAGACTGTCACCCAACCTTCCGCGGCGAACATATAAAATGGCTCGGTATATTGCATGGAGCTCCGCTGTGTAAATAGAAGTGCTGCCATGGAGACCGAATGTAAAGGGTTCAAGCCCCATGGACAAACGCACATCCAACTCCAGCAGAGCTCTTGGACCCGTCGGTAAATACTAAAATAAAATCTTTATAGCCCGATCAAAATTCTAAAAACAAAGTGCGGATAGTACTCGTGGAGGTTGTGGACTTTCTGTGCGCAGCCATACTAAGATCTACGGCAGGTGCAGCACGCAGTCAGGGAGGATACACCCTTTCACCCCTGGGAAGCAACCGGGGTAGCTCGAGGGCATGCCGTCGAAGAAGCTCCCGGAAGCGAAAACCTGGAGGCTTAGTGTTTAACCGGGTGTTGCTATAATGAACATCAAAGCAGGTGTCGGTAAAGGGTGCAAACGTCGGATACCAAGGCATACTATGTAATCCATAGCCATAGATCCCCAGCAACACGTCCCGCCGATATTGCAGTGGGGGTTCTGCCACTTCGGCCTAGAGACTTACAACTGGGCTTGTTGGAAATGCACCAGTGGCTAAACGAATGCCAGAGTTATGGACCGCGTCGAAGAGCTTCAGCACAGATGGACGAGCTGAAGTATAAACGATGCACCCATAGTCCAACTTGGATCGAATGAGTGTGCGATACAAGCGAAGCAGCACTGCTCGATCCGCTCCCGACGATTTCCCACTAAGTATCCGCAAAATATTAAAAGAACGCTCACATCGTGCTTTTAACTGCGCTATATGCGACGACCAGATAAGCTTTCTATCGAAAACAAGTCCGAGGAACCTCGTTTCATAGGCAAAAAGTAAAACATGGAGACTGTCAAAGGAAATAATGCTTAGATGTGTAAGCATTTTTATTTGACCTATTAACAACTCAAACAGACAGTTACAGCACTTTCACTGCATAATGAAGACCACAAACAGCAGTAATGCTTCTGAGTGTAACCTTTCATTGATTTACTTATATGACACACCTTCAGTTGTATGTCATAGCCTGAGAGGTTTACGCAATGCAGAGAGCACCAATTGCCATCTTACTACATATATAGTTTAAAGTCTTACCAAGTTAGGGTAAGCCATTTACCAAAACTTTTGCTGTACCTACACATCAAGCAAATCATACCTCACAGTCAGATAATTGCATGAAAGTTTGTCCTGTTGGAAGATACACTTTGCATTAAAATTTATTTTTAAAACTGCTTATTGTCTTTCTTCAGGATTTATTACTGTGCTTATACATGTCATTAAGGCATTTACAAATTCAATGCTGTAATGTTCCTGTGTTTGAAAGTCAAAGTTAAGCTTAGGAAAATTTTAAATTAATGATACTGTTTTATGTATTTAATATTCTTCTTAGATACATTGAACTGTATGTTTCATTCAAACCATAATAGTTTATACTGCATGTGTGAATGATAATCCAACCAAAGAGATTAGAAGTTTATAGAATAGTGTTCTTATTAAATGTATGTCTTCTGTTGCTGACACTGACTCATGCACTAATTTGTGAGGGTTTACTATACTGTTAATGCCATGAATCAATCACAAATTTCAGGTTTTTTTTTTTTTTTAATATTCTTTTGTAAACTTGTGCTGAAAGTAATGTTTGTACTTAGAGCTTTTCAAATTCTTAATAAATATAACCTATTAACAGAGCTTCTTTGTTTTCTTAAAGAGATGGTGATATTTTTTGTACATAGTTGTTGCATCTTCACTTACAATTTATATATATAAAATTATATATATAAAATTAAAAACATTACTAAAGAAATGTGTATATATACACACATTTCTTTAGTAATGTTTTTAATTTTTTTTTCTTTTTGACACTTTCCTTCCAGGGAATTTTTCAACATTATTCTGTGTACAAAGAAATTGCATTACTCATAACCTTGTGATATCCTTTCCTGTTTACCTGTACCTGCAGAATGCATTGATTTAGTGTCAGGTTTTCTTGTAATTATCTCAGTAACAAGCTTTGGAATGGACACTTCAGGGAAAGGAAATGCAGGTGTATTGTATGCATCTTGAGTAACCTCACTCTGTCAAAGTTGCAATTGTTTCTTAAAGACATACTTATTCATTTATTACATGAATATAAAAGCTATAATGCTTAGTGGCAACAGGAAAATGATCCTTTGGAAGTGGCTTCTGAGACCTATTTTCCGAATCTAATTGGTCAACTTCTTTCGAAGTCACATCTCGCAATCTAATGAATAATTTACGCACATTTACTCAGCGTATTCAGAGCGTGTTATGCTAATATGTGATAAATGAATTGAGGCCGTGTCGTGGCTCAGTGGTTAGACCGCTTGGCTCTCACAAAGGCGGCCCGGGTTCGATCCCAGGCGACCGTAAAGTGAGATTTGAGGTGGACAACACGGCGCTGGGGCAGGTTTTCTCCGGGATCTCTGGTTTCCCGCGCCATCTCATTCCACCAGTGCTCCATCTTCATCTCATGTATCATCGGTGTCACCGTGTAGTAAAAGCGGGCGTTAAACACTACACACATAAATGAATTGTGCCGTAAATTATTCATTAGTGCACGAGATCAGGCTTTGAAAGATGTTGGATTTTTTCCCCTGTTTTCTTCTTATTTAACCGTTTTTTCATTATTTCCGTTATTTTCTTAGTTTTCCTAGTTTCACAAATATTCACTATACACATAAACATCAATACCCAAGGCGGGACTCGAACACGCGACCCTCTACGCGGCGGAACGCTAGAAACATAAGCTTTAGCGACCATGGCTACGAGAGTCAGCAAGTCAGTCACTGAACACGGCAGTGAAGGGTGGGGGCAGGCAGATGTACAATAGCTCGGTCGAAATAGAAGCTCACTGCATTGCCGACGACAAGTTGGCATCGAAAGGTTCAGGAAGAGCGCCCTATGCGTCTTCAATTCCCACCACGGAGCTGAGAATCTGGTATTAATCTGTGGTTTGACTCTTATCATAAAACAAATTAACAATATTAATTCTTCTGCTTCTGAAACTATATTAAAAAGAACTGTTACACATGTCGAATGTTCTTATTAGGCAATAATTTAAGTGACATACATTTATTATAATTAGCAAAATGAAAAAAAAAGTTCATTACTCTATGTCAGGAAGGCTAGTATCATACACCTCTTCTACGTGTTCATCAGCATCATAAAATTACAGGTTCCCTGTCGCTGGACTGCTGGTATACACATTATTTGAATCTGTATTTCATGTTGCAATTACTCCGCATATCATTAGTGTTTTGTATCCTGTCTTTATCCCTTTTTAGACTGAGATTTTTACTAAATGACGATACATTATGCTATATTTGTCTGGCATTCCTATGGGAGTTAGAAACACAATTGGCGCGCTTCTCCTCCTTGTGGGTTGGATTTATATCACATGATGCGGTGAAATATCTGAAGTTGGATTCGCCCCTTCGTGAGGTCTAAGTTTCAAAAGTTTCGCGCTCCCTCGGTGTTGCGACGCATGTAGAAGCCAAACCTTACCTTGATGTAGAAGTGATGAGCCTTTCGTCTAAAAGCCGTGAGGATGAAGTTCTCGAAGATTTCTATAAATCATCTCTCCGGCAGCTGCGGCGAGCGATGAGATGTGAAACTTCTCAGGCGTGGTATCGATACAAAAGGGATTTCACTTATGGACAACTATGGAATAAATTAATTTACAGCGTTTCAATTAACTTGGAATTATATTTCTCGACATCATTTTCTTCTTTACATGCGACTTTTTCCACTGATGTATATACCCCTTTACTATATATTAATTTTCTCCTTTTATTTATAAATGGTCTAACGATTTTTAACTTAAATTATTTATCGTAGCGTCGCGTCTTCGATGTATATTTTAAATGTTTGCTAAACGTTCATAAATTATGAAATCCAATAACTCCTCGTAGTTACAAGACGCCCTTTACGAAAACACGTCTACCCTCTTCGAGAGTTAAAGTCAGAACAAAATTTAGGAACAAAATCATTGGTTATTTTTTCTGTTTTTGTTGCTAAGCCACCGCAATACTTAATTCTGATTGGTCCTACGTCACAATTTGGGATTTCAATAAACCTGAGCATTCGTTTCATCATCTATATGGCCTACTTGGTTATAAACTTAAGTTGAATTACAGATGGCCATGTTTACCTAATATGTCCATGTATGCAATATCAGCTTCAAAGCCTCCATCAAGAATTTATGAACTAATTTCTTCTAAAGCAAACTTATCTATTTCTTTCATAAATTCTGGATGTTGACCCTGAATTTGAAATATATTTTCTAAACAACATGTGTACAAAATAACTTGTCAATACAAATTAACATTTGAAAGGAAAAAAATTACATGTAGGGATACAACACATAGAGAACTTTAATACAACATTAAAGCAAGAATAAGTTGATTTGACATTGTAAACAAAAACGATTTTTTTTTATTTCACCATAATTTAATTCTTTAATTGTAATTATACGTAACTTTATCATTAATTTCAGAAATTTTGCAGTGTCATTCAAGGTGTATGTGTGTGTGGTCTCTTGAATGGTTTCAATAAAGATTTGTGGTATCTCCCAATTACTTTCCCATTTTGTGTTCCCCGAACTTTTCCATAATTCTATATGGTCCTCTGTAAATCAAATTCACTCTCCAGTAGATTGTTTGATTAGAATATGAAAGATTGATAGTTTTCACTAGAACCTCGTCACCAATTTGGGGATCCCAAATAGCTTTCCCTCTCTTAATTTTCTGGCGTCTTTTATTAGCCCTATCTACTAATGTTTGGTAGGCAATTACCATGTTTTCTTCTTCCGAAAGTTGTATATCGGAGGGTCCAACAGTGGTGGGGAATGTTATTACTAAAGGTTTAGGTGGTCGAGCCGTCATCAGCTCGTAGGGGGTGAATTTTGTGGTTGTATTTGGACTGTGATTTATAACGGTTTCCATTATTTCACAATACTTAAACCAACGTTGGTGATGGGAGTGGCATAATATACGAAAGTAGAATCCTATATCCTTTAATATCCTTTCACAAGGGTTTCCTTGTGGGAAATTTGCTGAAGAATTTTACAATTCAATATCTTGGCTTCGGAGCGCAGAAGTAAACAATTTGCTCTGGCGTACGGTAGCGTTGTCGGAGATAATTGATTTTATTTTTCCAAAATTTGGAATCCAAACCTTAATTATTTTAGATATACAAGTTCTGCTCTTTATATTCCTCACAGGATAGATTTTCACAAATTTTGTGAATACTTCGAGCATTGCAAAAACGTACTTATAATTGTACTGACTTGCGGGCACTTCACCATGAGCATCAATTGGTACGAGCTCATTTTTCTTCTCCCTTACGATTACCTGGGGCTCATAATCGTATTTCACATTCAGAGGCTTTGCTTTTTGACATACGGCACAGGATGATATGAATTTTCGTACTTTCCTGCCCAAATGTTTGATGTATACTCTATCTTGTATGGCTAAAGAAGATTTCTCACATCCTGGAGGTGCCAAATATTCATGAAAGGACATTATTATCTCATCTTCGAGGATCTATGGCACCATAATTTTCCATTTCTTTGGCACACCTCACTGGTGTTTGTATAATACTCCCTCTTCCTTAGCAATAGTACTATGTTTTGCATTTTCTATTTCAGGGACAGCTCGTAGCATACCTAATAAGGTATCATTGCTCTGAAATTCAGCAATGTTATTAATCTTCTTCTCCAAATTTTTATTCCAATGGAATTCCATTTTGTATATTTTTATTTCATGATATGGATGCCAGAACGTCTCAGCGATCTCATCTCTGATCTTCTGTCGGGATAACAGATCACTAAAATATTTTCTTTCCCTGGAATATGACGTATTTCGATATCGTATTAAGTAATCTCGTGTATGTATCGAGATAATCTTGGAACTTGTTAGTTTGCATTTCTTTATGAAGGACAAACTTATGTGGACACTGTATAGTATAATTTTAGTGTTATATACATATTGCCGAAACTTTTATAAAGCAAAGTAAATAGCGCCAACTTCCAATTCTGTGATGCATGCATTCGCTTCAACCTTAATTAATGTTCCTGATGCAGTGGCAATCACATGGCTATTTCCTTCATGGTCAGTTTGTGTCAATACTGCCGCATATGCGTGAATACTAGCATCTGTATATATATGAATAATTTTGAATTGGTCTTACCAAGAGGATAGTGTATTTAAATTAATCTTTTATTCTTTGGAAAGCCATCTGCTGCTCATCTGACCATTTCCAAACAGTATTTTTCTTTAGCAATTCCCTTAATGGACCTAGTTCTTTTGCATAATTTATAACAAATTTGCTTTCATATTCTAGGATACCTTTTTAACTCTTTGGTGTTCTTAGGTGGAGGAATCTTTTCAATAGCTTTAATTCGGTTAGGATTTGGTGCCATTCCTTTTTCAGAAATTATATAACCTAAGAACTCAATTTCCTTGAGCAGAAAATGTGATTTAGCCAAGTTCATTGTCATTACACTCTCCCTGAATTTGGAAAAAATATGATTTAGATGCTCAGTGTGCCTTTAAAACCTTGTTCATAAATTAAAATATCATCAATATATTTCAATGCAAAATCCTCTATAGTATCACCAAACATATGGTATAGTGCACGAAGCAAGGCGCTACCACTGGTAGATAACCCAAAACCGCAAGTCTTAAATTGGTATATTTTACCTCCAAAATTAAAACCTGTGTACTTCCTCACCGAAGCGTCTAATGGAATTTGCCAATAAGATGAAACCAAATCGATTTTTGAAAAATATCGGCCACGCCCTAGTTTTGAAAATAATTCATCTATTCCCAGAGGTCTAAAATGATCGGGTTGTGTGAGGGCATTTATTTTCCGGGCATCAATAGTCATCCTTATTGATCCATCAGGTTTATAAACCCAGCATAGTGGATGTAAGTATGGGGAATCAGACACTTCAATAATTCCATCTTCCAACATTTTATTAATGACGTCTGTAGCCTGTTGACGTTTTGACATCGGAACAGGTCTACTTTTATGAGTGTATGGGGCAACGTCTTTAACTCTGAACTTATGTGTATACTTGTTGCAGAGTCCAGGCTTCGAACTAAATGTTTCGCAATTGTTAAGGATGCACATCTTTAATTTTCCTTTTTGTGTTTCATTTCGATTATTAGTACTCTCTAACTTAACTTTCAGATTTTCAATGAAATTGCTTTCCTCTCGTAGTTTATCTATAATCTATAATGCAAGCCATAAAATTGACAATGATTGTTATCAGGTTCGATGTTCTGGGACATGTTTTCTTTAACATTATACCACGTATCATCACACATAAAATCATTTTTTTGCAAATATATATTTTCGACGAAGAATCTCTCATTATTTAAATCATCTCTTTCCTCCTCTTTTATACTTACATCTTCTAATAGTTTAATATCTAAAATAATATTGTCCACTTTAATCCTAATCTCATATTTATCAAAGTCGATTACGCTTTGCCACCTATACAACAATTCATTTCCGATAATGATCTCTCTAGCTAAGTTAGGTATTACTAATGCAATGAAACTTAAATTCTTTCCCTTAACTTTCGCTTCAAACAATGCCTGATGTCTAATGCGACCTTCTCTTTTTCCTATAGCTGTGCTACAGTATACATTACTCACACTTAGATGTTCAGCTCGATAACTAGCCATCAGTGTTTTAAAGAATTCTTCGCTAATTACCGAAGAGCTTGCACTAGTGTCTATTAATACAGGTATTGGTTTTTCCATACTTGAATGACTATTTGTGGAGGGTTTACTAATTCAGTTTTCTCTGTGTTTGATACTACGATATTGTTCAAGGTATTCTCTATATTAATTCTACTTTCGCTCTGTTTACCGTTTTCCCATTACCTTCCAAAGCACAAAGTGACGACGTGAGGAAGGTTTCCGGAAGAGAATTTTGAATATCTGTGTTAGTTCTTAAGTTGATATCACTTACTGTATTTCGTGAAATTGCCGAGTTAATTTTGTCGGTTTTCTGGTTCTTCTCTTACATTTTCAGGCAACCTTTAACTTGAGGTGTTACCCACAGAATGATCTTGTGAAATGTCATGCCTTTGATTTAAATTTCTGCTACGTTCCCGGTAATTTCTGTAAAATAGTATGTGATTGATCTGACCCTCTCGATCGATTCTCTGTGTGTTGGAATTTTGATTCCTGTACCTCCCAAATGATGGTACGTTCCTATTTCCCCGAGGCATAACGGTTTCATACCTACGTCTAAAACTATGGTCTCTTTCTTCCCGTGAGTTTCTATGATCTTGTGCAGCGCCCCTGAAATTTCGAAGATTCTCAAGATTTTGACCTCAACCAGAATTTACTCTTCCATTTGGTTGATCATCTAACCTATTATTTACATATGAGCCATGACTTTCTGTTGGGTTAGTGTTTGAAATTTCATTTGTATTATATGCTTCAAATGAAGAAAGCAACTCAATCACATCGGAAAAATCTACAGGTCTTGCCACAATTAAGTGATTCCTAATGTCTGGAGGATAATGTCTGATCAAAGTATTTAGGATATCCATTTCTTACTCTTATTTGCCAATTTTAGAAAATATTCAGTCATTAAGATACCTTTCTTTGCCTCATATTTTCCTGTCGCCAACTCAATTTTTACTCTGTTTTGTCTTTCTGTTCCCCAAAATCTGTTTAAAAACAAAGTCCTAAATGTGTTATATGTTTCATGATAGGTTAAGGTTAACCTAAGCCATTCTAATGCATTCTTTTTCAAACATCTTTAACTATCATCATTCTAAATACATTAGGAATTCGTTTTATGCGGAAATAATCTTCCAGTTCTTTTAGGAAAACCTTAGGATTATCACCGGACTCTTCATCAAAACATGGTAGACTGATATCATTAAGGGAATAGTTAACACATTTATTATGACCCTGAGTGTGAAAATGTGTGTGAGGGCCCGTTTTGATTATTCCTATTGCAATATACTTCATTTTCTGGAATTACTAGATAACTACATTCGCTCATAGCATCACAAGGATTTGGATTAGTGTTTACATTACCAGTCTGGTAACCATCATTAACAGTTTCAACTCTAGACACATCTTCCATATTACTTAACTTATTTGTCTGCATTGCAATTATAACCTGTGTCAATTTATTTAGATTATATTTCACTTTTTCAAGATTGTCTTTGATTTCTTGAATCTGACTAATTTTCTCATCTTTTTATTTACCTATTTCACCCAGGTTTAACTTAATTTCTTCTTGGTGAGATTTTACCTCTTTATGTTGTAATTGCATCTCAGTTCTAATTACAGCAATTCTTTGATCTAATTTTTCCTCAAACTCATCTGTTTGTTTGTCTGCTACCTCTATTTGATTTTTCATAAATACTTCTAATTATTTGTTCACTTCTAGCTTAATTTCCTGTTTTACATTGTCCTGATCAAACCTAGTTTCTCGAATCATCTCTCTTAGTTCCTTAACTTCAACCTAAAATCTTTCCATATTTTCTCTACAGTCTTTCCTACTTTCTCTCACTTCTTGAGCTAGCTCAGAACCTATCTCTATCTTTAGTTTCCATGTTAGCTTAACCTCCAATTCATTTATATCTATAGTATTCCTATAAATTTTCTCTGACAAATTTGTTTCTAAATTACTAATAGTCTGTGCAAAACTATCTTTTAAACCTGATTTTATATCGTTTAAACTAGCTTCTAACCCTGACTTCATATTAATCATCATTTTCGCTAACCTATCCAACGTCATCTCATAATCTTTAATTTTCCCTATTTCCTCCGTAATTTGATTTTCTAACCTCTTCCTCTACATCTCTACACTTATCTACTTCTTTTCTACTCCCCATCTTTCTATCTTCTAATTTCTTAGCAACATAAATTTACTAAAAAAAGTTGTTTTTCTACCATTCTTACTTGGAATTTGAAGTTTTCACTCTTCTTTTAACACACGTATATGTACACTGCACTTCCTGGAATTTTCTTCTTTCCACTCTCCCTTATGATCTATTCAGATCCCGCGATGGTCGCCATATTTGGAGCGGTTCCCCTCCTTGTGGGCTGGATTTATATCACACGATGCGGTGACATATCTGAAGTTGGATTCGCCCCTTCGTGAGGTCTACAAAAGTTTCGCGCTCCCTCGGTGTGGCGACGCATGTAGAAGCCAAACCTTACCTTGATGTAGAAGTGATGAACCTTTCGTCTAAAAACCGTGAAGATGAAGTTCTCGACGATTTCTATAAATCCTCTCTCCGACAGCTGCGGCGAACGATGAGATGTGAAACTTCTCAGGCGTGGTATCGATACAAAAGGGATTTCAATTTTGGGCAACTATGGAATAAAATAACTTACACCATTTCAATTTACTTGCAATTATATTTCTTGATATCATTTTCTTCTTTGCATGCGATTTTTTCCACTGATGTATATAGCCCTTTACTATATATTAATTTGCTCCTTTTATTTATTAACGATCCAACGGTTTTTTACTTAAATTATTTATCGTAGCGTCTCGTCTTCGATGTATATTTTAAACGTTTACTAAACGTTCATAAATTATGAACTCCAATAACTTCTCGTAACTACAAGAAGTCTTTTACTGAAAACACGTCTACCCCTTCGAGAGTTAAAGCCAGAAAAAAATTAAGAATAAAATCATTGGTTCTTTTTCTGTTTTTGTGCTAAGCCACCGCAATCCTTAATTCTGATTGGCCCTACGTCACAATTTGGGATTTCAATAAACCTAAGCATTTGTTGCGTCACCTATATGGCCTGCTTGGTTATTAACTCAAGTTGAATTACAGATGGCCATGTTCACCTTATATGTCCATGTATACAATAATAGCTTCACAATAAAGCAACCATCTCTTAATCAAATTCACTATCCTAAACCTACTGCATTCACATAATGCCCTTGTATTTAGAAAACAATACTTAATAAAAACATTTTCGCATATGTGAATCTATATTAATATTGAAATAAGTGCATATAGGAATAACTTTTTTGTATAATATTTTGTCTGAATACATAAGAAATTTCAAGCGCTGTCGCTATTAAATTTTTTGTTATATCATGAAAAGTATATGCAATTTTAAGGCCAGTATATACCGATTCACCCATTTATTCGGTCCTTGTAGCTTTATTGTACCTGACAACATGGATAAGGATGTTTCATCTAAAATGTGCCTCCATTAACATAAAGTAGTTATAAAAACAAGCTACCGTAGGAATGTTTCCAAACACTACGCAAATATTGACGTATTGGATAGAAAAAAGTAATGAAAATGTATCACATAGTTTTTAAGTATCCTGTAGAGAATCGAAGGATTTTTTTTTTTTTTTTTTTTTTTTTTAAAGTTTTACGTCCTCCAGCGTTAAGTCATTTCGGAATGGAATGGGTGAAATGATGCTCAAATTAGTCCAGCGTTCATAGAGCTTAGAGCTATACGATATTGGTCTTTCAGGATAAGGGAAAATCCTGGAAAAACCTTATCCAGCCAATTCTCCCTCACTGAGATTCGAACTCAGGACCTCTTAAACGTGAGGCAGATACGCTACCACCTACGCTACCGAGGGGGGATCGAAGGAATGCAATAAAATCAGACAGCTATATGACTTTGAAATTCCCATATACTTTCCACTATATAGCGCGAAACAATTGAAGAGCAACAGCACTTTTCGGTATTATTCTATAATAAATCCAAACAAATTTCATGGTATCATCGGAAATTGCTAATAATACAGAATTTATCTGAAATAAATTCATTACAATATATTGTGTATTGCGATATTTTTAATCTCTTACTGTTTACTACTTAAAAACACGCGAATTCCTTCTAAATAAAGCTGACGTCACAGGTTTTTCCAATAGCGTGAAAGATATAGGCTTTATTAATTATGCAAATATCTTAAACATATAAAACATTAATGAAATTTTTCGGAAAACTGAAGGTAAAGAAACATTTATGTAAGTTTGCGTAGAATCCTTACAATAAGCTCAACTTAATTGCCAGCTTTTATATTTTAATGAATTTATGGGCTTTGAGCCATGCTGTTCAGAGATAAAATTAGGATACATACATACACTCACTTTGGGGGTTAGGTTCCCAAAATACATATATTTGGTGAAATCTCGATGCATTATTTTGGGGTAAAATAGAATTCCTCTTCTCATTACTGTAAGTAGCTCGCAGAGGATATGAAATTATAAGAAAATAACCTAATTCTGAGATCCGTCTTAAATTTTGCTGGCAACAAGATTAAACAACAGTTAAATAAAAATATTCTTGAAGAATCATATGATAATAAAACCGCTATAATAATTTATATAAGTCAATGATTATGGGTCGTAATTTATTGCTGTAAATAAATTGAAATTCCAAATATTTGGTTATTGAGAATCAACTAATCCAGGCGTGTACAACCTTTTCTAGGAAAAGGGTCGCTATCGTTAAGGTGATTTGGTTTGCGGGCTACTTGGTTATATCTTTTTACCGTATTAAGTAGGACCTAAATTCTAAGATAAAAATAGCTCATACATTGACGTTATTTTTATGAAAATATTAATTATATAGGTATCAGATAAGTTATTTTTGAAATTAAATTAAACATACATATAATATGTAAGTGTTATTTTTAAATAATTAAATTAAAATTTTACCTGTCAATGCGAGACCTGGGACTGCTTCTCACGAACTAGGTATCCCATATCTGTTGTGACTGATGTAGCTCCAGATGGTTATAGATGATTCGCGTTCTCATTGTGCATTTCACATGTTTCATCTTGGAGAACACTTTTCGCATATGTAAACGTGACGCGAAACGAAGGACAATTTTGCAATAATTTCTGCTGCTGCATAATGCACTTTTACTAGAGATTCAGTTTGAACTGGCATATTCTTAAAAATTAACCACTGTCCCGAAATTTTAAAATTCTAATACCTTTTCTTCACGAAATTGATGCTCAAATTTATCATATGAAGGCGCATGCTTGGTGTCGAAATGTCGCCTTGTGTTATACTGAAACTGTTTCACTGCAAATTAAACACACTGCTTTCTTGTTTACTTCAGTAGAAAGCACTGACATGTCCACTTCATTTGAAACGATCTACATTCGTCTGAAACTTTTATTTTCTGTCGCCACACTTAGAAGCCGTAATTAACAGTTATAAAAGTAACAGAATTATGTTCTTCAAACCTCTCTTGATTACAATGTGAGTGAACAACTGCATACGTTCTGCTCTACAATGTAACGATAATAAGACATCTGGCACACATTTGCCAGAGACTTCAAAGCGATGCGTGGTAGGCAGAATCAAAAATAAAAATATGGACTGGGTATTTCTTAAAACGAATGTGATTTCTCCATCTTTTGAGTAAGAGGATGATTGATGAACTTTCGCAAACACATGTTTGGAAACGGAAAAAGTCGTGCTCTTTCAAGTTTTGCGTATTCCGAATAGAAATACTTATTTCTTACATAATATTATAACTTTAAATTTCCCTGTGGGCTGAACAGGCAGTTATAGAGCACTAAAACTGCGGGTCGCATGTGATGGGAACGAGGGCCGCGTGTTAAACACACCTGAACTAATCTGTCATATTCTGACGTTCTAAATTAACTTGTTGAAAATCGATCATAGTATAATTTTATTTTGTACTAATAATTACTTTATGCTGATCCTCTAGGCAGGATAAATTATGCATGCAAAGCTGTCCGAAATAGAGACCGTACATTTCAGAGGAGTATCCAAAACATCAATTCGTTACAGAAACTATCACGAAGGTACAAAACATTTGGTAAAATTGATAACACTAACACTGTTATTACTGCACATTAGAGACCAATGGGCCATTTAACATACAAAGCGAAATTTTGTGATGTGTTTTTACAAACAACATAAACAGTTATTTCAGCATCTAAAAGGAAGAAATTAGCATACGAAAATACCTTTGAAAATTAACGTTTGAGTACCTTCTAAAGTGCTGGAACAATCAGAAAATACAGTGAACTCCACATTTCATTAAATTATTGGTGAAACTTGTTGTTGAATTAAATACACTAATGGCCATGTGCAGGATTCTTGATCAAGATTTTACCGTGGTAAATTACTGACTCTAACTTGAAGACCGGTCATTTGTAGTCCATTGACGATGGTAAACGTTCACTGAGACTTTCACTACCGTTTAACTTTCGATTATCGTCGATTATCTTGTCTTCCAGTTGTAAAATGGCGGATTATGTTCGGAATGCGACAATTTCTAGGATGAGTTGAGATGCCTGCAACTCATTTTCGATGGTGACAATAATCGTATGCCCATTATAGTGGAAAGAACAAATCACTTTGAAGATATGAACAGGACAGGAAATTCCAAGGATGGTTCAGATTATCCAAGGAAGTAATGTGGTGTTTAGTGGACCAAATGTGTGATCGGTTAGAATTGACAAGAAACAGAAACAATGCAGTATTACCGTTTTTCTTGAGGTAAGTATCCCTCGTGCGTTAAAGCAATTGCACAATATTGCATGACTATTCCAGTTAAACGCACGGCAGTGGTGAACAAAATTCTTTTAGCACTTCTTACTCGTCAGCGAAGACGAGCGATAAGAGGCAGTTTCCTGGCTTGAGGTAGCGTGCGTTGATCAAGCAAGAACAGCGGAAACATTCAGTTTCTTCCGTATGTGACGGCTTGCAATTATAAAAAAGGGTTGCTCTTTCATGAAATTCTGTGACCACTCTCGAACAAACGTTCTTATAAATCCCTATTCTTCCGTTTTCTTCATGCAACTTTTGCCGATATACTTGAGCTGCATATGCTCAGTAAGAAAGAATATAAATAGAGAGATATAAGAGATAGTAAATTCTTTAAACGCTTGAGGTGATGTGTTGACTTTAAGATTCCAAAATTTTTATATGATCAGAACGTTAAAAATAACTTCCCTTTTGAGAGATGCTCAAGTGCTGGGAAAGTCACTTTATATGGGAAATGGTTATCCCTTAAAAAAGTTTTTCATTAGAATAAAACTTTGGCCTTTAAGAAGACATCTTTTGTAGAGTAATATTTCGTCTCCTGTGATTTAGCAGCTATGCAGAAGTCATGCAGTATGAAGTGAACCTCGGAGCATATTCCCAAAAAATTCGGGATATACATTTAATATCTGTCTTTTCATTCTAAAGCAGACTTCTTTCGTTCGAATTATGCTGCCCGCAATACATATATACAGACAGGAGGACGCGCCCAGAGAGAGAGAGAGAGAGAGAGAGAGAGAGAGAGAGAGAGAGAGAGAGAGAGAGAGAGAGAGAGAGAGAGAGAGAGAGAGAGAGAGAGAGAGAGAGAGACAGAGAGAGAGAGATCTTTATCTTTTTGTGATTCAGACAGCCTCAATACTTCCTTGTGAAATCTCTGTTTCCAAAATCATGAGTACGTTATACAGAAAGTAAAATATCTGACACTTTGAACTCACGTAGCTCTTTGTCCGCTTTTTTACATTTTATTCATACAATCAAATCTTGGTAAAATTAAAAATCAAACTTCGGGATGACCAAAGAATCAAAATAAATGTAGACATATTTCATTGTAAATACGACATGATTAGGGGAACAGTGAAGATAAGCACTTTGTGATCGATAGCTTATAAATGCTGGGCTCATTTCACGTATAAGTGAAAGAGAGAGAGAGAATCGGAATTTCCATTCACTTGTTTCAAAATACAAATCAATGCAAACCAATAACAGGTTAAGGTAAGCGCCGGTGAATCGGATCAATATTTTGAAAATCTTTCACAAAAGTCCTATTTGACACATAAATATAAAGGTTTCCTCCTTATATTCAAGTATGGACATTCTAGATTATGTTGAATGCTAAGTTTTACGATGAAACATTTTCTATGTACTTCCGTTTTCGTTTGTATTCCGATTTGTACACTTGTATATTCATATTTCTATGCATCTCATACACATTTTCTACTAATGAATTGCTACTTTCCCACACCGCGAACACTAGGCCCATTTGGGCATATTTCATCAATTTCATTCATAGTCCGATTTAACTTAACGTTGGAGGACTTAAATAAAAGAATAATAAAATGTTGAATCCTCCGCCTTACCGAGGAGCCGATTCGACTACTGTTGTAGCGGTATATATTTTGCCCATCTGCAGCACTGATCCAGCATACAACAAGGAGGTTTATGGATGAAGGAAGTCTGTGTTTTCTTATTGTGCAAAATTCTGGGGAAACTTCAATGCACATCTTAAATGAACTTAAAAGATAATAACACGTCGGAAACGGAGCAATTATATACCTCTTTTGCGGAAAAGAAGCTTTATTTTTCGCTTAGTCTGAAAAGAAATAATCGTATTACGCTCTTAACTCTCTCAAGTAATTAACTTCGCCTACAAAGGTCGTTCCAACACAACAATACACCAATTCACTAGGGAGCAGATTTTGAAAAATCGCTGAATTAGTGGTCTGAGCAAATCTAAAATTTTGAAACTTGTTCAAATTAGCCTTAGAGGTTTTATAGACGAGATTTACATAATTAGCAAACACGCAAAGGACAGTGGGGGGCAGGGGTGTTTGGGATTGGCGGTGATGACTAGGATTGTTTTGGAAAAGTTTCCCTAATATACTCTTGTCGTATTTTCGGAAGACATTGAACTTAAATACCAAGTTTTTCATTTCACGACCTTTAGATCTTGATTCATGCCATTCAGAAAGACTCCAGCACGTTATTAAACACACACACACATACACACACAAACACACAGACACACATAGAGACACACCCTAATTTAGATTAAAGGAGTCTCTGAACATGTATCTTCGGTCAAATCTAATATGAGATTTTTAGGGCGGCATCGTCTACACTTAATACGTCGGTTAAAGAAAGTAAAATATATGTTACTTTCTCTGCCTTACATTACATGGCATTCTCTACACATTTCTCAACAAACTACCCTTACGAGGGATTATTTCTGTTACTACTTCATGTTAATCTAGATAAACATTTATAAGTATAGCTTTAGTTATATTTTCCTGTAGCTGCAACGGAACTTGGGAGTACTCTAGAGATAACCAAGCCCTTTCCTTCTCTCTCTCTTCATCCCATCATAACTTCGTTCCTTAAAATGTTTCTCTTTCTCTGTTGTTGCAATCCTAAATATGAAAATCTGAATTAATGTCTCTATTCGGTGCTTTTGCATGCCGCCCGCCTCAGTAGTGAAGTTGGTAACGTGGCTGCCTCACGTTAAAGAGGTGCCGAGTTCAAATCTCGGTCAGAGTGAATCACTTATATAAGGTTATTTTCGGGGTTTTCCCTTATCGTGATAGAAGAATGTTGAGTAACTCTAAGCTCCATGGACCCCGGTTCGTCTGAACATCATTTCACCCATTTCATTCATCGTCCGATATTATTTAATGTTGGAGGACGTAAACTTGAAGAAGAAAAAGGAAAAAAAGGAAAAGAAATTTGCATGCCATTCATAACACTTAAATTAATAACAAAATTTTGACATGGGGAATTTTAAGATGCATTATGGAACACAGAAAATAATCTCAATTAAACAAAATCTTTGTTCCAACCGGGAATCGAATTCAGGACGTCTGGTTGGCAAGCAAACTGACAGACCAAACTGATGACCAACATTTCCACAACCAACTGTCGCTGTATTTTCGGCCACATATTACATATATAAATGAATTGACGTTTGTTGGTCACACAAAAACTCGATAACGGCTGACCAATTTGCCCAATTTTGGTTTTGGAATATTTGTATAAGTCCAAGATAGGTTTAAAAGGCGAAGAAAAAGAACCTGAAGTGATAATAGATCGGGTTATTAACTAAATATAAAAGGATACGCGCAAACTTTTACGGGACAAAGACACCTTTTTTATTTTCTACAAACAAAAGCATTACAAAGTAGAAAGATATTCCACTCTATGGAAAAATCTTCAAATCTATTTCACGTTCATATTTTATTAAATAACGTTTATCGTATATCAAGACTGAAACATTTTATGTAACATGATGATACACCTTTCAAAGGTTAGGTAAATAATTTCTGAACGCACTATAACACTATAAATATTTGAGCAAAGACAATGGTTGTTATCAAATATTGGTGAATTCTTGGTTACCTTCTTTATAATTTGTGTTTGTGAACTCGTGAATGTGAACTGAGCTGACACAAAATAAATTGAATTCCTTTGTGACTTTTGAAGTTCGCGGAAACTGTTTTACTCTGTCAATTAGAAGTCATAGTCGTAGAAGTCAGTCATATGTCACATAGAAGTCAGATAATGCTAATAGTCGTGTTGTTATGTCAGAATTGCGTTCTAGAGTGTCTGTTTCTTCCGGAGAAATTGTTTTCCTACAAATCAGTTGACACAGTTATAAACCTAGATGACATAGTCAACTATGCCACAGAGTTCTGAAATCCATTAGAACTGCCTGAACTCCCACCTCACAATTTAAAAGTAAAAGTAGGATCAGTTGTCATCATGTTGCCTAAAATTAACCAACCACCACTGTGCAGTGGAAGGAGACTAAGTTTGAAAAAGCCAATGAAGAACGTCATCGTGGCAACAATCATCAAGGTAAAGTACAAGGGAGAGGATGCCTTGATCCCGCTTAGTCCTAAGATTCCAGCGGACTTACCTTTTAATTTTAAGCGTCTACAATTTCCCGTGATTTTGACCTTTGGGATGACCATTAAATAAAATCGCAAGGGAAATCGTTGGAAGTTTGCGGAATCAGCTAGGAGTTTCCTTGTTTCACGTGATGTGGTGGCGCGTCGGAAAACTATCTTTATATATTTACGCACCACAAAAGAGACAAAAATATTGTTTATCAGACAGCTTTAAGTTGATTAACTTAATTGTAACTGTGTTGCTAAACTTCATCCCCAAATGCAGAATAAATAACTAACTAAACCGATTTTGATTCATTTATATAGATAACTTCAGACAGCTTTTATTGGCCGTGCGAAGTTCGCCGGGTTAGCTTGTATTATATAAAACCACTGCTGTAAAATAACGAGTTCTTACACTCGTGGCTCCATGTTTTTACTAACATTGCTCCAATGTATGACCGAATCTGGTGCGTCTCTCGGCTTTAATCATGTTATAGAGAATCCACTATTGTGATCGATCTCCGAGCTACAGAAGAAAGCCACAGTCTGTAGTCTCTTGAGAGCAAACAATTCCTTCCAACAGATTGATCCTTACCTTGTGTACACACGTGATAACCGAGGGCAATAAAGGCCACTAGGGAATATAATCTTAGCTTTGTTCGTAGGGATCACTTATATCTCTCGAACTCGGGTCCAACAAAGTTCGCCATTTCTACATCCCACTCCATAAAGGAGACTACTAATCAACTCCTGACCTATTATTATTATTATAATTATAATTATAATAATAATAATAATAATTATTATTATTATTATTATTATTATTATTATTATTATTATTATTATTATTATTATTATTATTATTATTATTATTATTATTATTATTATTATTATTATTATTATCATCATCATCATCATCATCATCATCATCATCATCATCATCATCATCATCATCATCATCATCATCATCATCATCATCATCATCATCATCATCATCATCATCATCATCATCATCATCATCATCATCATCATCATCATCATCATCATCATCATCATCATCATCATCATCATCATCATCATTATTATTATTATTATTATTATTATTATTATTATTATTATTATCATTATCATTATTATTATTATTATTATTATTATTATCATCATCATCAATAGTATATTTGGTTGTAAGGTGATTTCTATTTACATTCAACTTCTTTGCAATTGTCACTGACGGCTGAGGCTAAAACATCTTAAATTGTCATTTATGATTAAAATGTGAATTTTTGGGTAGGAAAATATAGATTTATCCTATCGCTGTATAGCGTACTTTAAGTGGAATATGTTGGCGTATTTAGTGAATTTTTATTGCAAACTTTCAGTACAAAATTTCTTAGGCACCTTGTATAGAAAAAATACATTTCGAAAGCTATAGCATAGCAAGCAGCAAAATAAAGCCATACAAAGCCACTGTTGTCCAGAAATTGCTACCACGTGATCACCAGAGCCGGGTAAAGTTTTGTAACTGGATTTTCAAGACTTAACGATGTAAAAATCCATCTAAGATTAATATCATCCAGCAACGAAGCATTGCTTCATTTACATGGTCGTGAGTAGGGCTACGATTTTTCTGATAGGGCATATATCTTTTGGTAGGACTGACATACTCCTTAAATTCAAATAAATGCGTCTTATGAAACAGTTAAGTGAATTAACCTAATTTCTTAAGTCACATTTTTGCATTTCTCTTAGATAGAGCATATTTTAGTAAGTAACTGGTCATATTCGTTATATTTTCACTCTTTCAAAAAGACAATAACTCTCTGATGCAATTTATTTCTTCCGTGTTATAGTTCTAGGAATTGCGCTCCTCATTTTGTTTCCTAGAAAATGGCAAGTGTCTACCTTCCTATCCTGTTTCCTTTGAATTCACAATATGTACTTCACCCTTCCGTATCAGTAAGTTTGTGTAAGCTATTGTTACTCTATGATCAGGAAGCGCATTATATTATTCTGGACCCTTGACCGCAGACAAGTGTCTAATTCACTCATTGTGTTATTCGATCTTACTGAAGTCGGAAGCGTGTGGAGTCAGTTCAGAAAAAGATGCCTGAAGTGAATCGAAATGTTCAGGTATAACTAAAAAAGTTTGTGTCAATATGGTGAGAAAGTATTTGTATTTTTTGTTGGGGAGTTATTTATTTTATTGATAAAGGTGCGCATCAGAGTAAAGAGTTTGTAGCTTAATCTCAGCCTGAAGGGTTTCCGCTAAGAGTACCCAATAGTGCAGGCGCTGTTGCTATGCAAGCTGCCGATGTCAGCAGGCGGGTGGTGGAATGCTGGCCAGGCGTCGGCCATGACCCGAAGGCCCTGACCGAGGTACGTGGATAGTCGGGGTAATTTTATTTAAAATGCATAGGAGGCCATATGTTATGTCGTCTTGCGCCTGGGGGAAAGTGTTGGATATACAAGTCTGCGGTCTAGGTGAGTAGTATACAATTGAGCGTTTCAGCACAGTGTAGATAAGATGTTGAACTCTCCTCTGTGTTAATATATGAGTGATGTAGAATGCTCATTGATTTAGAACTCTCCTATATGAAAATCGAGTTGTAAAAGAAGGGGAGTGTTGGCGTAGTGCCGTTCTCCCCTGTGCAGTGAGATGTTTTTGAGGGTTGGGGTGATGATGATGATGATGATGATGATTGTGTGTGTGTGTGTGTGTAATGTGTGATGGGTGGGATGGGTAACGGGGGGGGGGGTTCCGGAGATGTTTGAATTAAATGTGAATTCTTTTCGATGTGTGTGTGTGCTTGAACTCTCATGTATGAATATCGAAGTCTAGGGTTCGATATTGTGATGGGGCGGGGTGGGTAACGGGGGGTTCCGGGGATGTTTGAATTAAATGTATTGATAGTAATTCTTCGATGACTGTGCTTGAACTCTCATGTATGAATATCGAGTCTAGGGTTTGATATCTATTACGTTCAGTGCTTCGATGTCTGTGCTTGAACTCTCATGTATGAATATCGAGTGTAGGGTTTGATATCTATTACGTTTAGTGTATGATATATGATGCAGTATCGTTATTCTTTAGATAAAAGAATATCGTGAGAATGATTAGGTATGTTTACTGGGAGAGATTTATGAAAATAAATGTAATAAGACATTCTGGTAAGGGGTGTTCCCTATGCAGAATCTCTCCTTGAGCTATTGTATCCAAGAGCGATGTAAAGGTTAAGAAAAGGTTAAATTCCATTCCCACATCGAGGTACGAGAAAATATAAATCTATTCCACATTGAAGTGTAAGGGTGATGACGTGTTGTCATTCCTCAAGATTTGTGCATATGTGAGTAAATTCGAATTAACAGGTCTCACCCTGTCCCGCCAGCTCGGGAACGAACGTGTTCTCACTTCACACAAACCCTCCGTACGTTAAGTACAATCGACGATAGGATGGGGAGGGGGGAGACAGGTATGATCACGTTTCATCACCCATCTGCTCACTAGGGAACGAATGCATTCTCACTTCACATCGCAACGTCAAGATGAGTGGAACAACAACACCTATCATTGAAAGTGATACCAGATTCTGGGAGAATCTACGCAATTTCGAAGATTTGCAAAAGCATTGGGTTGAGCACCACGATGAAACGTGTGATGGAAAGATGCATCAAGTGATATGCAAGAATCCTTCCCATCATGATTCGATCACATCTTATGCTCAATGCGGAAAGAATTGTAAAGTGTATCTCGGGTAAGTAGAATTATAATTGTGCGTTAACGTGAAAGTGTTGTTATGTGTTATATAACTAATGATAAATATGTTTATTTCAGTAAAGCCCAAAGTGAAGATGTGGCATGCCAGTCCGAACAGGATCAAGGTGAAGATGTGTGCGGTCCGTACAATGATCGTCCGTTTAAGGATATCGGTACATCGAAACCCGAGGAGGAAGTCATAGAAAAGTGAGTATAAAATAATAAGAGTTTTACGTTAACAAGTGTATTAAATATTCACGATGTTGAGACATAGTTCGTGTATGTCCGCAGATCCAGTAAGAAAGGAGACAAGAAAAGGAAGAAGACGAACTGCAAACCGAGAATCGTCAAAGCCAAGAAGACGTTCGATCAAGACAGTTTCATCATAATGATGTTCGAACCCTTCACACCCTTCGCAGAAGAAGTAGAGGAGGAAGTTGCGAGTGATGGTAAATAGTGTGTGCATGAACGATAACGACATCTCCATCAGCATTGACTTTCGTGTGAACATAGGATTATACAATGAACTCCCATCACTTTACATTAAAGCCACACATGACGATACGTTTGTGTATATTACAAAAGAGGATTGGGAGGTAATAATGTCAAATTTGTGTGTTTTGGATACGTATCTGAAAGATGGTAAGCATCCATGTGCACCGTACAGTGAAAATATAATATATGCATTTAATATAATGTTATGTATGAATAAGATGCAATAAATAACGTTTGTGAATACATGTTTAAATGTGGGCAGTATAAATCTGAATAGTACTGCATTCAATGGACTTAAAAGACTAATTCCATATATTGAAAGAAATTTATATCAGTTGTATGATATTCATAAATCATTATGTTCATATGATGCAAAAAGCAGGAGTGCAAGGAAGAGGATATTGGAGATGTATGTTAAAGTCAATAAAAAGATAATTTGAATTTGTAATGTTTTATTTATTACACCTATATGATAGATTGTACAACATGAGTTAATGGTTTATAAGTGAATAATTTATCATGAATAATTAAACAGAATAATGAAGTTTGTGCAGGAAAATTTGACGATGCTTGAACTTCCAATCTGACATTCACTGCCCCCGTCACAGTATCCTCAGGTTGATGAGAGCAATCGATGACGAAGAGCGGTGCATATTTCAGAAAGTCATTCCTTTTCAAAAGATGGTAATTCTCCTTTCCATAGTAGGACGATTGAAATTTGGAATATTGATCATACAGAGATGCAAATTTCGAATTGGCGAAATCCAAATACATATCGTGATAGGGGTAAGATTCACTGTTGAGATAAAGTTTCAGATTGGTGATATTACAATTATCAAATAGAGAGGCATCCTTAGCGAGATGATTCAATCTATCCACTTGTGCACCGACTATGACGAAACGTGGTTTTTTCAAGTTTAGTCGTGGTTGCAATGTTCCATGTGAACGCTTTAGTTTGAGGTACAGCAGGTTGAGTGTGAAGGTCCAAGGTTCGAAATGCGACGTGTAGAGGTTTATCCGATTTGACGAGTTTATGTTTATCAACTCGTTCAGAATCTGAAAGTCGAAGTACAGGCATCCTCCATTCGAGTCTAGTTAGTTGTATGGTTGTAGGATCGTTTCCAATGGTACAATTATTAGAAGCCTTAGATCTAATGAGAATAAGTTCAAACTTGCTATTAAGTATGACCTCCTTGTGATCGTCGGCGAAACCCAGCAACATCGAAAGAGGAACGATAGCATTGAAGATACCATTCGATGTATTCACGATGTCTACCACACCTCCTGGATAGATCCATCCATCATTTAGTAAACGATTCGATTCCAGTTCATTCAGTGCAGCATAGTTACGCATCGTTGATGAAATGCCCGGATTCCTAGTTCTATCAATAGTCGTTCCATTCATATCCAGACGAATCTCATCAAATAGGAATGCCATAGCATTGTTACTCAATTTCGATGTGGCAACGGTGCCGTCGGGTTTAGTGAGAGTCCCCTCAATGTAGAGATAACTTCTACTAGGAAGCGTGTACAAATCTTCAGCTTGACATGGAATTCTAATTTCATCGTTCACATCGAGAGCTGACGTATTGTACGGTAGGAATACGTGTTCTTCCTCCTTACTGATCTTATCATCAAAGGTCGGAATCCCGGTCACGTCCAACACATCCATCATAGAACCTTGAAGCCTAAGTTAGCGAGAAATTTTCGATTAGACGATGTGATTAGCTTGCGGGTCGATGATCGAGTAGAGGTCAATCTCGAGAGATGTTTTTTAATATAGCATCGTCTCTTAAAACTTATACCCATTACGACGTATGTGCAATCGTACAGTGATGGTTTCGTTCCTGAAATCTAACTTATCGCCGTTCTGGTCTACCACTCTAATGTCGAGATGATCAATGAGATTCGTATCGATGATTGGTAAATATATAGGACTTGATGGTTCCTGCGAAATATGATAACCTGGAGGTACCGATGGAAAAAATTCATACAGAGAATGACCACTTTTACCATTGATGAAAGATCCCGTTGCAAGACTACACTCGATACGTATGATGCTGACCTTGAATATGTTAACCAAATCATTAGACTCGGTCAGCACGTTTGCCGGTACCCTCTGTTTAGAGGTGAAACCGAGAAGTGAAGCAATAGATCTCTCACGACTAAAGTCGATAATATAGGGAGATTGAATTTCTGATTTCATGGTGTTATTATTAGCACGTAGAATAAAGTCGTCACCGATGTCGAGAGTATCCTTGATCAATCTGGCGATATCATCCAATTCATAAGTACCCGGTGGAATTACTATACGTTCGACTTTTCCATCGCGAATGTAATGGAATAGATTATTACTCTCGTCCACATTCGGAATCGAGTAAAAAGTCTCAAAATTCAATAGAGCTATCTCGTAATGTCCGTTAGGATCCAGATGTAATGGTGGATTTAGAAATGTAGAGAAGCTGGTATCACTACCACTCACGGTGATCGTGTAACTCATCGAGGAGAAACTGAAGGCACAAGTGACCGCAAATCACAGAATCGAATTCTTGAAATCTCGTCGTATTATATAGGAGCTTGACACCCGAAAGGTACGTTTCTATCTCTTCCGGAGGTCTCAGATCGCCGAAACTGTCAAAGTAGTAGGCAACGTCACCATCCTTACGTACAGCAACCCAATGTGTACCAGGGTTATTTGATTTATCCAGATTCACTACTATTCTCTCATAGTATCGAGGATGTGGAGGTAGTTTATCGATCATGCAGACACCTCTAAAATGTGGAATGTGTAAACGTCGTGCATACGAATCGATCTCGTTAGCACTCAGGGCTTTTTCCGGGATAAATATAGGCCTCGCCCCGAGTTTTTTGATCGAAGATATAATCCTCTACCCTTACGACGTCTCTTACGGCGAAGACCTTTGCCCTGAGCCAAAGATTCCATGCGCTCGTTGTGACGTGTTAATTCCGCAAGTTGTTTTGCATCCGAACGTTTCTTATTGACAGCCGTAGCAATCTGAGCAGCACCTCCAGCTAGACCACCTGCTGCACCTAGAGCTGCTAAAAGTGGTAGCAAAGGTAAGAAACCACCTCTCTTGTTGCGACGTTTACGCATGCCAGCGCCTGCTGCCAATTTACCCTTCATAAGTGTAGTCACAAGTCGAGCTGCAAGTCGTTCGCCCAAAGAAGCGTCGGCAGACTTTACACGTCTCCAAGCTTTCTCTACCAACACCTTATCGGCTAGACGACGAGATTCTGTATCAGTACTCTCTGCGTAAGCCCGATCGTGATCGAGACACGCTGAATCTAACCCGTTCACCGGTAAGTCACCTCTCTGCAAGCGTTTATGTAGTTTCGTTCCGGGACCGCAGAAACGATAACCCGGTAAATGTGCCTCAAATGGTAATGAATTAATCAAGGAATTAAGAATTCCCGAACCTTTGCGTGCACGTGTAGAGCGCATGTCTCACTATGAAATAAAAAGGCAAAACGTGCGCTTTATAAGTATACGATTCCTATGACGATTGGCTAAATCCAGTAAAGACATAGATTGCCCTTATCACGAACGAGATAAAAGACAAAACTTATGCTTTATAAGTATTAGTCGCGATATGGAGATAGTAAAGCAAAAGTGTACGCTACCCATACAGGTGTTAGATTTCGAGGATGACATTCGCAAAGGACGACACGGTACGTTGTTTCCGAGTAACGTTAGAGCGCTCATACTGGGCAGTTCAAATACTGGAAAAACGAACGTTTTACTCAACCTGCTTATTCACGAGAACGGTCTGAGATTCGAAAACCTCTACATATACTCGAAATCGTTGCAACAACCTAAATATCGATATTTACTCATGTTACTGAAAACTATACCCGATATAGGTGTATTTACGTTCGATGATGGTGATAAAGTGATTCAAACGTCGGATGCTAGAGAAAATTCGATATTCGTATTTGATGATGTGATAAATGAAAAACAGGGTAAGATAGCTTCATATTACAGTATGGGTACACATCGTAATGTCGATGCTATATATTTAGCACAATCATATGCTAAAGTACCTAAACATTTAATTAGAGATAATGCAAATATGATTATATTCTTTAGACAGGATAATCTCAATTTAAAACATATATACGAAGATTATGTAAATACCGATATGTCCTATGATGAATTTAAGGATATGTGTAAACATATATGGGAGAGTGATGAACGATCCTTTGTTGTTATAGTACCAGAATATCCACTGAACGAGGGACGCTACCGTCACGGTTTTGATCGCTTTATCAGAATGAATAAATAGAATAATCCATCACTTAAGCAATGAGTATCGACAGGTTCGGATCCCGAAGAATCATACCCTCTAGGGGTGTGTTCAATCGATATATCATAACTAGAGATGGATCGGGAAACTATCGATTCAAGGGAAAGCGGTTGTGCAATATTCACGACCCTGAAGAAGGTGCCGATGCATCGACTAAACGTTATGTGGATACGCATACGGCTGACGTCGAGAATCGAATGCAGATCTTCACCGAGCAGACCTCGTATCAGCGTATGGGCGAGTTTGAAGCTATGCTTAGGGATCACATACAAAAATCGCTCGACATCCAATACAACAATTTAATGGAGTACTTAAGTAAATATGCATTTAAACGTGATTCCGAAAATAATGTCATTTTAGATGGTATAAGAATGAAAACGCTGTTGGACCCCCTTCACGAACACGATGTTCCTAATAAAAAATATGTAGATGATAGGATTCCAATTCACGACTCTAATGAAACTCTATCATTTCGAATGAAGAGATTGAAGGATTTAGCCGACCCGATAGATGATAGTGATGCAGTCACCATGAGTTATGTTAATCATTTCTTTATACAGAAACATAATGAATTGCAAACGGGTTTAACTGAGACTATAACAAACATTGCCGATACTATTACACGGAAACAGAATGAATTACAAAGTCAGTTAACTAGAACAATCACCTCCGCTAGCGAGACTATTACTACAGCTGTAGAAAAAGAAGTGAAAGAACTAACCGCACGACAAACGGAACTTGATAATAAACTAATCACTATAAATAATGATATTCATACTATGAAAACACGAATGAGAAATGTTGTAAACACTATGTTACAACAATTGAAAGCACAACTCATAATTTCATTGCAAACACGTCCGTTTCGAGGTCCCTCTTTAAGGTATACGTTAACATCGGGACTCGAATACTATAAAGTTCCTGGAAATGGAAGTGTACTCTCGTGTTCCATCGTATCATCGGTACATCCGCATGCTGTAAATGATACATTGTTTGCAATAAACGGAAGATTAGTTGAAAGATATCCTGTAAGAGTTGAAACTGGCGATATTCTATCGTTTACAGCGCCAGTCGGACGTGCTAAAGATGGTCATATATTAAGTATAGAACTGATAGTTTCATATAAATTAGCAGTAGCTGATTAATTATACATTCATTTCGATATGGATGCTGAAGCTATAAGACTTAAGGAATCCATTGCCCGTCACAGTAGGGCAATAAGAGAAAAGTTACGTTCTCTCAAAGGAATGAAATTCGAAACGCAACGAGTCATGTCTGAAGTTCTTCAACCTGTAACCGAACCATTGAAAGTAATAGCGAAAGCACACCAAGACAACAACGACGACGACGACGACGACGACGACGAAACTACAGATGATGCTAACGGATCTGATCTCGTGTCAAAGTATCTACACAAGGTTCGAACTGCCAGTTCGAGTGACATGGACAATACTTACGGCATACGTTACGAGGATAATGAGTATAAATTGGGTAACAAGACAGTTGTGTTTAAATCTGATGGTGTTCAGATAGGAACAGAAACGTATGAACCCACAGCAGGCTTATATGAATTATTATTTAAACGTTTACCTCGCAAGACATCGTACACAGATGATGATTTAGACGTGTATTCGCAAATCTTACAAAATACTCAAGTTTACAGACACGGTTATTCAAGAGATGGACGTTTAAGAGCAAATCGAGGGTTCAAGTATCGTCATATCATTCGTGACCTTGTTAGTAATCGAACTGGATTTGGTTTACGTTGGAAAGAACATGTACCGCAGAGAAAATTAGATTACATCTACTGGAACGATCCGAATGAAATAATAAACAGATTAAGATTATTAGTTGCGTCGAGGGATGCAGGTAATTTGAATCACTCACCCGAGATAGAAGAAATTATTACAGAACTTAAAACATCAAAAATTATAGCATGATAAAACGTCGCATTGCAACCGAGTTACATGCACCAGCTAGAAGACGATTTTTACGTCGTAAGATCATAAGCAAAGGAATGAACGATTTAGTACAAATAGATCTTATGGACATGTCTAATTATGCAAGAGACAATAGGAATTATAAGTATATTCTTCTTGCATGCAATTTTTATTCCAAGATGGCTTATGCACGACCATTAGGTGATAAAAGTGGTATTGACGTTTCGACTGCTATGGAGGAGATATTGAATGAAATGGAATCGTTTCCGAAGAATGTTCAATCTGATAAAGGAAGGGAGTTTTACAATAAACATTTCCGCGAACTAATGACTCGTAATAATATTAATCATTACAGTACATTCACTCACGTTAAGGCTGCTGCAGTGGAACGTTTAATAAGAACGATCAAACTGATTTTGCATAAGGAATTTATTGTTCAAGGCTCATATCAATGGATAAACATACTACCTAGAATTATTCATACATACAATAATACTTACCATCGAACGATTCGTATGAAGCCTGTAGAAGTTCGTGATAATTCTCTCCTGCTCAGCGTCTACAAATATGATAGAAGTCTGCGTGAGAAGCGAAGATCTAGGCTTCATCGTGTTGGTGACTACGTGAGGATTTCTAAGCATAAAGGTGTTATGGAGAAAGGTTATCTACCAAATTGGAGTGTTGAAGTCTTTAGGATACGTACAGTGCAAAGGACACATCCATTGACCTATCCCATCGAGGATCTGGAGGGTAAACTGATTGAAGGAGCATTCTACGGTTATGAATTACAGAAAACTCAATATCCAGACACGTATTTAGTTGAAAGGATCATCAGACGTCGTGGTGATAGGATTCTGGTGAAATGGTTAGGATTTCCTACCCGTGAATGGATTAATGAGGTGGACATTGTATAAATAAAAAACACACAACTCAATAAAGAAATATAATTTTAATGATATATTGTGTTTTATTTTTTTGTTCACATTGATTCCTGACATCTTCTGTAAATGCTAGTTCACATCTCCTTAACTTAAACATGATAATAACATTTTTATACTTTTTTAAAAAAAAAAATCATACATGATTATAGTTGAATTAACATTTAATTGTAGAGATTTTAACATAACGTACATGCTAGTTCACATTGAGTATATATAAATTCACCTACCCTTAACGTAAACATGATAATTACAATTTGAAGTAATTAGTAATATACGATAGACAAACATCATACATGATTATAGCTGAAATAAGAGCCTTTGTACATGCTAGTTCACATTGATATATATAAATCTCCCCTCACCCCTTAACGGAGACATGATAATAACATTTTGATATAATTAGTAAATATATTTTAATAAAAAATCATACATGATTATAGTTGAATTAACATTTCATTGATTTCTGCTATCTAACATTTCAAAACGACATGAATAGGAAAAAATATTCCTTCACCCCTAACATAAACATAAAAAAAGCAACACGTTATCTTTCAAATGAAGTAAATATGTTATTATCATGTAATTAGTAACACACTTTACAATTATACTTGAAACTCAATTATTTCGTTTTTTTTTTAAATACAGTAATATGTTATTATCATGTGCCTAGTAATACCTTTTAACTCAGTTGTAACACACTTTACAATTATACTTGAAACTCAATTATTTTATTTTTTGAAATACAGTAATATGTTATTATCGTGGCCTAGTAATACCTTTTAACTCAGTTGAATCTATGCTTTATTGAGAAAAGAAAAAGAAATTTACACTTGACAATTTTCTATAGCATAATGTCCCCATGCTAATGTTGAAAATGAATTATTGGGAATGTATCGTTTTGTATCGATACCACTTAAAGCTATCTTATTAGATTCAATGGTATGAAAATCATGTTTATAACTTCTGAAACATGTCTGCATGCTTCGATGTATAGTGTCAGGATGTGTAATACATGAGAGATGTTGTTCAAAAGTTATGAATCTCATCGAATCTTTTGTTACACCTTTTGATTTTTTAATCACTTCAGTATCATATCGATAACTATATAATTTCGATTTCAGCCCTACATATTCAGTCATCACTCTACCGGCTAGCTCATCCTTGAATAATCCTGAAATTTTCTTATTTGCTAACGGAATACCATACACATTATCCATTGGATAATTAGATGTATCGAATAAATGTATATTGGTTTTAATAAATTCATATATATCGCAGCTAGATTCAAAGAGAAAAGCATCCGTGTCCGTATAGATTAAAGTTACATCTTTCAATTTTTTCTTCAGAATTTCATAATAAAAATCATACATTTTATGTTTGGATAGATCCAGGATTGCTTGTCCTATGTATATTGGCTTATTCATCAATATTTCATCTCTGACCAATTCTATACCTATTAAATTTTCATCAAAAATCACGTACCTTATACATGTCTGTCGAGCTAACAATTTACGCGCTCGTTTCCAGCTGGTAGCTAAATGAAATGAATTATAACGTTTTACATTCTCTATAAATTTTCCATAAACACAATTATTCATTAACTTCCATAGATTTTGACCAAATTTCGTCTTATCTTCAATACGTTTACGAGCGTTTAGTTCAATGTAAGGATTTATCCAGTTAGATTGTTTGTAACCTATTACTCTATGTATACGCGATGGAATCAAACCAAGTTTAACACATTGTTGAAAAATGAGATAATGTAATACGTATTTATTTTTATCATTCAATGTTGTTAGCAATTTTGTATACTTATCACCTGGCGCGATTTCATTCAAAGGGCATAATGACAAATCATTTTGTATATCATGAAGTTCCTGTGGATATTTAAAGTCTACTTCCAACACATATCCCACGTCAGAATCACTTGTAATAGACATAAAATCTATTGATTTAATTTCAGCATCAGTTAGCCACCTTATATCAGTGTATGGTAAGCTATTATTTTCCATTGTATATCCATATAAAGAATTGCAGTCCACGTACATTAAATAATTAGTTGGTTGAGTGTTATCATAGCTAGTCATGTATCTGTTATTCGCCTTTGCATACCGTTTGGACACAGTGCAAATTCCACCTCGTATTCCTTTTTCGAAGAAATCTAGCATAGTCTTATCTGTTAATAATGAAATCTGTACACTAGTCATTCTTAACATTGCATCAAAGGCTAACCCGGGAAGTGTGTAATACTGACACGGGTCGAGTCCGTACAAACCGATACTTAATTCACGGAAGCGTTCAAACACGTCCGTTAGTATTAATGTATCGCACTTAAGATATATATTTAAATATTCACCCAGATTTTTAACATTGAATTCATTCCATACCGTTCTAGCATGACTATAATCCTCATCACTTACATGATCAAACTGATGTTTGGATGGTAGACTATTCTCGTATAATTTTTCTATGGAATCCACATACGTGTACGGGAAGACACCTTTGCGTTTCATCAGTTGTCTATGCAAAGGATTCGTGTACATATTATTGGTGTAATGAAAATCATCTGCTTCTAACACATCCGAAAGGTTACTAAGTTTTGAATCCAAAAAACGATAGCTATCCAGAAATCTTAGATATATACTCATTCCATTCGAATTTGTATATCTTTTGCTAAAGGATAAGTAATTTTCAGAGGTTTGTGCAATACAGTTGATAGGTTCCGTATCGTATCCTAGTTTCTTTACTATGAAATGAGCATCGTATTTTGACAAGCAATGAAAGAATATTGGTATGAATCCTGGCATTTTCCTATTTAAATTGCAGTGCTTATGAGCTGGGCCAACGTAACTTCCAGTCAAATGACAATGATCACGAACCTTTATACACGAGTTAAGAAATTCACGTTTTCATATGTGACATCGTGTTGCATTTTGATATTCTAGCTCATCCACATCTCTCATACTTATTTCAATTTTATTAGCATATATATTAATGACCTGATTTGCAATTGACGTTAATTCTTTAAGAAAATTTTCAATTGCATATGGACCTTCAAATGATTTGAAACGTGTTAAATTTTTATCATAACTACAGACCAAATGTAATGCAATTGCATACGCCTCATGTTTATGAATGGTACGTGTCCAACTTTTACTGGATACATCTTGACACGAATCTACCTTACGTAAGATACATTCTATGTCTGCATAAACCACGAATGGAACTTTTAGACATTTCGAATATGCGTTAAATTCAACGAGATCAGTTTTACCAGTCTCGGGCATTCTGATAATTTGATTCATCATACATCTCTTTTTATGGCTATTTAAACGTGATTCTGATGTGAAATACAAGTTACAATTGTTACATAACCATTTTCGCCCATTATGTTTAGTTAGCTGCTTTCCTAGCAAACGTGATAAGTCTGTTATCAGACAATAATGTCTTTTATACATTAAAAGATTAACATGATGTGATTTTATCTCTCTTGGTTGATATAAGAGAATAATCGATTTATTTTCAACACCGTATATCGTTATTGAAATATTTGAATTTTGTTTCTCGAATTTTTCTACATCTTTCAATGATACGGGGAATGTTATATTCTCAAAGTTAAATTCGTTACGAAAATCATATCTTTTATAGGAGGTGGGTCGATTCTTGTTACGTTCTACTGGGTATTTGGATGCTAACAGACAGTATGCAAAGCAATATTTATCAGTATTACGAATGTTAATAACAGCTCTCTTCGATTTTATAAAGTCGGGTAATTCAGTATACATCCCTGCATTCAATGAATCGTATTGTGTCACATATATTGTTAATTTCTCAATACTGTATAAAGCTTTTGAACTGGTACGCGTTTCAAAATTATCCATATGATCTAGTATAGGTTGTACAATCTTCTCTTCATACCATATAGATTTATCTGTAGATTGCAATATCACCTCAAGTTTACTGTTAAAGTTAAATGTATGAATATTATCGCTCTCTTGTGATATTATGACATATTGACAGGATAAACAGGATCCTATCTTAAGACCTGATTTATACATGTTTAAGCCCTTATCAATTTCATTCAAAATTAAAGGTTTGCATTCTGCTAAGAATATGACGGGGTCAAGTATATTAACACAGTTGTGAATTTCGTAGGTAGATAATCGTTTTTTGAAAGCAGACTCACTGTGAATACATCGTAATCGTTCAGCCTGGGTCACGTTCGAACAGGTTTCATCTTGCTGAATCGAGGGTTGTCCAGTGGCAGTATCGGAGCATCTTGTCGTCGTTTCTGAAAAAAAGCAATTACAACATTCGATTAACTTTACATACGGGAACATTGATTTACATGTATGTAAGGTGGTAACAGAAATAACATACATGTTAATAACTTTTACATGTATGAATCTCAATTTTACGTAAACTCTATACTTTACGTAGAACGTAACATGCATGTAACTTTTACATATGAAAATAGTTACATAATGATTATGTATTTTACAATTATTGCTATCATCACGTAACTACAATATTCAGATAGTATGTAACTGTTTTACGTAATGCTCTCTCCCTTACATAAATGATAAAAACACACAACGCAAACCATATACATGTAAAATACCGTAACTGAACTACGATATTCACATGTACGTTTTACACATATAAATTAACGTTCTTTTTTCACCTACAACGTTACTTTTACGTGTAACAAACAAACGTAACTAACATGCATGTGAAATAACGTAACTGAACTACGATAATCACATGTACGTAATTATTACACATGAAAATTAACCCTACAACGTTCACTCTCAATTACTAATACTACATGACGTGCGATAATTAACACTTTAAGTTCTAATACAACATGTACGATTTCACATTTACATGCAAGTAACTACATTCAATTACTAATACTACATGACGTGCGATAATTAACACTTTAAGTTCTAATACAACATGTACGATTTCACATTTACATGCAAGTAACTACATTGTCACTTTTTTTATGAAATTTTGTTCAATAATTATACTCACCTTTTGACGACATTACGGGCTGCTTAAAAAAGACAATTTATGTCGTTTGAAACCACTTTCTAGTGTTTCCTCGCCATGATATTGGAGTATGCAGTCACCACGATTTAGTAGATCTTTCTGCGCTGCGGTCATGTGTTTGAATCTCTCCGGGAGGAAGACTTGGAAATCTGATGTTTCGACGACGACCCGTTCACCATATCTGGTCTTCACGGTTTTGACGGATCGAATGATGTGTTGAACGGACTGATCTAATTCACGTAGTTTCTTTGTGGGAAGATGTGTTCCACCTTCAGCTAGTTGATTTAGCTGTAGCATCTCATGATCTGAAACATACATATAAGCACACACGAATCAGTATTACTTCAACATTCTTCGTAAACAGAGATAAAAAATGAATTACAGTATACAACTTTTCTATCTTACCTGTAGGATCCATATTTCCAGAGAATCGACTGCCTCCTCACACATCCGTACTGCGGTATTTATTAACAGATGCTCCGCTCCCCCCTCCGTCCGGGAGAGGTGTTACTGTCTACATATTACGCTATATGTTTAAAGTAGTTGTGACTACGTTATAAGTTCGAAGGTATTACTAGTAACTTTATTATCATAGTTTAAACTTTATATAGGGTCATCATTTTTTACACCCCCTCCAACCGTATCTCTCCTTCCCAAACACCATGTTGCGTGCGCACACTAACTGTGATTCGTTCCCTACATCTTGGAGGGGAGGGTGATATAGTTACACATTTCTTTACACACATACATACTTGTACAAAATATATTTTTCTGAACATTTGATTTTTTTTTACATTTGGTATACTAACACATTCATAGTATTGTTTCATCATTCATACAAATATATAGATTCATTCGTTTAATTTTAAAATATATTCTTTTTTTTCCTAACGTTATTTGACAAAATTAGACTTCGCTACAGCAATATGACTGTTTTGATCACCCCTGTCACCAGTCTGGAGAGATTAACTCTTTTTTTCTCTGACCTACATACCAAGGGGGATGTAGTTCAGTGGAGTATTCGTAATACTGAGGGGAGATTTTCTAGACAATTTTTTTTTTTTATATGGAGGGTGATACCTTGCCATGAATAGTTAGGATATCTACACTATAGATCCCTACTTGCGTATATATATTATCGTATTGATTGATCAGTTTTGTATTACTCATATCTACTTGAAGATGAGATACTTTTCTCTCGTTATCTTAATCATTTTTACATAGATGGTAAGTGCTTTTATTTTATTTTCGATGTTATGTTCCACTTTTATCATGCTTAGAGGGAATATTCTTTTTAGGTTATCGTGCTTAGAGGGAGCGTTCCTTTATCATGAAACCCCTTTCAAACAGATTTACATTTGCATTCTTATACTTTTCTCTCCATTTTTTTTATCATTCTTAAAGAGATGGGTAGTGCTTTTATTTTATATACACTTGCTATGTACCACTTTTATCATGCTTAGAGGGGACATTTCTTTGTTATGCGACCCTCTCACATAGATTTACATTTCCATTCTTATACTTCATCAATGTGGAATAGATTTATATTTTCTCGTACCTCGATGTGGGAATGGAATTTAACCTTTTCTTAACCTTTACATCGCTCTTGGATACAATAGCTCAAGGAGAGATTCTGCATAGGGAACACCCCTTAGCAGAATGTCTTATTACATTTATTTTCATAAATCTCTCCCAGTAAACATACCTAATCATTCTCTCGATATTCTTTTATCTAAAGAATAACGATACTGCATCATATATCATACACTAAACGTAATAGATATCAAACCCTACACTCGATATTCATACATGAGAGTTCAAGCACACACATCGAAAAGAATTCACATTTAATTCAAACATCCCCGGAACCCCCCGTTACCCACCCCGCCCCATCACAATATCGAACCCTAGACTTCGATATTCATACATGAGAGTTCAAGCACACACACACATCGAAAAGAATTCACATTTAATTCAAACATCCCCGGACCCCCCCCCCCCGTTACCCATCCCACCCATCACACATTACACACACACACACACACAATCATCATCATCATCATCATCATCATCACCCCAACCCTCAAAAACATCTCACTGCACAGGGGAGAACGGCACTACGCCAACACTCCCCTTCTTTTACAACTCGATTTTCATATAGGAGAGTTCTAAATCAATGAGCATTCTACATCACTCATATATTAACACAGAGGAGAGTTCAACATCTTATCTACACTGTGCTGAAACGCTCAATTGTATACTACTTAGGTGGCTTCCAGGCATTAGGGACGTGAGACTGGATCCACTGTTTAGTCTGAAGTCGTGGTCGGCGACGATCTGTTCTGCTGTCCTCAGTTCACTGAGGCGAGTGTGAAGGCTGGTTTCCATTTGTGAGTATTGGGAGTGGAGATGGTCGCGTCTGTTGTTGAGGGTGGAAGTGTCCTGTGGCTGGCAGGGGAGTATATCCGAGAAATGTGTCTCCACTCGCTGTAACTTCCACTGCAATGAGGCTAGTGTGTCTTTCTGTTCGCTGGCTAGGAGTTCGGTGTGCTTAAGTTGGGTGTGGATGGTCTCTGATGTCTGCTCTAGCTGTGTTAGGGAGGAGGAGAGTTGGTCCGGTGGAGTAAGTCCGTCAGTTAGTAGTCTGTATATGGATGTCAGTCTGTCCTGTATGACATTTAGGGCGGCGTTGTTTGAGTTCTGTTGATGGGCGTAGGCGGTGACAGAGTCGTCCAGGTTGCCCAGGCGCTGACTTAAGTTGAGGACCTGAGTGGAGGTCCTGGACTTCCTCAGCTGGAAACCAGAGGTTGGCGGCTGTGATTGCCAGGAGCTCTTCAATGCTGTGAAGCCTGGTGTTCACTCACCAGCGGGCTCGCTGGTGGCTGCGGTCCGGAGTGATGGTCTATTGGAGTCCCGGCGAGGGAATGTTGGGCACTGCGGCTGTCCGGTAAAATGGCCGAGGCCATTACAGGTGGCGCAGAACCTGCGGTGGCGCCCGAGGTCGTATGCCCTGCACACAGCTGTGGGAGTAGGGGAGCAATTATTTTTAAGTGACGGTCGAATTCTATATAGTAAACCGTGCGACGTAGGAGTAACTGCGGAGAAGTCATTTAACGTTCATCAGCATGTGGCAACAGGTAAACACAAACTTGGAGTACAACGGACTGAAAGTGGCAATAATGATAATAATAAAGAAAACCACAGCAAATGCTGCTAGGGGGATCTCGCCAATCTTATTCTCTATTTTGCGAAGAAGTTTTTACAGCTTTCGTTTGTCCTGATATTCCCTTAGGTAAACTAAGCCATTCAAAATTAGAAAACTAAACAGGCAAATCACTTCCTGGTTCTTCCACATTGAAAAGAACTTTGCCAGCTGACGCTAAGAAAAACCAATACAACAAATCAGGCAACAGCTTGTAAATAAAAATAATGGGTAGCGATTGATGAAACCACAGACTTATGAGAAGATATATTGACAATTTCACTGTGGGGACTTCGGAAGATGGTCCAGGTAAAAAGTTTCTAATAAACTGTGAACATTTAGAAAAAGTAAATTTTTCCACCACTTCTGAGTTGTTCGACGGATCTATGGCTGCGATATCGCTCGAACGTGTTAATCATGACAATGTATTTCTCTTAGTAACGGATGCTGCATTGTACACTAACATGGTGCACAAGACTTGTTTAGCTCACGTCTTGCACCGAGTTACAGAGGAGATTCGTAGTAAATTCAGTGACTTGACAAATTTATTAAGTGTGTCAGAAAGGTATTTTTGAAAGCCCAGTGTGTTCCGTTTCAATGATTTTTGTTGGGTGGAAGGTTTTCTCTTTATCATTCAGATTAAGTTTAAAATGATACCTATTGTTTATTTTAAATATGCTCCTCTGGTTTCACTTGAAGTATAGAGGAGCTTTTCTGAGTACAAGGCTTTGTGCGCTGAAAATAGGATACCCTTTTATTTGAAAATGTGCACATGGTATTCAGTATGTGTTGAAACTCAGAGCTTATGTGCAGTAGAATGAGGATGTAAAAAAACACATAGGTTAACTGTGTTCCTATAATGGTAATAATACATACTGACACGTCAAATTCCATAGTTTAGTTTGCTTCTCATGTCCAGTGTATTCTGAAATATATAGTTCATTATAAAAAAACTGACGTACTAATTTATATTACAATAGAAATTTTACCTCATTTTACATTGTTAGATATTATTTATTATGTTATTTTGCATGTTTTAGTAAATGTTCGGTCATAACAACATTTTTGTGTGTGTACATATTATGATGATTTTTAGGTCATAAATGTCCTAGCCTAGTCATGAGTTACCATATGCTTTAGTCATGGCTATGGACTAATATGGTCTTAGTGTAGCATACTTGCAGAAGAACACAGCACTAATATTCTGGCTCCATGTTTGGAACACTCGCGGACAGTGTATGTCGGTTTGAATCTTACAGCTGATATAGCACTACAGTTTATTGCGGAAACTTTTAGGATAGAATCATTAGTAGGAGGAGTTTATGGCCCACTCGATACCCAAAGCATGAATGTGATCCTTAATGACGGTACAACTTGAAAAATAAAATAAACAAAACTAATCTCCGCACATTAGAAGAACAAAAACAAAATTCCAGGAGAGAAACGACCACTTTTTCGGATGGCGAACTAATGCATGTAAGTGAAATTTTTCTTAGAAGATACAGCGGATATATTGATGCTGATGGGTAGCATTTTCAGCAGATCCTGTAATAAGATGTGTCTTGTTTTTTATCCTGATGAGATTTGAGACTTGATTTGATGTAAGAACATGTGTGACTGGGAGATGGGTCGTGTGACTGCCAGCTACTCGTAAGTAGTACAGTGTGTGACTAGGAGAGGAACCGTAAGCGTGCCGGCCAAGTTTTGTAGCATACGTTATGTAGCATACGTTATGTAAAGGCGTGCTTCTATTTTGAGTCATTATTATATATAATAGATGGGTTTTAAAGCATTTTAAGTTTGTCATTCTAGAAAATAAACATGAAGCCATTAATAGCTGGTGCCCAAGAGTTCTTCCTCTTCTTCTTCACTTTATGGCATAAGCAAAGAAGCGCCATCAATGTCCTCCACTTATCGTTTCCTGAGTCTGCTAACCAATCACATTCATATAAGGTAATATTTCATTATATGTTTAGTGGGCCTGTTATCCCGCATTCTTTCGACACGTTCTTTCACTTTTGTTTGAAATCTTTAAAATGTCATAGATATTAAAAGCTTCTAACACTTCATTAATAAATTTATTTGTTATTAGGTCTCTCTGAAGCCTTTATATTACTCTGCTGCGTTTTAGTTAGGGTCCCATTCACATTAATCCCATATGCCAGTATAGGTACAGCCATAACTTTGTAAGGCTTGAATGCTGTTTCCTTATGTATTTGATTTCTAAATTTTTTATTAATTGTTCCACACACTCTTTGTAATTCGCACATTTTCGTATCCACATCATATTCTTTATCACAACTAACATTACTTCCCAGTAGTTAAAACGGCTCAGTGTTCTACGCAGTTGTTATTTACAGCTACTTTTGTTCTAATTAGTTTGTACTCTATGTTTACCTTTATTTCCATAAAAGAAATTTTCATATTACATTGTTCACAAATTTCACTAAGTTTAAAAGTAGAATTTTGAGGCTAGACCCGCTATTTTGAATAACAACCAAATAGTCGACAAACAATATATTTAAAAGGCTGTTCTTTGAGATTTTAAAATCGATATTCGTTAGTTGCTTACATTTTCTAGATCGTCAAATAAATATTAAAAAATGTAGGTGGTAAGGTATATCCTTGTCTGACACCCTGATTAGTAACAATTTTTGCTGTTGGTTTACCATTTTTCCTCACATTTATTTTTGTTTGAAAGTAAAACATTTACTTCCGAGTAGAACTAGAAAATGGGGGATCAATCTGCACAATCGCCAGATCCGAACCAATGTGATTCTGACCTTTTCCCAAAAATTATCTTACCACTTAGAGGAGTTTGTCTTAGAACCAGAGCAATTGAAAGGCTGAGTGCAACAGTGGCTAGGGCTTAAAGCTTAAGGCTTTTTATTTGTAACTTATTTGCCTGGTGCCGGCACATTGGACCCGGCCTACAGGCTCTAAATTTACATGGGTTTATAATTCTGGGTATGGTTTCTTATTGTCTTTGGGGTTCTTCCAAAACCCATACGGCGGCCTGTTCTGAGGCCGCCGAGAACCAGTTTTATCTCGTTATTTGTCTCTGTCTTTCTTTTTCTTGTTTTTATATTTACATATTTACAATACGCTTATCTTGCGCGCGCGCGCGCACACACACACACACACACACACACACGCACACACTCACACACACCCACACACACCCCTGGGCATACCACGTACGTCCCAATATCACACGCACTACACCGTACAGACTTGGCTATGTACAATATTTACAATGTTCGCAGTTAGGCTGTGCGGCAGCGGGTAGCTGACTCCTGGGCTGCCGATGATCGCGGCCTCTGCCGGGGAGTGTGGCCTGAGCCAGGAAGGGTTAGGCGCGCATAATTTTGTAGTCGTGTTGTTTTTTTTATTTTTGTTTTTCTTCAATATGCTTTGATTTTGGCGTGTTTTCGGTGCTTGGGTTCGCCTTTCTCAATATTGTGTATGGTGGGGCTTTGATGGTGTCGGATGTGAGCCCAGATGGAAGAGGCGCGTTGATGTAAGGGACGCGGGTTTTCTTGGAGAATGGTGGCAGTTGATGTTCGGAAAGGAGCAGACAGGATTTTGCGTAGGGATAGGTTTTGTAGGGTTTGGAGATACCTTAGGGCGGTTTTGGAGGCGTTGGCCCAGACCACGCAGGCGTACAGGACCACGGATAGAATAAAGGATCTATATAGGGTGATCTTCGAGCGCAGCTTTATCTGTTTGCTCCTAAATATGGGGGCGCACATCTTTAATCGCTGCCGCCCTTTGTTGGCGCTATCTCTTAGTTGGTTGGTCCAATGCATCGTGCGTGTCAACTTCACGCCGAGGTACTTAACCTGCTGACGACAGTGCAATATTTGACCATCGACCGTTAGGTCCATTGCCAAAGGGCGCCGCTTTGTAAAATGTATAAGCTGGCATTTGTTCGCAGTAATTTTGATTTCCGATTCATGAAGCCATGAAAGGAAGCGATCAATGTACCGCTGCTTCTCTAAAAGTCCATAACGAAGATTTTTATGACGGTTGTATATTGCAGTGTCGTCAGCATGCATTGCAACTTTGCTTCTGGCGTCCACGGGGAAGTCGTTAGTGGAGTATATACAGGAAAGGTGACATAATAGCCCCTTGTGGTACGCCAGCCTGCATCACTCTCCTATGAGGAGGAGCGGCCCACTTGGACGTAGAAGCGCCTGTTCTTTTTTTAAATTATGCAGCAATTGCAGAGGCCGGGAAATCCTCGGTGCAGCTTGTAAATCAGGCCGTTGTGCCAGCACCGATCAAATGCGGCTTCTACGTCCAAAAATACAGTGGCTAACCCTCTCCAATGCCGAATTTTATTTGACCCTGCCAACTATTGTCAAAAACCTTGAACCACATATTACAATCGATATATACTGAAATAAATTTATAGTTTGCACATTGGCAGCAACTTGATTTCTTGCTCTCAAACCACTGCAACAAATTTTAGTACAGCCAAAGTCTAACCCATATCCAACTATCTGAATTAGTATATGAGGACACATGACGAAACAAGCAAACTGTATGTTGTATTAGTGTGCCAGCATTGAGAATAATGTTAATAAATGTACATTAAATTAACGTCTAAATGTTAATATTTTGTATAAATGAATACCTCAAAATCCTTTTTAAGAGTACTCTGTGACAGTGGTCTAACCCATACAGTCATGAATTAAGTACCTGTTATCTAATGTAACAGTTATGTGCAACATTGGTCTAACCCAGTGTTTCTTAAAGTGGGGTCCGCGAGGGATTCCTTAAGTCGAGTTATAATGTTGAATTAAATCTATAGAAAACGTAAAATTGCATTTACTGACTCTTGCCAGAGATCGTCGTTGAAGTGACTTGCCAGGGCATTCTTAATAATAGCACTATATTTAAACAGCGCATGTTCAGATGTTGGGCTGAATTACTATCAGTGAATTTTGAACGGCAAATTTCACCAAAATGACCAACTGTCATTATAGAAGTATGTGCGCATACAAATAAAGCTAAAGTTCCCTCAGCTTGGCTCTCATTCTTAATAATGGATTGATATTGTCGCCGACCGCATTGTTGCGATAGCACGACCGACGTGCACAAAGAGACAGACAGCGCTGCGCAGAGATACAAAGCTTGCCGAAAGAGATAAAGATAGATAACAGGGAGGTTCTAGTACCTCCTTGTATGTTACAGGAGACACCGGTAATATCTCGGACAGTGAGCGGAGCTATAAAAGAAACCGCGAATCGCCAGTGAAGACAGTGATAATGAGAGAGTCAAAATGGAACTTGAGAATCGTGCGCGTACAGCTGTGTTTTGAAGGTGAACTCTTTTGTTTGTGGGCGACGACCTTGCAGATTGTAATTGTGTAGGCTACGTAATTCTGCCACTGTAAGGGTTGACCAAAGTGTATTTCTACGGAAATAAAGAGTTTTTTGAATTTCTGCAACTTGGAATTTTAATTCTACGAACCCACAAAGTTACAATTGGTGTCGGGACTAAGTCATACGAAAATGGAAGCTGCATTGGAAAAGATTTTAGAAAAGATGGCAAAAATGAAGGCCGAAATAACAATGAAGACGGAAAAGGCAAATAACCTGACCACGGAGCTAAAGGAAATGAAGGCCGAATTGACCGCGGAAATGAAAGCGGCGAACGACAACCTGGCCATGGAAATGAACACCGAATTATCTGAAATGAAGGCTACAAACGAAGCCCTCGCCGCCAAATTCGAGTAGCAGTTAGCGAAGGAAGACGTCACGGAGTTGAACGAGCGCGCCGAAGACCTGGCGAGCCACGTTAATAACCTAAAGGGAAAGGCTGACAGCAACACCAAATCCCTGAACGCCATGGTGGAGGACATCCTCGCCAGAATGATTAAAGATTTACAGGCATAGGCGCCGGGACGTGACACAACATATGCGCGCGTCAAACCACCCAAATATGACGGTTCGCAGTCTTCCACCGGTAATTCGACACAGTGGTCAAGCACAACAAGTGGTCACCAGAGGAAGACGCCACACAGCTAACATCCAGCCTCCAGGGACGGGCCGCAGAGGTCCTGAACGCGGTTCAGACAGCGTCAGCGCACAAGGACATCTGGGAGGCCCTGGAGAACCGCTTCGGAAACCACCGCCTAGCCCCAGTCTACCGCAGCCAATTGAAGTCAAGGTCGCAGCAGCCAGGAGAGACGCTGCAGGAGATCACCCTGGCAATCGAGCAGCTGGCCAGCAAAGCCTTGGTCGACCTCCCTCCCGAGTTCGTATTCCGGGAAGCCGCATACACGTTCGTTGACGGGGTACGAGACGTCGAGGTACGTCAGCACCTAATCCTCGGCGACTACAAGACCATCCACGATGCGCTAACGGCCGCATTGTGGAGGGAGGCGTCCAAGGTTACCGCTACGTCGACATCGAGAACAAGGAGTATCCAGACCGAAGGCCAGCCGAGGAACGCAGGCCATGACCAAGTGGCGCATGTGTGGACAGCCGGGACCCCTGGAGAGAGCTTGCCCACATCTGACAGAGCAGCCTTAGGAACGAGTAAGGGCCGGCGTGTCGAGGGGCCCGTCTACGCCATCACCACCATCCCCTCGAGTCAAACTGCGAGCAGTTAGCCACCGGATGGATGACAGCCTCATCGCGGACGGTTGGTTGAGAGGGAAGCCATTCAGCGTACTCGTGGACACCGAGGCAGCTGTAACCGTCATCAGATCTGACGTAGCCAGGAATTTGCCGTCGAGAAAACCGAACCGACCATACTAGCTAGTGACGACATCGGGCGATACCTTTCCCGTAGAGAAGGAGGCCCTGCTGAAGTTAGCCTTGGAACGGAGTGCCGTGCGTTAGTGGGTGTTCGTCGCCAAGGTGGCTGAGGAGGTGATACTGAGATTGGATGCCCTCAGAAGCCACGAGGTGACGGTCGACGTCGGCGGGAATGTTCTGCGGCTCAGAGGAGAAGAGGTGATATTCCGGTAACCCGAAGAACGCCTTGGAATCTGCAGGGTCGTCCTGAGGGTAGACGTGGTTGTCCCCGCGAGAAGCGAGGTTGTGCTGACGGCACGACTGGACGGCCAGCGGACGTAGAACATGATAGTGAACCAGAAGACGCCTGTGTACAGACTCTGTGTAGCCAGGACATTTTTGTCGTGCCAAGAGAAGGTGCCGGTGAGATTGCGCAACCTGACAGACACTGATCACGACGTCCAGGCCGGGACAGAATTGGGGACGTGTGAGCCCGTGGTCAGAGTGACATCAATCGACAACACACAGGAGTCGGTGCCGACGCAACATCTGGGGCCCGGATGGAAGGCTTACTGGAGAGGGTGGGTAAACAGCTGACCGCAGAATAGCTGGAGAATGTTCCACAACTGCTGAGACGATACCAACGTGTTTTCAGCCAAGGCGACAGCGATTATGGCCGCATGGACTTGGTGCTCCACCGCATCGACAATGGAGACGTCAGGCCTATTCGGCAACTACCTAGACACGTTCTGCTGGTCAAACAAGTGCGGTTCGGGACATGCTGGCGGACATGAGATCCAGGGGAGTGATTGGTGAGTCTGAGAGCCCTTGTTGTTCCCCTGCAGTTCAGGTGACGAAGAATAACGACGAGCTACGCTTCTGCGGGTTCTACAGGAAATTGAACCCTGTCACCAGGAAGGATTGCTTCCTCTTACACCGGATTGACGACACCCTGGAACGCTTGATGGGGCCCAGTGGTTCTGGACCCTGGACCTGAAGTCGGGTACCTTAGCAGTTGGCTCTAGGACTGAGAGACAAGGAAAAGACCACATTATCGACAGGCCAAGGGCTTTGGCAGTTCACAGTTATGCCCTTTGTCTCTGCAAACGCCCCGGGTACCTTCCAACGCCTCATGAATTCTGTGATGACAGGACTGACTTATGACGCCTGCCTGCCTGCTACATCTGGACACATCACCATCGTGGACAAGACTTTCGAGTACCATTTTGACAAACTGAGTAAGGTGCTACAGATACTGCAGGTGACCTTCCTGAAGTTGAAGGCGAAAAAGTGCCAGCTCTTCCGCAAGGAAGTCAACTATTTGGGTCACATAGTCTCACCAGCCGGAGTGGCCACAGATCCGGAGAAGACACAGGCCGTGAGAGGTTGGCCTCGGCCGAAGGATAACAGAGTGTTGTGCAGTTTCCTGGGGCTATGCAGTTTTTACCGCCGTTTCATAAAAGGGTTCTTCAACATCGCCAAGCCCCTCACTCGCCTGACGGAAGAATTCCGGACTTTGCGTGGACGGAGGATGCCAGAGGCGCTTTCCAGCACCTGAATAAGACACTTTGCAGTGCTTTTGCTTTGGAATTCCCACAACCAGATGGCACCCTCGTTGTGGACATTGACGCCAGCGTTCATTGCACTAGAGGCGTCCTATCCTAGTGCCAGGACGGCCACGGTCGAGTGATAGCCTACTACAGCAATACGCTATCCAAGGCAGAGAAGAACTACTGCGTTACTCGGCGAGAGTGAGTCGATAAAGTATCCTTCCCAGAAAAAAGACATAGGCAGCATTGATAGCCTTTCGCAAAATCAACAAAACCAACTAATAGAGTTATTTTACAGCACAGTATGGAAGGTTGTATATCAGGAAAATGAACTTGAAAATTTATTTGTTTTCTGGCGCCGAGTCAATTTAATGAACTTGCTATCAAAGCACTCAAATATATTGTGCCTTTCGCAACCACCTATCTGTGCGAGCAAACATTTTCAGCGTTATGCGACATCAAGCAACTGAAGAGAAATAGACTTGCCAATGTAGAAATCAGCAACATTAAGCCCAGCTTAACTGAGCTGACTCAGTAAAAAATACAGTTGCATTTATCACATTAATGCATTTGTAAGAAAAAAGTTTCAAACTTGTTTTCACATAAACCGATTTTTTAGCAAACCAATACTAACTTTGTTGTTACTGGGAAATGGCGGATTCAGAACACTATAAATAGTTTTTATATGTATAAAAATGGTTTCCTTACATAGAAAATAAATTCATTTTATAACATGTTATGCCTAATGCTAATAATCCTTGGGAAATCCAAAAAGTGTGGTATTTCAAATTTTTACTGAAGTAAGACTACAGTTAACTAAAAACTCAGTTACATTTGTATAAAATTTACTTCAAAGTAAAAATAAATAATTTGAATAAATACAATTTTAAAATACATTTTTGATTTAAAATACATTCGACACATGTTTAGTTTACTTAGTGTAACTTTAATGTTTAATTAATTATTAACTAAATTTAATACTAAGTACCCAAGAAAATATATTAAATTATACATACAGTAATTATTTAAATTTCAATTATAAAATTGAACCAAAGTCAACTCAATCATATTACTAGAGTTGCCAAACTGTAGGGGGTCCACGAATAAGCTGTTAGATAATAAGGGGATCCCTGAGGCAAGACGAGCTTGCAAAACACTGGTCTAACCCATACAATCTAGTATCAAGTACCCGTTATCCAGTGCTACACCTGAGTGCAACAGTGATCTAACCCATACAATCTTGTATCAAGTTCCCGTTACCTAGTGTTATATGTCAGTGCAACAATGTTCTCTCCCATACAATCTTGTATCAAGTACCCGTTGTCTATTGTTATATATCAGCGTAACATTGGTCTAACCCATACAATCATGTATCAAGTACCCATTATCTAATGTTATGTGTCAGTGCAACATTGGTCTAATCCATACAGTCATATATCAAGTACCAGTTATGTAATATTATATGTCAGTGCAACATTGGTCTAACCTACACAATCATATATCAAGTACCCGTTATTTAATATTATATGTCAGTGCAACATTGGTCTAACCTATACAGTCATATATCAAGTACCCGTTATCTAATGCTATACGTCAATGCAACATTGGTCTAATACATACAATCATATATCAAGTACCCGTTATCTAATGTTATATGTCAATGCAACATTGGTCTAATACATACAGTCATATATCAAGTACCCGTTATCTAATGTTATATGTCAATGCAACATTTGTCTAACCCATACAATCATATATCAAGTACCCGTTATCTAATGTTATATGTCAATGCAACATTGGTCTAACCCATACTGTCATATATCAAGTACCCGTTATTTAATATTATATGTCAATGCAACATTGGTCTAACCCATACTGTCATATATCAAGTACCCGTTATTTAATGTTATATGTCAATGCAACATTGGTCTAACCCATACAATCATATATCAAGTACCCGTTATTTAATATTATATGTCAATGCAACATTGGTCTAACCCATACTGTCATATATCAAGTACCCGTTATTTAATATTATATGTCAATGCAACATTGGTCTAACCCATACTGTCATATATCCAGTACCCGTTATTTAATGTTATATGTCAATGCAACATTGGTCTAACCCATACTGTCATATATCAAGTACCCGTTATTTAATGTTATATGTCAATGCAAAATTGGTCTAACCCATACAATCATATATCAAGTACCCGTTATTTAATATTATATATCAATGCAACATTGGTCTAACCCATACTGTCATATATCAAGTACCCGTTATTTAATATTATATGTCAATGCAACATTGGTCTAACCCATACTGTCATATATCAAGTACCCGTTATTTAATGTTACATGTCAATGCAACATTGGCCTAACCCATACAATCATATATCAAGTACCCGTTATCTAATGTTATATGTCAATGCAACATTGGTCTAACCCATACTGTCATATATCAAGTACCCGTTATTTAATGTTATATGTCAATGCAACATTGCTCTAACCCATACAATCATATATCAAGTACCCGTTATCTAATGTTATATGTCAATGCAACATTGGTCTAACCCATACAATCATATATCAAGTACCCGTTATTTATTATTATATGTCAATGCAACATTGGTCTAATACATACAGTCATATATCAAGTACCCGTTATCTAATGTTATATGTCAATGCAACATTGGTCTAACCCATACAGTCATATATCAAGTACCCGTTATTTAATATTATATGTCAATGCAACATTGGTCTCACCCATACAGTCATATATCAAGTACCCGTTATCTAATGTTATATGTCAATGCAACATTGGTCTAACCCATACAGTCATATATCAAGTACCCGTTATCTAATGTTATATGTCAATGCAACATTGGTCTAACCTATACAGTCATATATCAAGTACCCGTTATGTAATATTATATGTCAATGCAACATTGGTCTCACCCATACAGTGGTATATCAAGTACCCGTTATCTAATTTTACATGTCAGTGCAACATTGGTCTCACCCATACAGTCATATATCAAGTACCCGTTATCTAATGTTATATGTCAATGCAACATTGGTCTAACCCATACAGTCATATATCAAGTACCCGTTATCTAATGTTATATGTCAATGCAACATTGGTCTAACCCATACAGTCATATATCAAGTACACGTTATGTAATATTATATGTCAATGCAACATTGGTCTCACCCATACAGTCATATATCAAGTACCCGTTATCTAATTTTACATGTCAGTGCAACATTGGTCTCACCCATACAGTGGTATATCAAGTACCCGTTATCTAATTTTACATGTCAGTGCAACATTGGTCTATCCCATACGATCTTGTATCAGGGACCCGTTATCTAATTTTACAGTTCTGTGCAGTAGTGGTCTAGCTCATAAAATTATGTGTCAAGCACCATATTGATACCAATTTCAGTCAGCCCTTTATTTTCAACTTAGCACAATTTATTCTAAATACCACAAATGTTAAACGTGAAACATAATTTTTATCTTTGTATGAGTATCTGGTGTTGAAGAGTACTCACTTAAGTTCAGTTGTTCTTGAGCTCCGAACACGTTTTTCCATCTTATTCTGCTTATCCTGAGCGGTTGTTTAGTAACGTAATTCAGTTCAAGACGGGTATAACAGGATGCTATGGATGACGTCCGTAATCTCCTAATGTGTGGAGGCTTCTTATTCCTGACCAAGGAGAGCAATGTGATAATTCAAAAACTGTTTTCTTCCTAATTATTTCAAATTCTCTATTAACTCTTCTATGATTTATGCATTTACCACAACTGTTAGTGTTTTAGTTTGTGATCAATTATCTCACACTATCGTATTGTTAAATTCAATTTTAGACAACTTTTCTTATTTATAGTCCTACATTTTGTGAAAGTTTTATTAAAGCAGTTAAGTTTGTTTCTAATAGTAGTGTAAGCGTTACAAGTATCTTTATTTATCTGGCTGTGGTATCTTATATGGGTATTAATTTTGAACATGCTTTCAAAAACATTAACCTAACTTAATTATTACTGAAATGCCTACCATGGAAAAGCGTTCTTCACTTCGCTGTTTAGGCTAAATTGTTAACAGCTTTTGAACCTTAAAAGGGTATAAAGCTGTGCAAATGTAGCTCATTAAAATTAACCACTCTACATTTTGAGACAGTGTTTCATATTTCAAGATGTTCAATATACAGAACTGGGAAAAATTATCCATTTATGGGACATTACGCCAATTATAGTTTCTTTACCAATTTAGCTAAGGAATTTGGAAAGACATGTAACATTTCTGGTATTCCGTTTATCAGTAGCTACTCATAGCAACTCTCTACTTTGAAATCGTCCGAGATACCTGCATGTTATGAAACATTAAAATGCACTACATTCTAAGTCATAGTTATTACATTAAATTCATTTTTTCAAGCTGTGCTATTCTGAATGTGTGTGCTATATATAACTTGACAGAAAATATGTTATAGGGTTGTTACAGAGTTGACAGAACATCGGCGTGGGCTGGCATCTGCATGTCTTGTTTCTTCCAGGCTATCATACTCCCTTTTGTTAACCGAAACATCAACAAAGTTTAAAATGCACAATTTACTGACTAATTAAGAGTACTTGCAGTGTGTTGTCAAATGTATATGTAATAGGTAAATTTTAAGTGAAGAAATGTTTCAAAAAATATGTGAGATTATTCACAAATGAAGGAGTACTTAGTAACGCCACAACGTTCAGCCGTAAGTATTATAATGCCTGGATTCTAACTTGTAGGGTATTTCATTAACATTTCTCACTTCTTCTTGACGAGGGACAGAGGTTATAAACGTTTATACAGTACAGTCATTGAGCAGATATAGGCCAATTATCTGATTTTAATACGTTCACAGCTATTTGACGTAGGAAAGAGATAAACGTATAAATTACTTGTAAAATTCCGTTATATTTTAGTGAATGTCAAAGTCGTGAATTTCAAGTACTGTAATTATATAAATTATATATATATATATATATATATATATATATATATATATATATATATTATTTTATAAAAATAACTTTCTTAATTGTTTCTGTAAGTTTTCTTTTGAACATTTTTTGGCTTGTATCACACAATTACCTTATTGAAATTGTCGAACTCAAGAAATTGAGGTCCAAGGTTATTTTTGCTGGATTAAGAGAAGTTTGAAACCATGGAATGGTATGGGATGTTTAGAAAATCCTTTTTATTAAGTTCTTCTCCACAGTCGAATAAAAACTTTTATACGCAATTAATAGATATATCAACTGCCAATTAATTAGTATATTCACAATGCGGCAAAACTGATAATAAATTAATTGAAATTAACACTAAATACTTGAGTAATATCGTTGCTTCAACGTTAACAGAACTCCAAATTTTAAATTTTAAATGTTGTGTAACATAGTGAGTTAATATCTGTCCTAAGGCATAAAGATAAACGCTATCATAACTGGAATGTGTAGATTTTAAATTCCCCGAACGATCAGACTACAGTACCCAAGAGAAGACCACATACATCAGCATTGATACACCAGGAAAAGAGGGTTTCCCACAGTCAGTGTTATGAACTTTATCAAAAAAATGACAACAAACTCCAGCAGTAACTTGTCTTAAATGAGTGTAAACTGTAAATTTTTCATGGTATACCTACAAGGTGAAAAATGGGATGTGTATTAGTATAGATAAAAGGTAAAAGTGAATTTTCTATGTACATTTTAAAATTATTATATTTAAAATTGAAATGCTATTTTGCTGTCCCAGCACTTATGCTCAAATTCTTTGTTCTTGTATTGGCTATTCTTCAATGAAGTGAATTCTTTGTACCCGAAAGTTCCTTTGATGACCTTCTTGTAAAACACCAAATCAGAAACGTTCCTGCGTTAGAACCCAACTACTTGTGTAGCAGGGCAACTGCATCAGAACGTTTATCTCTGTTTAAGCCTTTAAGAAGAGTTTCGGTGCAAATCTCGGATACTGTCTTCCCTCTCTTTGTGACATAGTTTCAGAATCTGTAGTTCACTTAACCCGTTACAGTTTTCTCCGATTTTTTACCAGAGTAATAAATTCAGGTCTTTTTTTTTTTCTTGTAGAAACTTTAAAATGCCATGTAGAGACCTACATATAATTTACAGTGACCTACACATAACTTCCAAACTGTTTTCTTTCAGTTCAGGCTTACACGGATTGAAGGACAGAAGCTTTTTCCTAGATATTTGGTTTGATTTGGGATTCAGAGAGCCAAAATATTACCATTCCAATGACATCTCCAAATATAATTTTTGGATCGAATAAAATACTTCAGCAAACTCCGCCAAAGAATACACTAAAATGTACGTGAATAAATTAAACCAAGTGTAATAGCGGGAGAAAAAATAAATGAGAAAATGATTCATTGCTACAGCCTTTCACTTATATATAATTATAGTCATAATAAACAAAAATTAATATTATGAAGAAACACGAATTGCTGATTACTTTGTAGATAATGTGCTTTATGTTTATGTTATTCAACGTTTAAGTATACGTTCTAGATATCAGACGAGTAAGTAAGAAACTTCGTGCATTATTCTTGTTTGGCAAAGATAGTCCCATTTGAACATTATTTACACATTGAAAAGGGACGTTTAAAAGCAGCATATACGAAGCTTCTTACAAAACTTATACAATTATAAAATTACCATAACATTCAATTTCTTCAGACAAGATGTAGGTAAACCTTACAATTTACACTACCGTATATTCAGAACCAGTTATCCCAAAACAATATATTTAATTGGATTTATGCAATTCTTAGTAATAATTGACAAGTTAGAATGATTTCTCTGTTATTGTTTTATATTTTGATATTCTATCCAAGTATACGAACCTCCGTATTTGTTTAAATATCGTGGAAATTATAAGGGGCCACTTTATAGCATAAATGTCTGAATATGGAACTTAATTCTCTCTGTCTAGATAAGTTAAATCGGACAATCAAACATAATTATCAAGGTTATAGTTTGCTCAGTGTATTAACTGCTTTTAGCAGAATGTTGGAACGGCAAGCCAACCATAGAATAGAGGCTCCTCCCTTTGGTCGACGCCGACTTGCTGAGCAGTTTAACATGTCCATTTCAGTAGCCGTAATAATTTACTCAGAACTCACAAGAGTAAACTTAGTTCTTGTCTGCAACATGCCAGCAACACACAGCAACAAAACAGTCACTGTGTTGCATTGCAATTTTAAACTTAATGTGACCAGACTTTTAACTTTTTACTAAGACATTTACAAAGCGTATTTATGCCTGGTGTTGATATGATCCCTGTTTTGTGAATGTATTAATCGGTTAGTGCATAATTATTTGTACTTAATATTCGTGATAAATGACAGAAGTTACACTAGCAGAAATAAACTGATAAATTCTAATCCATCGTGTGGTTGGCAAGCTTGACCGTTTTTAGTGCGTTTAGTCCAATAATACGTCTTTTATGAACGGGCTTTAACGCATTTAAACCAGAAGAATGAATTTTATGAAAATAATTCACAGCTTTTTTTTTCAGTAAAGTGACTTAGTTAATGCAGCAAGTACTATCGCTTTAAGTGAGTTGATTAATTTCTTGTGGTGTGCAGAATATTGATATGGATGAACTGTATTAAATATTTTCAGCTTTAGAAGCATTATAAAACAAATTCCAAATAAAAATGTGCTTGGTGATGAAATTTTACTTAATTATGATTAGGAAGCATTGGTCTACTTTGAAAAACTGTAAAAGTAAGGTATACATCATCTCCATCATGCGTCTTCATGTGGTTATTCACACGCATGCACACACCAAAAGTCTTTTCAAAAGTTACCAACTTGAATTAACTTAATGAATGCAGAGCTCCAGATTTGTGTAAACTTTCGTAGGAGTGCTCTTCCATGAATGAACAAAACTGTCATAAATAAATAAAACTAATGGTCAGTAATTTGTATTTACACAAAGTAATGTCTGCTGCACAGATCTTTGAGCCTGAAGTTTCACATGAGAGAGTTATGCTAGAGTACTAAGGAAATATGTCCGAATCTGTGAGGTTTTAGAATTGGGCTAGTAGTTTAAACTGGACCCTTGACCCTTACCATCTGTGATATTTTGTTACAGCACATTCCCTGCTTTTGTGGACGATCGGGATTCTGGAAGAATATGTATGCAAATACGTAACGGTTTCTCTAGACAGATGCGCCATATTCTAGGTTCAAGAAACGCTTCCCTTTCCATTTCTTTTGTTTTAAATCTTTCTTATTTTATTTCTTTAAATTGTTTAATTTTAAAGATATGGAATGCTGCATTTCTCTATTTGCTGGCAAATGTGACAAACTAAAGCAAACGAGTGAATCCTGAACAGGAACGTGCAACATAAGATAATGGAAATTAATTGTTCTTTCACACTGGCCGTGTGTGGGTTAAATTGTGGAACGTAGAGTCAGAGTGAAAAATTCAATGCCATAGCCGGGATTTGAACTACGGATCTTCTGGTTTCCGTCCAGCCGCTCTACCATTGAGCTACTATGGTCAACGCGCCAACATGACATTAAATTCTCCAACTGACTCGTTTTTTCCCGGTAAACCACTTAGGAGTTCTCATAAACATATGAGACAACTACCTTAATGGCGACTTACGACGTGTAAATACTTTAAGGCCCGGGCTTCATAGTTAACCACTATTAGGTCAATTAATGGAAATTAATTGTTCTTTCACACTGGCCGTGTGTGAGCTATAGCCTATAGCATTGAATTTTTCAGTCTGAATCTACGTTTCCACAATTTAGCCTACACACGGCCAGTGTGAAAGAACAATTAATTTCCATTAATTGACCTAATAGTGGTTAACTATGAAGCCCGGGCCTTAAAGTATTTACACGTCGTAAGTCGCCATTAAGGTAGTTGTCTCATATGTTTATGAGAACTCCGAAGTGGTTTACCGGGAAAAAACGAGTCAGTTGGAGAATTTAATGTCATGTTGGCGCGCTGACCATAGTAGCTCAATGGTAGAGCGGCTGGACGGAAACCAGAAGATCCGTGGTTCAAATCCCGACTATGGCATTGAATTTTTTCAGTTCCAACATAAGATAATGTTTTAAATTTATTTAATCCGAATTTTTACGCAGGTGACCCGCATGTTATTGTTGTATTGTTTAGATTCATGCGCTACACCATTCTCTGGTTTTCCTTACACTGGTCGACATCAACAGCTGGTCTCATGAGTACGCTATTTAGTAGCGTTTCTCACCGTTTTTCAAATGTGTATTGGAATTTCTCTACCACGCAGAGTTTGTTTTTCATTTCAATTTCAGTTTTACAAAATGTGCATTTTAGTCACTCAATTACATTTCCTTAAATTTAAAGGATTTTTCTCGTATTAGTACAAATAGTTATTCTTAATGCAGATTTTTCATTGTGCCTAATAATATAATTTTTTCCATATCCCACAGTTCCCTTCTATTCCATGTTCCACATATTTATTTCGGAATTCTTCCATATTCCACACTTCCCTTTTATTTCAATTTCATTGTTTCAAATAAATATATTTTCATCATCTATTTGTAAAATAAAAGTTCCTAGAGCACTGTGGAATTGATGGAACCAAATAAGCTAACTCAAACGCTATCAATGCTACTGTTGTGCATATTCAGATATTTATAGACATGTATAGAGATGCACAAATGTGTAGCTCACGTTCAACTGAATGGCGCCAGTTACAAAGTAACAGTGAACACGTCATTGTGAATGGTTTGTGGGTTCTCAATTTCCTTTACATGTTCAAAAATGTATATCTATTAGTAATTCGTTAGTTGCAAAATGCCTAGATTATCTTTAAATTATCCTAACAACTTTTGTTATATATGAGGTAAAGTAACTCTCAAGTCACAAGAGCGAAACGTTACTCCTTTAGTGAAAAAGTTTTAGAAACTTTATTTTGAATATAAAGAGGGGAACTAAACAATGACTTGGGCCCCACATATCTGTTGTTTATCTGTTCTAGGTGTAACGGTTGTTTTGGTTTAGGCCTCCAGAGTTGAAAAATGTTTAAATATGTGATTTAAGAATCAATATGGACATGTTAAAATGAATAAGAAAGGAAATTGTTAAAATTCAGTAGGTCATGAGATGACGCAACATGTAATTGATACGATGTAAATATTGTATGACTGATAGTTTTAAAAATGAGATTATGCAATGTGTGACATGGGTCAGTAAAAATTAAGGTTCATTGGTAGTGATGGCAACGACACGAATTCACAAACACAAATTATAAAGAAGGTATCCAAAGATTCACGAATATGACAATTGTCTGTAGTCCAATATATTTTATAATGTTATAGTGGGTTCAGACATTACGTAATTTTATGTCGAACCTTCGAAAGGTATATCATAATGCTACATAAAATATGTCACTCTTGGTAACAAACGGTAAATTTTATTCAATAAAGTATAGTAAGTGAAATAGTTTTGAAGCCTTCGCCAAAGAATGCAATATCTTTCTAATGTGTAATGCGTTTGTTTGTTGATATTGTTGTTCATATGTGTTCCGTAAGAGTCTGCGTGTGTACTTTTATATGTTAGTTAACAACCCGGTCAATTATCACATTAGGTTTTATTTCCCACCTTTTGAACCTTCCTTGGAATTATATAAATATTTCAAAACCAAAATTTAGCAAATTGGTTCAGCCGTTCTCGAGTTTTTGTGAGACATGTAACACACACTCTACATTTAGCATTTAACTCTCATCTCCACATCTCTACACTTAACTTTCGGAATTTAAGAGACGTCTAAGTATTGCAACCTCGTTGTATAAACAAGAATGCAGAAAAATGAGCGAATTTCAGAGATATACCTTTAAACATCGCTTGATAAGATCATATGTAGAAAGGATTTTACATTGAAATGTTTTCTTCGTATAGGGTATTAAGACCGTAAATTACCATTGACTTTCACATATGCACACCCCTTTCGTCTTAAACACAAATATAAAAACTAAAGTTATTTTACAGAAGGAATTGAAACCAGGACTATTTTACTATAGTAGACGACGTTACATACAGAGCTATCCAATACTGCGTATATTTGCCTTTTTCCAAATGTAAAAGAGTGCTGTCTCAAGGTCCATTGTTGCTTCCCAAGCAGAAAATATTTTAGAAAATCAGAGTTCAAGTAATAATGTGAGCAGGAATGTGACTGAATTGCCGTGAATAACAATAGTGTATTAGTCGCAGGTTATGATATCGCCATTTGTACGTTCCTGTTCGAAATCTATTTGTTTGATTTGCATGACATCTAACAGCAATTATTCACAATGAACAATCTGAAGAATGAAAATAAAGAACAAAACAGAGTAAGGCGAGGCTTGAACTTAGAGGGTGATATCGCCGGTTTGAGAACTTACGTTAAGTGCATTTATTATCTATCAGTGCAGGAAATTGTTGCATATTTCACTGAGGTGGTATCAGTGGAGGGCTGGCTCAAATTCATTGCACAAAATTATACGCTGTGGGACAGTAATTATCCTACCACAAATTCCCCCCACCCTCCAAAAGAAGAACCCCTCTATAACCCTCTAAAAATTTGCACTGACAGCTGTACAGTTGATTATTGCTGCATATTACTGGGCAACTGAGGTGAACCTCGATGTTATAAGGATGGGGATACCTGCATTTGCTGCTTTCCTTTGTTTTCCGCTGGATAACGCAGGGTTTTCTCAACTTTTTATTTCACGTTAAAACTTTTAGAAAACTTGAAAACATTATAAACCATTAGAGTGTGCTCCATAAAGTTTTAAAAATTAGGGAAGATTATCATCACGAATGCTGCTAAAAGTTGTCTGTAACAATCTTCTAATATGTTTTTATCCAGGTGTATTTTATTATTTATTTTTGTACCCTTTTAAGAAACTGGCCGATATAAGCCTTTCGGATTTTAGCACATTTACAAAAATGCATTTGTTCTAGATTGGGGCCGAATACATAGCCTTGGTGCTCAGTCAGTAGTGATACCTCGACCTTGCTTTGATGACACATTTTTCAGCTGCTTACATGAAATCCCACAACTTTGAAAGAAAATGTCCTTTTCATTTCACTTGCAAGTAGGCGCGATTAGTGGGCTTCAGACAGTATAGCAATTTTCCACCTTAAGAAGGTCCTTCACTCAATATCCAATTCATCCATTGTTTAAAATGATCTACATTAGAGATTATCTAAGGATGTGGAGAACTGATGAAGATTGTGCTATGTGTATAGTATGACCGATCGCATTATTGTGTTGGAGCCGCCACAAGGCCAGAGCTATACGCGTGGGCAGGAAGGAAAGAGATAGACAGTGGCGCGCAGAGCTGAACGCTTGCCGAGAGAGAGAAAGAAACACAGAGAGAAAGAGACAGAAAGATTTATGGATATTTCCGTCTTTCTCTTGTCGCCGCTATCTTTCTCGGGCGCTGTACTGTATTCTAGAACAATGACTGGAGGTAAAACGCCCCGCAAATTGTTAGAGCGGAGTCAGCTGCTAGTTGTTAGTTGTGTTGAGCTATTGTTGTGCACTAATTATGAGTGTGTGTATATTTGAACTGTACCGCAGTGACTTCTTTTGCTTACGTGCAGCTGAGACACGAGACGACCTTGAAGACTGTTCTTTTTCAATGTTACGTTATTCTGCTGCCAGGGTTGTAAAAAGCGTCTTTTAACTGCAATAAAGAGTTTTTTAAATTTCTGCAAAAAGACTTTTAATTCTACAAACCCACGAAGTCGCAATATGTTTTCCTTCTCTCTTTGCTATGAGTTCTGTGTCTATGTTTTCCTTGGTTTTATTACTTTTTTGTCGAATAAATATGGCTAATTGTAACAAAATGTTTCTTTTATGCGTGTATGAATGGTTGGAACAGCAACGAGATGCCTCAGGAAAATGTCAGGCAAGTCTATAGTTGACAACTGTATCCTGGCGACACTGCTAGCAGAAGTGGAGGCAACGATTAACTCGAAACCCATAACAAAAGGTGGCTCAGATATATTAACGTCAAGTCACCTTTTTTCATGGTGAACGCTTGACAGCCTTGCCCACCGGTCTGGAACTCTTCATCCAGATAAATGTGATGAAAGAAGGGGTATCTTTTAGAACTAAGAAGCTACCATGAGGTCTAGCGTACTAATAAACGACCAATAGAGTATGGGGGAGGAGATGTAGTTTTACTGCAAGAGGACGTATGACCGAGGCACGCGTGGCGGAGGGCGTTAATCACGGATACCAGACAAGGGAGAAACGGGAAGGTGTGGACCGCATCCTCCGGAAAGTAGACGGGACTATTGTCAGCCGACCTGTTCAACTGGTCGTTCCCTTGGAGATTGACAGTGTGAGGAGGATGTGGAGAAGTGATGAAGATAGTAGTGTTCTGTGTATATGTTTTCCTTTCCTCTTTGAAATGACTTCTATGTATAAGCTTTTTTGTCGCATAAATATGGCTGACTGTGAATCGGAGCTTCTTTTATGGTGTGTATGTGTATCACAGAGGGATTGGTTGATGGAAAAGTACTATGGTATTTATAATCAGATGGTAATAACAAAAGTGCTAATATTCCCTGGAGTCAGCCAGTCCAATATAAAAATAAAACAAGAAACACACCATGGTTATTGAAAGATCAGAAAAAAATTATGTTTTAGAAATGAATTTGTGCTGGTAAAGGAAGTGAATAGGATACCTCCATGCTCAGCACTATAATACTAACGGAGGATGCTTTCAAGAAATCAGAGGATAGTTATATTCAATGAATCCTTTTATTTAAAAATAAAAATGTTGATTTAACCCTTAAGAAAGAACTAATGATCTAACGTCATATGAGTGGGACAGTACATACTGTATAAATTTAAGGTTTCGATTAAATGAGAAAATATTTTCAAATGATTTGAAATGAGATATATAAATTAAATGGAAAAATAAATAAAAACCAATTGCTAAGCTGGCTAAGAAAGGAGATCCCTGTGATTGAGCATTAAGAAGAAAATTTTGAACTGAAAAACTTGTTCTATGAAGTATTAGAGATTGCTTCTATATGGATACGGTGAAACTGAATGGAGAGAAATATGGAGAACGATGGACATATGCCTAGATAGAAAACTATGAGTTATACTTATAAAATACAGAACAGGATTCTAAGGTTTACCTTTCAGATATTTGCGGGGAGGTTGATTTAAAGTAGAGATTTTCTAATGAAGCTGTATTAAGTACCCTCCTTCAAAAGAAACTTTAATTAATTCAAGGAGGCCATGGAAAAAGTAAATGAAGGTAAAAGGCTGCGCGGAAGATGCTCATTGATGAAAGCAAAACGAACGACACTTTTCACTTTATTCCAAATGACGTTTCTGTGAATCTGAATTATAAGAGAAAGTTTTATGTCCTCAGAGATAAAATGCTCTCATCAATAATTCCTGCGGAAGACTCCTATCTTTTATCACATTAATGTAATGAGGAGTTTGATGTTACACAGACTTTTCTCAGGAAAGAGAGGGAGTGAAATCATGAGATGGACGATCAGGATAAATATCAACTACCTAATTAGTATTCTTCATGCGTTAGGCTGTGGCTATACAACTTCAAACGGGAAAGAAAGTCCTATAAAATTAAAATAAGCAGCAAATGAAATTGCCTTTGAAAACCGCAACAGGGGGATTATACGGCCGCTTCTCCTTTCCAGATTTGGTTAAGAGCAAGGGGGCTTGGAAATGGAATTTATTGTTCCATCGTACATACCTTCATATAGCGAAAATGTTACATTTTCCTTCTTGTGTTATTGCAGTATGGTAATGTGAATAAAATTGAAAGTTTTTAAATCTATAACACTATTCAATCATCAATCTTTTCAACATACATTATGTATGACAAATCACACAAAGACTCTAAGAACAGGTTTCCTATATAAAATCCAAAAGAAAAATTATAACTAGTTATCATAGGATGAGGGAAGCTATAATGAAATTCAATCTGTTATAATCATGGAATTCATTTGTAATCTTAAAGCAAATTTCGACTGAGGGTCACAAAATTACCTGTTTAATAGCCGAGAGAATTCTTCTTCTTCTTCACTTCATGGCATAGGCAATCAAGTGCCTGTTCCGCCTTCAAAGTCCTCCAGCCCAGTGGCGGCTGATGCATTAAATTATTGGCGGTGCACAAATGAAAAATAAAATACAGAGTAGTAGTGACTCACCTATTTATACAGAAACTTTGCTCTCTTCTCCTCAGACCTGGCGAATCTATCGATAACTTTTGCGTTGAAGTCGCTGATCTTCAAAACAAACTCCCTCTCAATTGAAAGCATTGCTAATGCTGACAATATGTCCTGTGACATTGTGTTCCAAAGGAAAGTTTTTACTCTTTTTAAAGTTGAGAAACAGCGTTCTGCTTCAGCGGTGGACATTGACATATTTAACAACACTCTCAGGAGTTTGACACATTCGCTGAATGTAGCACATGAATTGTTTTCCTTAATGAAGTCCATCAAGCACAAAGCGCCGGACATTCCACGAAATTCTTCTCGACTGTAAATTACAGACAGTTCTGTACGAATTTTTGTTCCAATGATAAACGGATAGAACCTTATTGTTTCTCTAAGGGAATCCTCTGGAAATGTCATCATAGTCGGAGAAAATTTTTGATGAAATAAAGTACAGGCTACCAGATGCCCCGTGAATCTAAATCTGTCCTTTGCTTTTCTAGTAATAATGTCACAGACTTCAGGAGCTTCTCTTCTTTTCACATCAAGATCTTCTATTCTTCTCCTCGTAATTGCAGTTTCTTCGTGTTCCTCAATATCCACGCTATTTCTTACTTTTTGCACTTCCCTTTCAAATGCGTTTAGCTGGGCGAGGGCAAATAGTGCATTGCAGTCTCGTTTCTACAGCTGATTGTACAAAATGTCCATATGAGGCATGATCTTGTTGAAGAAAGACAGCCAGAATACAAAATTATCATCTTACAAAGTGGCCATAAACCCAGAAGCCTGAACAAGTGTGGTGTTGTTTAACAGAGCTCTCTTCTGAATGACCTCCATGCTTTTAATTAAATTCTCCCTGTGTTCGAAAATGGTATTGACGGTCCGTGAATGAAAATTTCATCGTGTCGGAACAGAACGTGGCAATCGTTTCTGCACAACTTCATCAAGCATAGCTGTTCTTTGAGGAGAATTTGAAAAAAAAGTGCATATTCCTTGTAAATTGGCAAAAAAATATCCTCACTCTGGTGTTTACTGAGGCTGCATTCAGCATTATTAAATTAAGTTTATTTGCATGGCAGTGTATATAAGAGGCACAAGGGTACTTCTCTTTCACAATTGCCTGAACACCGTGTTTCTTACCTCCCATGACGCATGCACCATCATAGGTCTGTACTATAAGTTTATTCGGGCACCCTGACAGTTGCAAATCAAGTTCAGATATAATGACTGTGGCAAGAGAGTCTGCATCATGACCAGCAGGTCGAACAAATCTCCAAAATCTTTCTACGGGTTTATCACTCATAAGATATCTGTAGATAATAACCATCTGATACACTGAGGAATCATCAGTGGTTTCATCTGCAATGACCGCAAGGAATTCTGCATCCTTAATCTCCTTCATTATTACGTCTTGGCATACCTCTAACATATACTAAAGAATTTCGTTTTGTATAGTTTTTGAAGTGCCCTTAAAACAGTTGCTTTTACCAGGTGGCCCTTCAGGACACTATCGAGATCAGCGTTGAAATCTATTAAACCTCGAAAGATACCAGGGTTTTGTGATGTATCAGATTCATCATGACCTCTAAAAGCCAGATCAAATGAGCCGCAACACCGTAGGTATACAGTTTATTATGATATTTAGGACACATCTATTCTGCGTAACTTTATCGTTATGCAGCTGTATGTTCCATCTGTATGCACCGTCCATTTGTGCAGCAATATTAATATTGCCATACATTGCTAAACTTAATGCATTTTTTTATATGAGACGAAAAGAGCTCATGCCTTTTAACACAGTCGTGCATGTGTTGTATGTCTTTCATTCCTTGCCTCACCCAGGAATAATCTCCTCCAAAGAGCAGGGATGGGAAACAGTATAAAGAGTTATTAACTTCACATCCACATGACCAGTCGTGCTTCTTTTACATGTTAGGGTTGAACTTCCTATTGAATGTTCTAGCTTTTGACTTAATCGTTTGAGTTATAGAAATGTTTGGCGTGGGCCTACCCATTCGTTTCACTTCAGATTTTTCTTCAGCACACCGTTGCGAAAAGGGCTTTTCCAGTAAATATTGCACGGCATTCATTCTATCAGAATTTTAAACAGTACAAAAACAGCACCTCATAATGAGCACTATAAATAAACTGTTAGAATACTCAGTTTAACCTTAAACAAAGCTTTCTCAAAGCTGTGCAAGCAGGAAACCACACTACAGAGCAAGCAGACACACAGAAGCTAAGCCTGAATGTCACGCTATAGCCTTTGCTAAGAGCAGGAGGAGCTAGGTTTATAAACCTCCATTTAAGCAATGCATAAGAAGCCATCTCTTCACCTTCCCGCAACCCCCTCAGAGAGCCAACATTTGGGCAAAATCTTAGGTTAACACTTCCCTGCAAACCAGGCGGCTTCTACAGCTAACCTCTGTTTATTTCGACTTCTGTCTTCAGCTACAGACGATAAGCGTAAGTGAAACATGTTTGTATATAAAACAATGTAAACAAGTACAGCTTTAATGTGCAAAATGCACCTGTTGCACATTCAGAATCAGTGAGTGTAGGCAAACCTGCAACCTTATGGAGGAACCGCCCCTGCTCCAGCTATCGTTTCCTGGGTCTGCCCACCGATCTCCTACCTTTAGGATGATGCTGTAATATTTGCTTTGTGAGTCTGTTATCTGGCATTCTTTCAACATGTTTCTTCCATTTTTGTTTGGGTACTTTTAACCTATCATTCATACTAAAAATGTCCAGCTTCTTCTCTTCTCTTCTCTTATATTTTCATTTCTTATTAAGTCCCTCTTCGTGCATCCTTTCACACTCTCAAAAATTTCATTTCTGAAGCCTGTATTTTCCTCTGTTGCTTTTTAGTTAACGTCCAAGTCTCACTTCCGTATGTCAGTATATATACAGCCATAGCTTTGTAGAACTTTAATTTTGTTTCTTCAGGTATTTTGTTTCTAAATGTTCTATTTATTGTTACACACACTCTTTGACATTTGCAAATTTTATTGTAGACATCATATTCCTTGTCATAACTGACATCAGCTCCCAAGTAGTTAAAATGGCTTACCTGTTCAACGAACCGATTATTGTTCTAATTGGCTCTTTCCCAATGAATGCCATTACCTTTGATTTTATAAAAGAAGTTTTCGTATTTTATTGCTTACAAAGTTCACTAAGTTTAAAAATAGATTTTTGCAGGGCAGACTCGCTATTTTGTATAATAACTAAGTCGTCAGTAAACAATAAAATATTTAAAAGGTTTTTATTTAAAATTGTAAAACCTTCATTCACTAGCTGCTTCCATTTGCACACTAGGTCGCCAATATAAATACTAAAAAGCGTAGGTGATAAAGTACACCCTTGTCTGAGACCCTGATTAGTAAGAATTTTTTAGAAATTTTCACCATTGTTCCTCACATTTATTTTTGTTTGGAAGTGGAAGCATTGTATCATTTTTACTAATTGTTGTGGGTATCCTAGTTCTTCCAATATTTGCCACATTTTGCATCGGTTTACCCTATCGAAGGCTTTTTCAAAGTCAACAAACGCCATATGCGTTTCTTTATTAAACTCCCTATGTTTTTCAATCAGTTGTTTAACAATAAAAATGTTATCTACACAGGATCTGCCTCTTCTAAATCCACTTTGTTCTACCGAGAGAAGACATTCAGTTATATTCTGCAACCTTTTGTTTATTATTTTAGCAAATATTTTATAGGCCATATCCAGTAAACATATTCCTCTGTAATTGCTACAGTCATTTCGTTTCCCTCTCTTAAAGATAGAGATAGTTTGGGCCATAAGCCAATCTTCTGGGATACATTGCTTCTTCCAGCACATATTATAGAAATGTAGCAGTCGTAGCTTTAGCAATAAACCCCCATATTTAAATAACTCTGCGTTCAATCCATCTTGGCCCGTTGCTTTCCTACTTTTAGTTTTTATGAGTGCTTCTTCTAATTCTTCAATTAAAATTAAATCTCCTTCATATGTGACGTTGCCTTCTGCATTTTCGTTATTTATCTCCGCATTTTCATCATACCATAAAGCTTTATAATGTTCTAACCATTTAGACTCGGGTATTATACTTAAATATGCTGTATCTTTCTCATTTTGGTTTAAATGTTTCAGCAGTTTATATGCAAAGAGCTGTCTTCCATGTAAGTCGTCTTCCACATCTCCTATGAATTTATTCCATGATGCATGGTTTAACTTCCTCACCAAACTATTAGCCACATTTCGTTTTGCCTTATATACTTGCCTTATATGCAAGAGGAGAGAATTTATGTATTAATTACATTCACTACCACGTACAAATAGGCAGAGAAAGTATTGTATTTCCATTTAGATGTCATATCTGGATTTCACAGAAATACGTGTTTTGAACTTCCTGGAATTAAGGAAAAATAATTGTTAGAAAAGTGTCCATTTGTGTCTACATAAGCATGTGTGTGTATGTTTAAATAGCATAATTCAAGAATCAAATGGCTGATAACTACCATGTTTGTTATTTAAGTTTTACATGTATGCTGACGACATGGTCATTGGATCTAATAGCAATAAACCAGCAGCAAGTGGTTTTCAATGGACTGCAGACCTGGACTGAATAAAATGACTTCATCATAAACAGAAAGGAGACCGTCCAAATGATATTCAGAAAAGGTGTAACAGTAGCCAGAGCGGACTACGTAAAATTGGGAGAACAAAAGCAAAGAAAGTCAGTCATTCTAATTACCTAGGAATACGACTGCAGTCGACTAGGGCACCATTTAGAATACATATAAAAGAGAAAGTGATAGCAGCCATCAGAGCTTTCCAGGAAATCCACGGACAGGTCTATTATACCTTGAAACGGCTCTTTCCTTATTCAACGAGAAAATCACCCGCATACTCACATATGTGCTCCAATTGATATGGCGGGATTAAACAGCAACGGATATAACAAGAATAGAGCGAAGAAAGGCAAGTTTCCTTGGGCGTGTCTCATGTGTGTCAAAATTTACGCCAATACGTCTAGTTTATGAACTAGCAAAAGAGCAGTGTTACATAGGGGACATAAAGGCAGGTTAGAACTACCATCGACAAAAGTTACAGAACAGCATATCAAGTAGAGAAATAAGAAGAGATCGAGCATATGGGAAGTCTTTTACAGCACTGAGGCCATGATGAACAGAGCATTTTTTTTTATTTATTGAACTTTAACGGCATGCCCTATTACAGAGTAACATTACATGCATTGAATTACATTGATACATTATAAATTGTAACCACATTCTGATCTTATTTTACAATAATTTTTGAAATATTGGGATTTAAGAGTTCAATTCAAGTATTATTTTAAATAATAATTTACAAGTTAATTGAATAAACATATTTGCAAAAAGCTTTCAAATGTTTATTTATAAAGTTTTGGTTTGACACTGGCCAATTTCCTCCATTCTTATGTACTTCTTCAATCAACTTGCCCCTCTGATGCATTGTGTCCCTACTATCATATATAAGGTGGTTTGCGGTCTGTTGTGGGTTATTGCACGTGCATTGAGGATCATCTATGATATGAAATCTATACAAGTAAGCTTCAGTTTTTCCATGTCCTGATACCAATGCAGTGAATGTCGCTGTTAATGGTAGTTGTGTCTTAAGGCGATCCTTTATCGAAGGGAAGAATGATTTGGTAATGGCTCCTTTATTTGTACTGCTCTATCTCTGCTGCCACTGTAGATATCCTGCCCTCTATATTGCAATTTTAAAAGTAGATTTTGGGACCTTGTTGTAAATAGTCTTTAATTCGATGTCTTAAGCAGCTGATTTTGCTAATATATCTGCTAGCACATTGCCAGTAATACCTACATGTGCTTTCACCCAACTGAAGTGTATTGTCCACTGATTTCTTTCTAAAGTTGCTAGTTTATTAAGTGTCTCCTCCGGAATATAACTGTGTTTAATGTTGTTTTGTAATGTAGATAGTGCCACTTTAGTATCTTTAAATATGGCTACAGTCTTCTCTTTATTCAGCGTATTCGCTATGTTTTGTAGCTCTTCTAGTGCTTTCAAAATAGCCAGTTGTTCCGCCTGATTGTTTGAACACCTTCCATCCAGCCTGAATTGCAGTTGTCGAATTAAAATATTGTGACTTTGTGGGTTCGTGAAATGAAAAGTCCAATTGCACCACTCCAAAATGTTCTTTATTTCCACCGACTTACAGTTAAACTCTTGCCAATTACACAGAATTACGTAATGCACACAATTACGATTCACCAGTTCGTCCGTTACAATTTCACTTGCACTCGTAATTACGTACAATCCTCCGATGCACTCACACAGTCTTCTCGTCGTACACTAGCACGTCAAGCATGACTGACTGACTGACTGACTCTCCTCCAGCCCGGCGTGTTGCTGGCCCGGCGAGAATGTTTTGGATTAGATGAAATATCCCGTAAGTTCAAGAAATCAAGGGCAGCGGAAAGAGACGGCACGGTAATGTTTTTTTTTCTCCAGCCACCCCTCGCTACCGCTATAAGACAAACGAGGGGGGCGTGTGCGAACGCCTCCGTCTCCTGCTGCTGCCTCCAGCCGGTTCTATAGGGTGTTCCAACGTTCGGGTGACAATATTGTGTTTGTACAGAACTACAGCAGCCTCCACTTTTCCATCTGAAAATTTCCCATCCGTAAAAATTTGAAAGGCATATGCTCATCGTCCTCAACTGCTTTTATATGAGGTCGTTCTGCTGGATGGTTCCAGACGCTTGGTGGTAGGGGTGCATTATAGTCACGTTCACTGTGTATATCATTATATAGTTTTATTTTGCCTTGTATTGTTATACCAATTGGCTGGATTCCGGCAAAAACACAAGATGCATCATAGGAAATTGTCCTATATGCCTTCGTCATTTTTATGTTGAACAGTCTCTGAATCCTCTGGAAGTTTTTAATGTTCTTCTGCTTTTGTAGGGCAAATCCCCACACAGGAGCACCATAAGTTAAAATAGGTTCTATTGCGCCTTTATAAATAGTTTCTAGCGCCTTATTTCCCAGTCCCCAAGTGAGTTTTGCGCACTTGAATAGTTTATGCAGAAGTCGTAGCGCTTTGTCATGCACTTGATCTATGTGGTGATCAAAGCTAAACTTCCTATCGATGTAAATAATAAGATATTTGATAACATCCGCTTGTCCCAGAGTTTTATTGTTCTGATTGCTTCATTATGATTAGTTTTCTTTTTCGATATTAAAAAACTTTTGATTTTGAGTCGTTAAACTGAATTTTGTTTTCTTTAGCCCCCAACTCAATTTTCCTTAAGTCCTGATTTGAAAATTTTTCAGGATCTAATATACTTTCTCCTTTTGTCATTACAAGTAAATCATCAGCAAATGCTATTACTTCTGTCCGTGGTGTAAATTCTAATTGTAGCAAAGAATTACATAGTAATTTCCAAAATTTAGGCCCACAACAGGATCCTTGAGGAGAGCCTCGCTTGACCCGTACTTTAGTCCTCAATTCGTTCGTAGAGAGAGTTGCTTTCCTATTTGTAAAATAATCCTTTGTAAGTTTATACAAATTTCTTGGGCACTGCATATCTCTTAAGTTATTTAAAACACTAGGCCACCAACATGCATCAAAAGCTCTTTTCACGTCCAAACTCACCGAAACGAAGCTCGGTAAACTATGAGCTCAGACACATGGTGACTAGATGCGCAATAACTGGTTGCCATCATAAGATATGTGTGACTTAAAGTTTCCATGCTCCAGGCGAAAGGTGCATGTGTGAACTGTGTCATAAGGAATGCACTAGATACTACTTGCTGTGCGAAAATAATGAAACCAATTTTATTGTGGAATATCCCAAGCAAAACTAACTTAACAAATCAATTATGCACAAACGTGCGCATTTCTATTTCATTCAATATTTAAGTTTTACATTTTTCAAAGCCGCATCATAACTTTTAAAAGTAGTCTACCCTTTACATTAACAATTTTGCCGAATTTTCGATGTTAATTTAAAATTCCTCTAGAGATTTTGATTGAACCACCATTTATTTATATTCTTACTTGGCAAATAAAGCAGATACCTATTCTGAGTTTTCTAAGAATAACCCGTGAAATCTTCCAAATTCCAAGGAAGCTTTATGCAGTTATGTAAAACTGGTAAACAATGAGATAAGTAAAATCATACTACACAGGAATGTACATCTCCCTAAAACACACATTTTATTGTAAAATCATTTTAGTGATAGTAGCTATTTTCTATGTCCGCTAATATTTTTTTTTTCAACTTTTACTTTATCAATTGTTTCATTGACCCTCTACTCAGTTGTTTTCACACGAGGGTAATTCTAGACCGTAATATAGGGAATATAATAGGGAATAGAGCATATTCGTCGCCAGGAAAGCTTCAGGTCTTATAGGGAATAGATGTTAAACATTCAATTCGGTTTTCTCTGACCCCCTTGTACAACTATTTTGATGAATATTTGAACCTTTATTAGGACATTAAGCGCGATTAATCATTACCAACTCCATATTTTCAATAACTGTGGAAATATTAAGGATTTATGCAACGCAAGTATTTTTTGCCATTATTTTGCAGAATAAATGTAAAGGTAAACTATAAAGACAGAGAAAGTCATTTGTTGTTAACACATCAGATATTTTATTACTTTATGATTGAAATATATATCTACATAAATCAAAATATATGAAAGATAAATTATTTATTAAAGTAAGTCATTAATTTGTATGAATGCTTATGACACTATGATGTGGCTCAGAGGGGGAACTTAGCATCCCAATTATTTATGCCTGTGCCCCTGACCAAGCATTTCCCTGGGAGAAAGGGGTGAGCTGAGGGAAGATAGGTGTATGACCTAAGGAGAGATGTCAGTGAAGGAAAGGATCTCCAAAAGCTACAGACTGAAACAGATGATGGCTCGTAAAATCAGTATCGTCCACCCTCCTTCAGGCTAGGTGCCTCGGCTACCGGAGACCACCTGATCCCGAAGGGTGAGGTTTACAAAGATAAGATTCTGTTCCTTGCATACCGAAACACCACCGACACTTAGAACTCAGAAATAGTAGTAGTGTAGCAAAGAGAGTGCATTAGTAAGTGCTGAAGTAGGTGATATTTGCATTTACATCGTCTGCGCAGATATCAATGTTTAGAATTAGGTAAGTGGAAAAGAATCTCACAGCACAGGATCGAAGTCACTAGTTGTTATTGAAATACTGCTTCACAAATTCAGCCGGCAAATATATAAAGGTAGCAGAACAAATGCCCCTATATTTGCTGTAGAGCTCATTGTGTATGCACGTCCTTCAGATACTTCGACACCCAAATAAACGTAGCAAATAAAATTGTGTAAATTTAGCCAATGAAGGTTACTAAACGCATTTCATAGATGGTTTTCATCAATTGGTTTACTGTTGATCTAAAATTTCAATTTCCCCTCTGTTTACCGTACTGATATTGATGGAATTACCTAAATTACGTGTATAAAATACAAACGGGGATAATACCAAACAACATAAATGTTTAACACAACAGGATGTACGAGATCACTTTTTGTGTTTTAATAATGTACTTTTTATAGAAATAGAACTTTGGTTAGAAAGGATTTTACACCAGTTTTAAATATATTGAATACTTATTTCTCCATGTTATCGTTTTTGAAAAGAAAACACAGATAAACAGAAAAAGCGAAAGGAAGAAAGGAAGGAAGGAAGGGAAGGAGGGAGGGAGAGGAGGGAAGGGAAGGGAGAGAAGGGAGGGAGGGGAAGGAAAGAAGGAAAGAAGGAAAGAAGGAAAGAATGAAATAAGGAAAGAAGGATAGAAGGAAAGAAGGAAAGATGGGGGGAAGGGATAATGTGATAAACATTTTAAAATGGTTGTCTAAACTGATATCGTTTCTGCCCATTAAACGTCTTTTACTTCCATGATGCCTATACAATGTGTTTAGTTCACTCTTTCATCTTTCATAATGCTATTTTCAGTTCTTCTGTTCACTCGCTTTAGACCTATCTTATATTATTCTAATGTTCTATAATTTAAAAATGCTTACACTGTACTGTTAAATCAATTAATAACAGTTTTTCGGTGTCACTTTCTATTTATCTAATTGTTCCTTTCATGACCATTGCTTTTCGAGGCTACAATTACTGTGTAATAGTACACAAATGTTGAAAAAGGGGTTACATACTAACATTCAACAATGAATTTTCTCTAGGATACTATTGAAAATGTTGATTAATCATCAGTTTAATTTGTAACACTATAGTGTGCCGCCTTCATTCAGTCTTTTCTTCTTTTTCTTCTGTGAAACTAATTTCTAAACATGCTTTATTATTTATCAATTTTCTTATCGTAAATAATAGTGAATGTGAGAACTAGTGCTAACTGTAAAAGCGAGTGAGAAAGACCTAGTACCCCGTAAGATCCGAAGTTAGAGGTCAGAGTAGGGAAACAAATCTGGGTGAGGAGAAATTAAACATCAAGGGCAGAAAATGAAATTAAAAGTTCTTAGCTCAGAAGTGGGAAGAGCATATAGAGCTCCCCTCCTGTTAAGATAGACTGTTGGCTTATAGAAATTAAAGATTACTACTGTACTCTACAGGAATAGTTTACGGAGGGGATTCCGCACGGAGACCTAAATGCGGTCTATTGTACTTATATCCCCAATTGGTGGCATTCTTGGAAGGAAGGATGAGGCGCAAAGAGACAGAGGGAGACCATCCCAAGGAGCCACTGGAGTGCAGAGGGCAGGGTTCCTACATTTTAATATATGGAAACTTCATCCGCAGGCCAGGACAATGGACATCTCTCCCTTTTGTGGTTCGAAAACAGCCCCACAACGAGGCCGGGCCCGGAGAGCGGCAACCATCCTACCGAAGGAGGAAGTTTTTACTCGGAGCATATCATCCCACCATGCCCAACCGAGACATCCGCCGACACTTCTACCCTGAAAGAAATCACCAGATGAGAGATGTTGTGAAATGATAATGGAGATGAAATGCAGGGACAGAAATTCAAGGTTTATAATTAACCTACTCAGCATTCGCCTGGCGACCCAGGAAGATACTCAATAAAACCCATGAGTAAGGGAGGTCGACTACGGCAATCGAACCCGGGCCTCCCGAATGCGTGCCACAGACGAAACCGCCTGCGCTATTCCACTCAGGTTGATGCTGCTACAGCAATATCATCATTTACGCAGCACTGCTTGAAGTATCTTCCACTTAAAAAAAAATTAATGCCATATGACTTTCAGTTAGGGTAACAATTGACTTTTGTTAGCTTACAGATATTTAATCATCGTGAGAGGACTCTTTCTCCTCCTCCTCCTACTCCTCCTCCTCCTCCTCCTCCTCTCTAGCATTACCAGTTATCGTGGTGTTAGGAGATTCTTGTTCCTCTATCCCTTAAGTTGGGGTTTCAGGAATGAAACTCTTAATCGGATAAAGAACCCAGCATAGGTGATGAGCCCGATGTCTGGCGTGAGAGTGAGCGAAATGGAATGACGGTGAAATGAATGATAGGCAAGATGATAATGGAGCAATTGGTGGAATGATGGCGGGGGAAACCAGGGATACTGTAGAAAACCCTCCCTATTGTATCCATAGATATCCCGCCGTATTGTATCCGTAGATATCACATGCAGTCGCCTGGGATCGAACTGGAGCCACCTTGGGGAGAGTCAAGTGGTTTAAGAGGACCCTAACAACTAAATTACTGATTATAGCACACAACCAAAGAGAGATTATCTAAGAATATTGACATTGCCATGTGATTCAAACACAAAACGACGGATAAGTGCCTAAATAGGCATGTGTATTCTGTTGATTCCAAAGATGGCATAAAATGATAACGAAAATTATTAAACCCATACTATCCTTAACTTGTAAAAATGTTTCAAAGATAGATTTTTCCAAAATTGCCTGTAATATTTTTTAATTAAAAGCATACCTTCAACGATATGTGCGAGGTAAATGAAATCTCTTTTGGATTTCTTGGGAGTTGTATGTAAAATCCTGTGCATATGGCAGAAACTTAACTTTCGTTAGCTGATAATTCATAAAAGATTGACAAAACTTATCACAAAAAACACAGCTTTTTTAAAACAATCTAATTCCCAAAATCTTTTGTTATATTAATTATTTACGAGATATCTTCTACTGCAGATTTTAACTGTTCTATGCCTCTGTGCATTGTGCTATGTTAAACTGCTATTCAGTTGTTTCTCGCATTTTAGAGAATAGGTCATGTAATTTCAAAAACACCATTTGGCAAGCATATCTCTTTTTAATATGTGACTATAAATTCAGTATCTACAACAAATGTATAAGGGAAATATTTTTTTAAATAACTTTATTAGCATTAAGTAACCGAGATGGATGGCTCGTTTTGTCTATGGCGCGCATTCGAGAGGCTGGGTTCGATTCCGTGGCCGGCCTATCTGACACATGGAGGTTTTCCCGTCACCAGGCGAATGCTGGGTAGGTTATTTACACCCTGGAATATTCTGTCACTCAATTTTATCTGCATTATCATTTCACATCATCTTTCATCTGGTGATCTCTTTCAGAGTAGAAATATCGGCGGTTTTCTCCGCGGTGCATGGCAGGATGATATGGTCCTGGTAAACATTTCCTCATTGGGTAGGACTGTTCCGGTCTCCAGGCCAGCATAGTGGACCGTTTCCGGACCACGGGTGATGGGATACTGGTTGTGCTGCCCTGCTGAAGCAGTTTCCAACTGTTAAATACTACGGACCTTCCCCTCTGCTTTGTTTCCTTCTGATTGTGTTATACAAAATTAGTTTTTGAAGTTATTTATTAAGCTATTTGAAATATTGTATTAGTGAAGGAACAGGATATTATAAACTAATTTCATAACCAGTGGTGGGCAGATTTTTTTCACCTAAAAATATTTGAAAAAATGGCCTATAAAAGTATTTGATATTTCAAAGAAACTGACCTAATAATTATAAAAATGACCTGGAACTAGATTTCCTAAAACCTGCTGATCGTAAGCCATAAATTGTAACTATAAATTAGAGAATATTGAATTAATAATCGCACACACTTAATTTTCAAAACTAAAAAGCAAAACAAGGTCACAAATCACGAACTAATTAGCAGTTTGAGTATACCTAAATTCTAGCAAATTTATTAGAAGAAATTACAATAATTAAAATCTATCCACTCCATAGCAGTAAATAGTGGTATACATTCGAAAATTCTCGAATATGAAGGAATAACGGTTGTCGGCGAGGACATTCTTTCCATTTCCGCAATGACTATAGGAGTATATTTGAATAGCGACGAGTCACTGGGTGTCAATTCCTCTTTTATCTCTAGAGCTATAAAACCTTCCCCTGAAACTATTGTATCCTATAATTTTTTTCTAAAAGCATTTGTAAGTTTCTTAAAAATCTTCTTGCCAATTTTAGCAATCACAGTATTCAATGTTTCTTAGCCAAATATGTAGCCTTGTCTAGTACAATGCTCATTTCCTGAAGATTTTGAATCATAGATCCTAAACAACCGATGTTTTACTTGATATAAGTTTATTTCCCCTCTAATTCACTATCATTAAATATCTCCTAACTCAATTGCTCTAGCAACTTCCGCGTCAAGGGAATTAACAAACGACTTCACTGTGTCAAAAAGGTCACAGAAATGAAGACAAGATTCTAGCCATGAGCTCCAACGTGCCCTTACTGATTGTGGAGGTAATGGAACACCAAGGGAATAGGATATGAAATGTTCTCCTAAGTGCAGGTAAGTGGACGAATATCTTTTTAGTATTTGAAATAAGTGCATCTACTTGCGATAAGAGTGACCACAATTCTTCTACCACTCTTTGTAAGCCATGTACCAAACAGGTTGCATGTATCACTCGTGGACAAAAGTCTGATTGATTTTGCCGCTTTAACCATATGCGGGACGGCATCAGTAATAAAAAGCAGTACGCCGTCATAGAGATCGCAATAGGCCAAAGCAACGACATGCGGGCCGTCGTAGCCAAGGTCGTTAGAGTGTGTCTCTAGCGTTCCGTCGCGCAGAGGGTCGGGGTTTCGAGTCCCGCTTCAGGCTTCGGTGTGTATGTGTTGTGTATGTGTATATGTGTGCCAGTAGAGAAATTAGATTTCCCCCCGATGGCCAAACGGGTTCTTCCTGGGGACCAAAACAAATGTGTCTGTGTACCGTGTCTATGTGTGCCACTAGAGATAAGAGATTTCCCCTTTCCGTTGGCCCAAATGGGTTCTTCCCTAAGCCCCCCCCCCCCCAAAAGAAAAAGCAACGACATGGAATTAGCGAACAGAATAATTGAATGATCTCTTTCAGAGTAGAGGTATCGGCGGTGCATGGCAGGATGATATGGTCCTGGTAAACACTTCCTCCTTTGGTAGGACGTTTCCGGTCTCCAGGCCCGCCTAATCAACACTTTAACGCTTCAGAAGTCAGAAAGCTATTTTACTTGGTCCATCCCAGCTCTTGCTTCCCTACCATTATATTGGCTACGTAACCGTCCGTGCTTTCATCATAGAAAACATATTTTCTTTCGTGTGGTACACGCTCTTATAATGCGCATAGTTTCTTCGTAGCATAAAGGAATATAATATTTTTTAATATTGACTTGTAAACAATGTCCCATATGATGTTCCAGAAAGTTTTTTCAACGTAACGTTATTCGGCAACCTCTTTTTAAATATTTGCAGACCCAAACATGTCGTATAACACCTTAAGGAACTTGGAACCTGTATCAACATTGAATCCTACACTCTCAGACAATAGCATTTGCTCATTATTCCACTTAGAATCCACATGTTTGTCAGGTCCGATATGTTGGTGCACTGCGAACTTCCTCTCCAAACTGGTTTACAATATTCCTAAATCTTGTAGCAACACTAGACTTCAATTTCGGCATAACTGGTGGAACACATAGATAGCACAATGCTCAACCATTCTGTTACAAATCGGCTAATTCACTGAACCAGTAACATAATTGCAACTACAACCTGTGCGAGGCAATGAGAAAGGGAAATCCCCTATGGCGAGGTCAACCCAAACGCAATTTAAAATTATTATTAATGTCCCAATATGTTTAAAAATGAACTAAAATGCCCTGAAATACTTAAAAATAACCTAAAACCTTAAAATAGAGAAAAATGACAAAAACGAAACCGTAATAAAATCTCATCAGAATCCGCGCCCTGTTCATAACTAATATTAACATTTTGTTGTGCATTTGTAAATGTGTTTTGTACAGATTGGAACTTGGGAGATACCATTTCATAATTACTAGCGTATGACCTTCACCTTGAATCACTATTAAAAAGAAGCCGCAATGCCAATCTAATTCGATTTAATTCCGGGTTTGATTCGAGAAAGCTTTCATAATCAAAAAATGTTTCAAAATCTGCCCGGAAGTGATGCTTGGGTATATGCATATATTTGTTTAATACTACTACTGCGAGCAAAATCATGGCTCACGTATTAAGTTAACATAATTATATTATAGTTAATATACATTCATTGTAACTATGGGCATCATTTGGTAGCACAGATTTAAGAAAGAGAGTTATACTTACGTGTTGCTTAGAAGTTGCGCTAGATTTAAAATACATTTCATCAGGGCATTACTCAAAATAGACATGTTGAGGTACATGTCAACCTTGGTGGATATATTGGCGTTTACTTCAACATTTTGATTAAAATACGAATGTTTAAGATATTCCAAAAATAACTAAAATTTTAAATTGGGTTATTTGCGTTTAGTCTGAAAATGCCTCTACATTTCCAATAGCTTTAACACTTGTAAACTGCAGTAGTTTGTTAGAATATTAACTCAATAAAATCCAGATTGTGCCAAAACATACTGTAACTAATTTGAGGCATCCTTTGTTATAGATATGAAATATTTCCTTTTTCAAACAGGTAGCAGTTATTCGTGTTTAATGTATTATTTCCTGGCGATCACATAGCCATCTGCTTTTTAAATATCTCAGTACTGATTAAACCCACATTTTCTCCTAAAAATTACTCTGAAATTTAAAAATACATCATGAAGTGCTTCTTTCGATTTACAAAAAGTAGAGAAATAGAGGTCTGCAAGAATAATTTGCTGAAGAGTGTGTTTCGAAAGAGATATGAATGTAGCAGTAGTCAATGTTTGTTTATCTTCCCACTAAATCCCATTAGTGTGCGTTATGGATTTTTTTCCACGGTTTAGTAAAATTCTGCCAAAAGTTTAACTTCTGTGGCAGGGTGTTAGGCCGACTTTAAAAACAGCTGAAGTGTTTTGAGCTCTTGGATGCTGTTAGCTTGTTTATCTTTTCCTTCACTTTTCTTTTACCTTGTGTGTATAAGAGAAGCAATTCAAAAGAATGATTACAGATATTCCCAAAGTTGTAAGCCAAGGAAAAGAAAGAACAATAAAGGCTACACAAAGCCACTGGCAGAGCTACCCTCCCTCCGGATCTCATTGTAACGGTTGCAAAGGAAATTACTGTCAACATAAAAAGAATCAATTATTTAGATAAGAGAAAGGGTAGCGAGAATTAACCATAACCCGGAAGGTGCATTTTTGTTTTAACCACGAAACGCTTTTTCAACCCTTTGTTCAAACAAAATTATTTATTTTTGAAGATGTAAAGCGGTCGGGTAGAAATAGTTTTCCCCATTGTTTTTCATGCGAAAATGAACCTTACATAGGTACCTGTATAATTAGAGACCGTGGAAGAGGAGAGGGAGAGAACTTGTTCTTTTGTGTTGATTACATAGAACTTGGGATTGTGTTAATGGGTGGGGCAGACCAAGCATTGCCACACAGGAGTTTCGCGCTAACTTGGGAATTCTTTTAGTAGTGGATCACATGTTTTTCTTCGGGTCACTTGTAGTATAACAACTAGCACTTACTTTGTCCTCTAGTCTGTTCAACAGAGAAGTGTCGAAATTGTTAGGCCATCGGCTATTGAACTGGAAGTCCACAGCTTGAATTCCTCCAGGTGCACTTCCTGTAACACATTTACTCTATTCTTTAAGCAAATATAAAATGTCGAAAGTAATACAGATTTAGTCCTAGAAATTTTAAAGTCATTCGTTACATATATAAGATCAAAGACGAACATTTTCTTTGGAAAGAGGATATTAAATGTACATTGTTTTATTTTAGAATACATTTACAACTAGATGTTCGCAAATTTCTGACATGAAGCAAGTACCAAGGATTCCATCCAAAAATTATATATTGAGATATATCCAGAAAATGAACACTTTGATATAAATTAAATATGTGAATATACCTGTATCTGTGTTTGTTGTCAATGGTATATGACAAAACAAAAACGGACAGTAAGGTATATACCAAAATTAAAATTAGTTCACCATCTTTTTAGTATACGACACGGTTTGTGAGCAATACCTCCTGTGCTACTTGAGCTTCACATTGTAAAATTCTATACCATTTTGTTTAAGTTTTTTTTTTTTTTTTTCAAAAATTGTTTAAAGAAGTTGTTTAAACTCCCGCATGCTTAACAAATTAAAATGGATAGTAAAATCGATATCTCCAATTTTCTGGAAATAGCCTATGCTGTCGATTTATAGGTATTTTAATGTTTTGTATACCTGGCAAACCATACAAGTTTAAAAGTCACAGTTTAGCCAAACAATTTTAGGGCGTTAACCATATCCGACATAGCTTTTGTAATCTGTCTGAGTTTTCAAGTATCTGTATCTCTTTCGGTGGTTAGTCGCCCTTCGTTTCTTTTCCTTCCAAGCAAGGAACCTATGTGTTCAAGGGCATCACATAGCAATTCCTGTTTAAAAATCGGACTTTCGGTTTTTCCTACTGTAATCTTCGTATACCGATAACTCAATATGTCAATACGCATTGAAAGCAATACGTCGGTCTTCTGCGTGAACACATTTTTCCCAAATATATTTGGTACTCTGACACCACTCCTAGTCTGTATTCTACCGATTCGAGTTTTGCCCAATTTTTACGGAAGTGATTCTTATCATTGAGATTTTTAAAGTTTAACACCTTATATCTAGCAAGTTATACAATTTTGAAGAAATGCATTTTAAATCTATTTTGATAAACTAGTATTGAAACAATAGTAATGGAAAATTAAAATCAGATGCCTTATTAGAGACTGAGTGTGTACATGACGTTTATACCAAAATTAGTGATTTTGGTTTTGCACAAAATTCCCTTGTGTCCCTTAGAAATGCTTTTGAGACCTTGGCAGTAGGGTCCAGAGAGCTTAGATAAGCATTATACACTCCTGGAAATTGAAATAAAAACACAGTGAATTCATTGTCCCAGGAAGGGGAGACTTGATTGACACATTCCTGGGGTCAGATACATCACATGATCACACTGACAGAACTATAGGCACATAGACACAGGCAACAGAGCATGCACAATGTCGGCATTAATTAGTACCGTGTATATCCACCTTTCGCAGCAATGCAGGCTGCTATTCTCACATGGAGACGATCGTAGGGATGCTGAATGTGGTCCTGTGGAACAGCTTGCCATGCCATTTCCAGCTGGCGCCTCAGTTGGACCAGCATTCGTGCTGGACGTGCAGACCGCGTGAGACGACGTTTCAAACAGTCCCAAACATGCTCAATGGGGGACAGATCCGGAGATCTTGCTGGCCAGGGTAGTTGACTTACACCTTCTAGAGCACGTTTGGTGGCATGGGATTCATGCGGACGTGCATTGTCCTGTTGGAACAACAAGTTCCCTTGCCAGTCTAGGAATGGTAGAACGATGGGTTCGATGACGGTTTGGATGTACCGTGCACTATCAGTGTCCCCTCGACGATCACCAGAGGTGTACGGTCAGTGTAGAAGATCGCTCCCCACACCATGATGCCGGGTATTGGCCCTGTGTGCCTCGGTCGTATGCAGTCCTGATTGTGGCGCTCACCTGCACGGCGCCAAACACGCATACGATCATCATTGGCACCAAGGCAGAAGCGACTCTCATCGCTGAAGATGACGCGTCTCCATTCGTCCCTCCATTCACGCCTGTCGCGACACCACTGGAGGCGGTCTGCACGATGTTGGGGCTTGAGCGGAAGACGGCCTAACGGTGTGCGGGACCGTAGCCAAGCTTCATGGAGACGGTTGCGAATGGTCTTCGCCGATACCCCAGGAGCAATAGTGTCCCTAATTTCCTGGGAAGTGTCGGTGCGGTCCCCTACGGCACTGCGTAGGATCCGACGGTCTTGGCGTGCATCCGTGCGTCGCTGCGGTCCGGTCCCAGGTCGACAGGCACGTACAGCTTCCGCCGACCACTGGGGACAACATCGATGTACTGTGGAGACCTCACGCCCCAGGTGTTGAGCAATTCGGCGGTACGTCCACCCGGCCTCCCGCATGCCCACTATACGCCCTCGCTCAAAGTCCATCAACTGCACATACGGTTCACCTCCATGCTGTCGCGGCATGCTACCAGTGTTAAAAACTGCGATGGACACGGCAAACTGGCTGACACTGACGGCGGCGGTGCCCAAACGCTGCGCAGCTAGCGCCGTTCGACGGCCAACACCGCGGTTCCTGGTGTGTCCGCTGTGCCGTGAGTGTGATCATTGCTTGCACAGCCCTCTCGCAGTGTCCGGAGCAAGTATCGTGGGTCTGACACACCGGCGTCAATGTGTTCTTATTTCCATTTCCAGGAGTGTATGATGAGCCCACTTGCTAATGTTTCTCTTTCACGGCACAGATCAAGAGGACATTAAAGTTATGAATTTAAATGAAGCAAAAGGATCGCTCTTATACAGTTTTAGATGACTGATGTTGCTGGTTCATTCACACACGATTACACAGATAGCGTTCTGCATCGTTTCCACTTAAATCTTAAAATCCTGCCTGATGCAATGCTTTCAGTATTTACTTCTAATATGTGACACAAAAAGTAAAAATAGCTAGGGGTGGATTCAGAGAAGTCAAACAAAAATTTCTCAAGCATTTGCCCATCCAAAAGGTGAGTTCGTGCTCTCGAGAATAAAGATTATGTAACATAAGCTTAACATTCTTTACGCTGTTTTAATCTATTATTACGGAGTACTTTCGCTAGTTCAACCAAGTTCGCTTACTGCACTGCCGTGTGACTAGCTGGAATTGCCCCGTTGCGTTCTGCAACTATTCTATTGCACAGAGGGATATTTAGTTATGTGAAATATACGGGGCTGTTGGACCATCTGGTATAATTATATTTTTCTACATAATGTCTATCGGTTAGGAATGATAACATTCATATTTCTCAAGACGTCTTAATTTAGCCCCATAATGACCACCATTTTGTGTTTCACTTAAATATTAAAAAAAGAACTTTAAGAACACCATAATTTTCGGCCAGGAGTGACAGTGAAAAACTGACCATTGCAAAACTTTTGGCAAAAAATATTTAATTTCTTTTACGATTTGAATTCCCAAATTTTAACTTAACATTAATCTTTATTAAATTGCTTATGTTGCTTTTATGATTTCATTTGAAAAAGACATCGCGAATGTGATCAACATTCTGGTTTAAATCTATCTGGAAAGCACTTTTTTATTTTATTTCAAATTTTTATGCCTTTTCAAAATATTAAAATGTTTTTGTAGCATGTAAATTTGAAAAATCAAAACTGTATGAGCATTTCAGGTTTGAATCATAATTTGGTAGAATTGTTTATTTTATTTAATTTCTAATTCTGCTTTGCAAAACATTTTCGAAACACGTAAAAATGAAAAGACACAAAGTGTATAAGCATTTCGACTATAAAGTATTTGGGAAAAATCACAATTTCTACCCAATATTTTCAGATTGTTTCAAGTTCCTCTAAGTTCGCAAAAATTCCAGACTCTAGCAGTTATTATGGACAAGTAATGGAAAATTGTTTGAATGGCAGAATATTTTTCATTCGAATTTTATAAGTTAACATTGGGTTCGTTCATATGAGTGTGAATGAGTATTGCTATGCCCTATCAGGGCTTTGTGAATTAAAAGGTCGTAGCACTTTCCACTGCTTACGGTTTTAACTTGCTTCGTCACAGTATCTGTGAGCGTCGTTGTCGATCTGAAGGTAAGCACTTCACGAGAAAATCCCAAAGAATTAATATAATATTTTGTGCTGAGATTGCGACTTTAGTATCTGTCTGGCTAACTCGGATAAGTACTAGTCTACTGATACAGTACTAGATAATTTCTAAGTATACTTAAAAACTTCATATCAGTAGATAACCTATACTGGTAAGTAACAGAAATCCCAGGGAACGACATAAAAATTTGCAGAAATTAACTTTTTGCTCATTTTCTTGTAGGTGGTAAGTAAGTTTGAAAATAAAGTAGGCTTTAAGCGACAGGCAAATCTTTTAAGAACTGGTGGCTATGTGAATACTTTGAAATTCCGTTCTCTTTGAGTGACCAACAGAACAACAAATTTTACATTTTAGGAATATTATAAGTATTAAACATTGAATCATATAAAAAGGAGCATATCGAAAATGTTTAATTCTACAGTATGTATTTTACAGATACTGAGCTTATTAACGATATTTCCAATTTTTATGTAGTAAGTACTTACTACTTCCGCAGGTTTATTTCAGAGTATTAATTTTATGTTCTTAATTAGTTACATTTACTTAATTACCTAAATATTTGCAATCCAAATTAAATATTTTATATTCCACATATGCAATAACAACCCATGTCTGATTTGTTTTTGTAACTTCAGCAAACAGGAATGCTGTCATGTACTTGTGTACTGCATTTTAATCAGTGGGTTTTCAGCCTCCTGTGTACCTTGAGAAAATTGAATTACATAGGATTATCTGAGGGAAACAATTTCTGGCTCATACATATAACAGTTAGCAGGAAATTGAAAAATAAAATTTCTGATGAAGGCTTTGTAATATTGCTACGCAGGTAAATGCTAATCCAGAGTCAAAGTCAAATATTTTAATTAAGATATTCTACAAATAATACTATAAAACGAGTAAATTTGTAAAAATATATATTCGGAAGATTTAGGAATAACAATCGATACTCCCGAAATCCTGGCACGTTACTTGCTAGTCATGCTTGGCTGTCAGACATAGGTCACTCACTGCCTTGCTGACTTTAGCTGACGAAGCTTTGACTCAGTTGCTGCTTCGGGAGAGCTTTAATATTTAAACCCCCAGAATTTGGTCCAAGCGGAAACGCACATGCTAGACCAATGTGCGTCGCTGGTTTCTTAAACGGCCACAACTACGATCTCCGGTAATGGAACTTTAACGCCAGGAAGCTCCGCCAAGGTAAAGCTCACAGGTGCCCTTTTCTGAGAAGTATTGTTGGTCGTATGCAGCTCATTAACTTTTAGTTTATGTAGAATAAACATACTATAAGCCAGAAATACATGACAAAGTTTTAAGTTAAGCAAATCCTTCTCTTTAGCCTACACCTTTTTAGGGAACACCTCCTTCCTGAGCCACCCTCCAAGTGACGTTCACTGTATTAAGTGGAACTTAATGTTAACTCACATGTTAGTGCAAAGTATGAACGTTATATCTGCTGGTGGTGCATCCATAAACGTTACAATATGAATAAGGGTTTATTAATTAAGGTAAGTCGTCCTATAACCTTTGTGCCTTAAAGTTATCTCTGGAGTCCTCAAAATATTCAGTTCACATATCTGCACATGTTTACTTAAAAATGAGTATAGCCTGGATATTGAGTTGTAATCTCTGAAAGATAAATGATAAGTATATATGCATGTGCTTAATTATATTATATTATTATAATTTTGAAGTGATAAAGAAAATTTATTCTGTTACTGGGAACTTTATTGACATTTAATCAGAAAAAGTTTCGTTTCGTTGGATGTGAATATGCTAATTTGCATAGTAATATTAGTTCTGACTCCTTGTGCCTCTTGAGAAGAGAGGTGTGATGCATGCTTTCCTGACGTTGTAATTAGAAAACGGTGGCATCAAGCGTCCTCTAAGTCTAGATTTCCGCAGTTGGGGAATATAGGACGATTTCGCATGATGTGGTATATACAATAGAACCAAGTTTGAGCACTAATGAAAGTCTCTCTTCCCCCTTACAGGGAACAATGATGTTGGGGTCATAGGGGTGAAACTCGCAAACAGAGTTTGCATTTGTATTGTGAACCCTTCCTCAAGACAACCTGGATCTTTATGACAACAACGGCATAACTAATTATACAGATATTAGTAATTGGAACGCTTACTGTTGGTAGCGCCTAATGCTTGCCGATTACAAAAGGAGTTTAAATTTAAATGATATCAACTTCTTCCTCCTTTGTGCGAATTCTGGGGTGCTACTTGGCAAAGAAATCCTCTCTCGTAGCACAAAGTTTCCTAATTGAAACTGGATGTTTGGATCAATTTAAGTGCTCAGGTGCTTGAGTAGTGGATCCTTCTGCCAACTTTTCATTACTTAAGGCGCTTTTGTAACTTCGCTTGGACTCTCGTAATACGTCAGGCTGCATACAATCTAGTAATTTTGGGCGTGAAACAGTTTTGCTTACTGCGATTATAGCAAGTGATTTAATTTACATTACCGTCTGAAATTCTGTAGCAAGACATTAATGGGTGACAAAATAAGTACCAAATAACGATCCTCAGCAGCAAGTGCTAATTTACCTCATTAAGTTAAAGACTTCTACTTTGCCCTTGCATAAAGGCATAATAATCAACCTGCTTTTGTGCCCAGAAACTTGTATTAATACTTTCGGCATTCCTGTTCTGAAGGTAAATTTGTTGTATTTGTTCTTGGCTGCCACATTATCCAAGTATACGTCGCTAATGTGTGCTTCCGAATGTTCAGGTTTACACGTTCTTGTACAGCGTTCTATCTATGGAGCTGATGATTTGTCTTTTGCCGCCATGTTTTGTAGTGAAACTAATAATAATAATAATAATAATAATAATAATAATAATAATAATAATAATAATAATAATAATAATAATAATAATAATAATAATAATAATAATAATAATAATAATAATAATAATAATAATAATAATAATAATAATAATAATAATAATAATAATAATAATAATAATAATAATAATAATAATAATAATAATAATAATAATAATAATAATAATAATAATAATAATAATAATAATAATAATAATAATAATAATAATAGTAATAATAATAATAATAGTAATAATAATAATAGTAATAATAATAATAATAATAATAATAATAATAATAATAATAATAATAATAATAATAATAATAATAATAATAATAATAATAATAATAATAATAATAATAATAATAATAATAATAATAATAATAATAATAATAATAATAATAATAATAATAATAATAATAATAATAATAATAATAATAATAATAATAATAATAATAATAATAATAATAATAATAATAATAATAATAATAATAATAATAATAATAATAATAATAATAATAATAATAATAATAATAATAATAATAATAATAATAATAATAATAATAATAATAATAATAATAATAATAATAATAATAATAATAATAATAATAATAATAATAATAATAATAATAATAATAATAATAATAATAATAATAATAATAATAACAATAATAACAATAATAACAATAATAACAATAATAACAATAATAACAATAATAACAATAATAACAATAATAACAATAATAACAATAATAACAATAATAACAATAATAACAATAATAATAATAATAATAATAATAATAATAATAATAATAATAATAATAATAATAATAATAATAATAATAATAATAATAATAATAATAATAATAATAATAATAATAATAATAATAATAATAATAATAATAATAATAATAATAATAATAATAATAATAATAATAATAATAATAATAATAATAATAATAATAATAATAATAATAATAATAATAATAATAATAATAATAATAATAATAATAATAATAATAATAATAATAATAATAATAATAATAATAATAATAATAATAATAATAATAATAATAATAATAATAATAATAATAATAATAATAATAATAATAATAATAATAATAATAATAATAATAATAATAATAATAATAATAATAATAATAATAATAAAATTAATGATTTTTGTTAGTGACAAATATGGCTGTAAATTGCCAGGAGTGAGAGCATAAACTATTACCAAATGATAAAGTTTCAATTTTATATTCTTTAGTGTACATACTCCAAAATATTACTTTTATTTTAACATCCTCCTTATCCAAAGCAGTACATGCTTGAACTTCTGAGAGACAAATGACTTTAAAACAGTATGGTGACTTAATTCTGGAAATCAAACAAAATTTGAAGTCTGATCCCATAACTTCGTTACGGTTATTGTGGTTGAGATCTTAAAGTTAGACATTTCTGGAGATCCAGATACACAGACAACTAAATAAATTGGCCTTTGCTTGAAGTTTAACGTTCAGGGCAAGTTGGAAGAAGTTAGTGCAATATTTAAATTTGAAGGGAAAATCTAATTTTACGGTCCCCGCTTCCCTCAGAGTGGATTTAATCCAAGAGGATGTCCTGCGCAGATACTACACTACTCCCGTCCCTTCCCTCTTAGGATTAAACAGTGTACAAGCACGTAGCTATAGCATTGTGGCTTTAGAAGACATAATTACTGCTGCCACGTTAGCTCTGCATACGCTATGTTTGGAATATTAATAAGGAAAACATACTATTTCAGACCTGCCAAACAAAACATGTTCGCCTTGCTTGGCACGTTTAAAAATGTTCAATAATATTGTAACAACAGATCAACATACGGAGAGGATTTTGCCAAAATACGACTCAGCTTTGAGAACAAAAAATAAAAATTATCATATTCCCGTAGTAAAACTGTTGAGGCCCGCCTCGGTAGCGTAGATTGTAGTACATCTGCCTCACGTTCAAGAGGTCCCGAGTTCGTATCTCGGTCAGGGCGAGTTACCTGGATAATGTTTTTACCGGGGTTTTCCCTTATCCTGAAAGACCAATATCGGATGACTCTAGCTCCATGGACCCTGGGCCGATTTCAGCATCCATTGCATTCATCGTACGTTATGACTTAAATGAACTTAAAGGACGTGAATTAAAGAAAAAGTTGAGAAACAAATAAAATATAGGAACTAAGTTATATTTAAACCACTTAGATTTAGTCGCTCGATAACATTTCAGGTTTAACAATTTACTTTATAATTAGTTTATAATAAATACAATAAACACAGTATTTTTCACTAGATTTGAAAGTAATATATTAAGTACCAGTTGAAATGCTATAGTTGAGACGAACAAGTACATTCGCCCTGTAACAGAAAGCTATTTCATGCTTTCTTGAATGTACTTAGTTTTGTTCAAAATAGTGCATAGAAGGAATACACGGTAGAATTGAACTACACAGTTTATGTAAGATCCTGAACCATTCAAAATTCATTCAGTCAGTCAGTATAGAACATCCATTTATTTATGTCAGTTATACGAAATTTCATGTTTGCACAAACCACCGATGGAATCACCGAGAAAAATGATACCTAGGAGGAAAGTCTCAATTTACAATCTTTATAAAATAACTATTTAATACACTTTAAAATTTTGTTTAAATTATGACACATGCAGTTTAATTTCTACATTTTAATTCTATAGACTGGGTATAATTTCTCCCGTTGTTTGCCATGAAAAACAACGAAAAGACGTAGCTTTCCATGAAAAGTTTTTGGAATCTATAGTATAATATAATTTGTATCAGCTATTGAGACATAAAAAGAAATGTAAACTATTTTATTCTCATAAAATAAATAACAATATAAAATAGAAAAATGATTAACTTATGGTAAGCTCTTTTTGTATTAATACACTCTTATGTTATTTGTTTTAGAGTCATTCTAATTATTTAAAAATTTTACAGATTTTGCTTGAAAATACAGAAATAGTTACACCTTTGGTGGTGTTAGCAATTTTCATTAAGTTGCAACATGTTTTGCCTTTATTTCCAACCCCATTTGATGATGTACGAAATTAAACATAAATCAGCTTAAGTAAGTCTTAATATAAACACCAACCAAATAAATGACACTCCTCCATCTGTTTGTGTCACTAATACATATTACAGACAAGAATAGGTTGTAACTACTTCATGCAGTCGGAGCATTAAATTCAAATTTATGGCTTAGTGAGAAATGAATTACACTCATATTTGAGAAAATTGTAAATAACAGCAAATAACATTAAATAACAGTATAATAATTGATGATAGTTTCTCGGGCTAACAGCCAGGTCAGATTAGGGTAACTACCCTACCTGGGTAGTTACCCTAATCTGACCTGGCTGTTAGCCCGAGAAACTATCATCAATAATCAACGCCGGGAAAGCTTCAAGTCATTAAACAGTATAATAAATTTGATAAACCGTTAAGTTTTAATGTTATAGTTGCCAGATAAAAACGTAAACAAAATTCAAAGTTGTGATGTGCAAATATGATGAACAAATTTTCTGAATTTGGCAATTAAACTTCATTAATTGCACCGATTCAAAACTCACATTGCCTATTGCGGCAAAATGACCCTGGAGCAGACAGCCACTTGCCAAGAAAATTTAGTGTCCTTTTCTTAGCAATGTTTGTATCACTGTGTATTGAGAGGTCGTGCGCACGTTATAATTGTTTCGGTACATTATTGAAGGGATCTGGGAATTAAACCAGAAACAGAAGCGAAAAATATGTTTAGTTTTCGCTACTCGAACTATAAGATTGATTCTTATACATAGCATTTTGATCAAAAACCTTAAAGCTACCTGCACAATGGTTACATATTCATCTGCCGGTGACGACGTTACTAGAGCAAATGCCTACAGTGTGTTTGTCTTCTGATTTACTTTTTTGTTTGAGCGATAGCTTGGTAAAATAACGCAGCTTGGGTGACGCAATACCACATAGGTAGCACTTTTCCTCTCACAATTTATCCAATACAACCTTTAAAGCGTTTATAGATGTGAATCATATATAAATATACTTTAAAAAGTATTATTGAATGGCTGTAAGTAAATAATACTATTTAAATGAAACCATAAGGATTCATATCATATTTGGTTTGTAACCTCTTTTTCCGCTAACGTTATGCAACTTTGAAGCAATGTGCGGTCTATCCTCAGTCTCGAGAAGAGGGTATCTCAGCAGTCTCTCAGGGTCTGAGTAAGGATGGCACTGATGACACTGTAATCCAAGTTTAAGTCTTGTTTAATGACAGCTTTTCTGTTTCATCACATAAATTTCGATGTTGCCGACCAAGGGACAAAAATAAAATAAAATAAAGTAAAAATCTGCATACTTATATCCCGTCACCCAATTTCTTAATCCGGGGTAAATACTTAGACTTTTATTCATTTATTAAAACTTGTAAAACATATAAAAAACATACTCAATTTACAGATTATAGATAAAAAAATAAATTAAATAATTACAAACATTTTAAAATATACAATAAACGAACAAAAAATCCACACCACATTTCTAAAAATAAATTAAATTTCAAAAATGTAATTAAAAATTTAATTTTTCCTAATCCATCCCTTTCAAAATTTTTAAAATTTAATTTAAATTGTTTTAAAAAAATGTCAAACATACTTAAAATTATTTAAAAATATATAATATTACTGATTTCCAGTAACACATAACTGATAATTCAGTTATTAACTTAACTATATTTTTAAATTCCCCATAGTAATAATTTGCCGCCGTTCCCAGCCACGTTATCCTTCTTTGACAGTCCGTCCAGCTGTGTCCGAGATTCCCCTCACGAAAGCTGTCTTATTCACACCAAAATTCCTTTTGTTCCTTTTACCATGTGGCCTTTTGCGACCAGCTTCTACGAAAGGGTCCGCACTTCTTGTCAAGTATTTGCCAGATGGACCTATGTTTCGGTGACCAGCTTCTACGAAAGGGTCCGCACTTCTTGTCAAGTGTTTGCCAGATGGACCCCCTAGGAGCCAGCTACCTCACGGTAAACTGCTAAAATAACACCTTGTTCCCATTTAACAAATATACCAAATGCTCGTATGCAATCTATTACGATTTTTTTTATTTAATCCATAATTTCGGTATCAAGTGATGTTGAATTCAATTTCAACATGGAAATGGAAAAGCTTTTCTGAAAATAATATTCTTGATTGCCAGAATCAAGCTTCCTTGGCAAATCTACAGAACGGCACAATAATGCAAAATACTCTCAACAAACTTCGAAACATCTTCCAACAACATTTCTAGATGTTAAAAGCGAATCAGGAACTAAAATAAAATACAGAAATTGCGAGGTTATAACAGCACAGAGTCCATGGGTCCTTTATATGAGGACAGCATCTACAAGGAATGCCAACAGTAGGAGAGAAAGGGGAAAACTGGGTGCAGTGCCTAAGTTCTGCAACCTAGCTACACGATAAGTTTTTAGAGACCATATGGTCAGAAGATCAGTTTTATGACCCATATTTCGTGTGCCACACTTATATCAGTGATAAACGAGACCATTGATATTCATTTGCTCCAAACCATGTTTTCGTTTACCCCAGAGAGTGGAGCAAACATCCTTTAACTAATTATGTCTATTTTTCCCCATCTTATTTTATATTTTTCAATTTGTTTAAATAAACGTTGTAGTGCAAATAGTTTACAATTGTACATTATGGTCTTCATTTTGTAAGAAGTCCTTAAGCTGGAGCCTTTGTCCCGTCGTTACTCCAATAAAAACCCAGTAGCCTTTATTCTTCTTAATGTCCAACTCCAGTAATGGGAACATTTATGAACCCGATCACCATTATGGCATAGCAGTCAACAGTGAACCATCTAAACTCAAATGTTCCTTTGCAGAGTGCAAGAATATGGGCATGCATGTGTAATATCGGAACACTATGTGTGCACTAAAAGCAAAGCTCAGACCATTATTCTGTAGTGTTAACTATTTTATGAGATCTACAACTTAACCATAAGTCTTATAAAGCCTTGCGCTTACTACATAACTACACTCCAAGGTATTGCCATCTTCTTCTTCGTTCTTCTTCTTCTTCTTCTTCTTCTTCTTCTTCTTCTTCTTCTTCTTCGTTCTTCTTCCTGAAGTTTCCTCGTTTTATCACTATCATGGTGTTAGAAGAACTCAAGTTACGAGTATTACCAATTTCAAAATTTGTGTTAAATAACCTGGTAATATTGACAGAATTGCCGCTTCATTAGAAAGAAATTTCCAGTTTAAAGCTACTGAATGTATCATCAAACAAATTTTCATGAGGTCAAATCGCCGTTGTCATTTCATATGAAAACGCTTCCTTAAGCATGTAATGTGAACACAGTAACTCTGCTGCTCTCAAATCAGCCGCCAGTCTCTGTGTTGTGGGACAGCATTTCTCCCTCACATTCAAGACCTGCCGTGCTCGAATCTCAATCAAGGTTATCGGATATGTATTTCTACGGCGTTTTCCCTTATCCTGAACCAATATTGGGTAATCCTAAGCCTTATGGATCCTGGCTCACTTGAGTATCATTTCACTCATTTTATTCATCGTACGATACGACATACGTTGCAGGACGTTAAGAAAAAAAAAAAAAAAAAAAAAAAAAACACACACATACACTAATACACAATTACACGCACAAACTCACATACAAAGCAGCTTATGTAAATCTTGCCGAAATCTGCAAGACCACCTTTTGTTTTTTAAAACTGCCAATAATTATTTTTTGGAATAAGATTATATATTTAACAAGACAACGGAATACAAAGTTCCACTCAATTTGGATAACGTTTAGTTCGCCCGCCTCGGTAGCGTGGTGGTAGCATGTCTGCCTTACGTTCAAGTGGTCCCGATTTCGAATCTCGGTCAGGGTGATTAACCTGGATAAGGTTTTCTCCGGGGTTTTCCCTTATCCTGAAGGACGAATGTAGGGTAACTATAAGCTCTAGGGACCTCGGGTTGGCTCATTTGAGCATCATTTCAACCATTCCATTCATCGTCCGATATGACTTAACGTTGGAGATAGTAAACTAAAAAACATTTCGTTCACATCACCAAAGAAACCTGTTCTTTGCAAAGTTTCAGGTATAGTTCAAAACAGTCCTATCACCAAATAATAAGAATAAAACAATTCAAATTTGTCCTTTGTATTCGTGTTTACGTCAGCACAGGTATAATGCATATTAGACACCACTCCGAGTCCTGACATAATCAGTCGCACTTTGTATAGCATCCTCACTTAAAGTGTTTTGTATTGCATTAAAGATTTTAACATCATTACATAATGCTAATATTTGTGTTTCTTATTTTTCATAGCGTCAGAAGCATTCAATGGTAATCATCGGTTATCAGTTCTCACAACATCTAGAAAGAGGATATTTTATTTAAATTAAAGAATTTTAAGAGTTACATTACGAGTACTTCTAATAGACAAATCAGACGCTTTTCTGCTAAATATACGCACCACCAAATTCCAAGATGTAGAAGCTGGAGTGTAGATATATAATTTATGTTCCCGACGTAGCGTCACACCTTGTTCAGAGGCGCATTATTAGCGACATTGCAGTCCATTCCAAATACTCAGAAAGCTGTGCATAAACTGCCCATAACTGTGTACAAAAGTGCACAAATAGTGCTCAATGATCCCCCTCCAGAAAATCTAAGTCTGTAAGATTTACATATAACAGAAAAATGAGAAACTATACCATCGCGTTTGGAAATAAAGAAGCATCACGATTAGATACAGCCAAATAAGTACCTAGGTGTAACATTGATAGCAAGTTCATCTGGAAAACCTACATCCCTTGATTATTTAAAAAGAACTACAAATCAGTAGGACATGTCAATTAGGATATGTCAATTATATCAATTAGTATATGCCCTTAAAGAATTGTCGGGACTACATTCCCATTTCAAGATTATCGTATATTGTTCATTAACAAGTCCTGATGAGATGTCAATGTGGAGTTCAGCTTCACAAAACTACGAAATTCAAACACCACTAATGGTGTCCGTGAGCGATTAATGGGGAACATGATATTCAATGGTACGTCTACGATAAGATCCTTTATTTGGGTCTCGCCAAAGCAATGTAGATACCGCATTTTGCTTCTCATATGAAAATAGATAAACCAGATTTATCTACATGTGCTTAATACATCGAAGAACGAAAAGGAAACATCATATTCAATGAGATTGAATACAATAAATTTCAGTATAATTATTATGAAGTAACCTCAATATGTTCTCTAATTATAATGCTCAATATAATATTGTAGCCGAACTAAAATACACCATTAATGAATTTAACAATTACATTTTAATAATAACAATCGAATAGTATGTTAAACTAGCCACGTGTTGGACTTTGTAAGTGTTGATATGCCTTATAAGTTGCATTACGCTCATTACGGGCTCCTGAGAGCAACTTGATATTCCTCGACAAGTTTAGATAGTGCTATGTTGCTAATTACTGTATACTACCTTCTTGGATGCAAAAGATAGATACGGTTCAAGGAAATAGGAATGGAGAAAAAATGGGCAGCAAGAAGCAACAAAAGTAATTAAAACAAGAGTTAAAGATATTGAAAAGGAAGAAATTCTAACCACTTTTAATGAAAAAGATTATTTATAGTTTATAGATATTTAACGTTAGAATAGGAGAGAGAGAGAGAGAGAGAGAGAGAGAGAGAGAGAGAGAGAGAGAGAGAGAGAGAGAGAGAGAGAGAGAGAGAGAGAGAGAGAAATAGATTGAGGTATGTAACAAAGAATGGAGTAGTAATGCGCAAGGATGGGGGTAATGAATACAAGTGGCTTAAAATGCAATAATGTAATGAATCGTATTATAATTGGCATTATAATCTGGAACTTAATTATACTGGAAAAGGGAGTGAGAACTCAATATTAGAGAAATGGAAAGATTTTCCAATAGAGCTAAAATCTGGGAAGACTTTAAATTTAATAACACGTGATTATACAGAGCAATCAGAAAAAAACATTTAGGAACAATTAGGTTTAAAATAAATGTGAATAAAACGGAGAACATATAGAAGAATCATAAGTATTTTTAAAAAGTACAACTACAAGAAGTAATAGACTTTCCCATTAATTACATAACAAGGGTTTACATATAAGGGAAAGAAGCAGAAATAAGTAATTCAAAGAGGGATAAATAATTTGTGTAAATCGTATTCAAAGTCTAAAGAAGATAAAATATTCAGACCATTCAGTTATCTAACTATGGTAGTGAACCATTTGCAGAGTTATTTTGAATAAGATATAAATACATGAAAGGTGGCATTCGTATAGTAGGTATAAATGAATTTGACTGAGCACTGCGGTAAAATACTACACTTAAACTGAACATCGGAATGCAACAAATGACATGAGTTATAAACTGTTTACATAGTAGGTATAGTCTAGAAGCTAAATTTCTACAAACCGCCAACAAATGGCAACACATTTAAAATAATCAAAATGTTTAATTAAATCTTCGTTGCATATATATGCTCATAGATTATAAAATATTGAATATAATAGTATAAATAATAAAAATTAAAATTATTCTGACATATTACTATTTCAATGCAAGTTTAATAAATTGCGAGCCATTTCTTTAAACGCGGAGCTTTCTTTTTTCCCGCTTACTTACGAGCTGATCCCCATATTTTGGTATTAGATGTATTAAACACAATGTTCGTTTTTTTTGTTAACTACTTGTCTTTTAGCAGCACCACTACCGAAAGTACTAAGATGTTACTAATTCTTATCACACATTACACATGAAAACACTTTACAATGGTTTCCTTTGGGACTTCTGAGAACACAACACACATTATTTTGAATTCCTTACAATTCAAATTCCCCTTCCTTACTAAGAGAAACAGGAGAGGGTCTTGCAAATATACATAGTAGAACTACTCTGAATCTTTCTTCCTTGAAAAATCACAAGCTTTCTGACAGCAATTTATTGATAATAATTAGTGGCTATAATTGGATTCTACTTGGCAGAAGAGTTAGAATTCTTTAAACTTGCCTGTTTTGATGTTCGGGGGTTCTCAAACCTTTTCTATGTTTTCACTTAGTGTGGTTCATGATTGCAGAAATATTCTGTAAGTTAACATTCATATGCTATACCGCTTTCTCTGTTAACTTTGTTAAAATTATTTGGAAAAATAGTTATGAAAATGCTTCCAGTAAACATGATTCCGTATTGTAATTATCTACGACGCAATAATTCTTCCTTTGTGTAGTGCTGACATTTTCTATAGTACCACAATGGTTAAGAGCAACCGGATGGAGACGGGAAGATCCGTGGTTCAAATCCGCCTAATACATTAAACCTTTCAATCTGACTCTACCTACTCAAATAAATGTTTTCCCACACACGGCTAGCGTGGAAGAACGATTTATTTCCTTATACAGATAACTTCCCTACCTAAGATATGACCTCATGACTTGTAGACACGCTACCCAGAAATCATTAAGGTGGGCAAGAAACTATTGCATCCGATTAGTGCTAAATGGCCTCCATCGAGCGAAAATAAGAAGCTCGCACTCCAAAGCCAAATCCCCACTCTGGCCAAAGGTTTTTTCGTGGTGTCTGTCATCTAGTCGAATAGCAGTTTCTCTATGGTTTGCTTTCCCCTATTCCCTATCATTTCGGTTCTTATTTCAAGTACACTTTCAGATTTCATGACGTGCGCTATGCTGGGCAGAGGATGCGGAAGCTTGCTGCTAGGTAGGTGTATTTCCGTATATGCTAGAACAATGCTGGTTGTAAAATTTACTCGTAGCGCCCTCTGTTCCAATCCAGTAGAGAATCAGAACTTCTATTTAGAAAGTTAGGAAGTTCCCCGCGTCTGTGAAGTTTGTGTCTGCAGCCGAAGCCCTTCTTTAGTTCCTTCATCTTATCCTTTACGCCTGAGAAGTGGTGGACGAAACAGATCTATGTAAGTCTTGGTGCGCGAGATGCACCCCTGCATAGTAAATAGAAGCTATAACTATTGCACTGGACCAAACATTGAAACCACACTAAAATTGATTTTTAACAAGTCTTATTTGTGTGATTTTTTTTTTTTTTTTTTATATATGTTTAAACCAGGCTTGGTGGAAAAATGACATTTAAATGCTTATCAGTAGTAGGAATAACCGATTGTTGCATCACGTTATAACACACAAGGTATGTATGCGAACTTGTCAAACCCTCTGTATGTTTTACTACACTTTGTCGTAAAAATGCGCATTCATACGTATTTATTATTTTACAGACATTTCAACATAATAACTCTTTGGATTTAATAAACAGCAACACGATTGAAGACGTATACCTTATATGAGCTTACGTATAGGCTAATTTATCGATAAGTGAAACCTTATTTTAGGTAATATCATCAGTGATAATTGTTCTAAAGTTGACTATTTACGACTTAAGATTAAATATGGAGCACATCTGTGCATAATAAAATTGCTTCGAGATTATTAAGCATATTTGAAAGGATGGAACGTTATGTCAACCTTTAACCTATGGGCCATATTAGAGACAATATCTATTGTCGTTGCCCCCAGGTTGGGTAGCTCTGAGCCTCAGGGCGTCAAATCCAAGCTTGTTGGCATATGGGGACAGTTTCAACATAACACAGGAGATGACAAGATAAGCATACTGTCCTCAGAGGGCATGTACTCACCGGAGCACAGGCGAGATATAGCGCTCAGATATCTGCATGACTGAACATGGTCAGGTCATAACTGTGCTGACTAAACAGCCTGCTCTATAACATACAAGTACTTTCCGAAATCGTAATAAGCGTTAGATCAATATAGCTCTATACTAGGTATTTAAAAGTTAAACCTTAAGCTTTAATTCAAAAACTAATTTTATTTACGTAGGATAGGATAAAATATGTAATATTCACATGAGCTTTATCGTTTAGCTTTATACAACTATTCGTATGCAAGCGCTTAAGAACAGCGACATCAGGTTTAACAAATGATAAAAGTATGGAAAAATGTAAAACAATAAAAAAGGATATCTCAAAAATGGCTGACGCTACATACAACCAACTTACTGGAAAGAAATTGTTCATTTCAAAGAGATTACAACGTTTAGACCAATAAATTACGCTCGGGTAAATTGGACCAATATTTTGAAAATCTTTCACAAAAGCCATATTTCTCACGTTCTACATTATGTTGGGGTCTGTATATTCTAGATTATGTTAAATGCTAAGGGTTTTTTTATATAAAAAATTTCTGTATACTTTCTTTTCAATTTTATTCCGAGCGGAAACTAATCCAGATCGCATGCAGTTGGAGGAGCAATAGGATTGTCATAGCCGAAGAATCGGAATGGAAAGGAAAAAGGCGAAACATTAAATTTCAGTACATAATGTAATTCATGAGAACAAAATAACACATTCCTATAGTTTATTCATATCTTCATAAGAATTTCTTCTTTCCCGCAGCACCTGCACAGATTTCATGGTACCATTTTCAATTTTTTCTGGGCTCATTTGAGTATCATTTCACCCATTTCATTTATCGTCTAATATAACTTAACAATGGAGGACGTAAATATAAAAATAAAACATTTGAGTTCACCGCCTTACCTTAATCTGCTTCGCCCACTGTTGTAGCGATATTCGTTTTTGCCCGTTTGCAGCACTGTTTAAATATTCTAACAAAAAGGAGGATTATGGATGTAAGAAAGTCTGAATTTTCATATTTTAAAGGTTTCTGGAACAGGTTCAATGCACATTCGTTATAAGTCTATCTTAAAGGAATAATAACAAAATGCCAGAAATGGAGCTGCTACACACTTCCTTTTCAGAACAGAAACTCGATTTCTCACTTAGACGGAAGAAACAGTCGTACATTTATTGAATTTCTGAAATTATTCTGTTAAGCCCTCTTTATTCGGAAGGAATTTTGTATAATTTTGTGCAAGGCATAATATGTAGCGGTAGAAAAAAGAATAAAGATTGGCGGGCAACACAAATTAGTTTTTTTTTTTAACATATGCTAGGGATTCCTAGGGTACGGTACGATGAATTTTTTTACTTACTTTTATAAGAAGTTAACATGGATTACACATGTCCTTCTTTAGTTTAATCGTAAGACTAAAATGACCTTCAATTTCCAAAAAGCAGTTTTCTTCGTATGAGATAGCTTTGGAATTACATACTACGTTCATTCGCAATTTAAAATACGCAACCAGCGTCTGTTTTCTGTAATCATGAATCCATGCAATACTAACGGTAAACTTGTGCATGCCAATCAGCCTCTGTCTACCGGAAGTATGAAAACAACCTAACGGACTGCACTCGTCTCGCATAAACTCCAGGGCCTTGGTAATAAACCCGCGTAATAACCAATAAGGTGCGTGTGAAAGTTTGCATATATGCTCTATTGGAGAACGTTACATATGCAGAGTAGTCATGCCTTACGAAAATAGCCAAAGCCATGTATACTATCCTCCGAAAGTAATACAGAACGAGACTACAGTTATTATCTAGCTACTCAAAAGAGTATCTCGGCTTTTTTTTGTTATTAGATAATGCACTGATTACTCCACGTGGACATAAAATCTGTCATTTGGTTTCCTGCTCATTCCATTGGCTGAAGTGATGCTTTCTTTGCGGTTTAGCTTACGTCGGAGAAGCGCGCCAGTATCGCTCTCACTTTTCCAACAATAATCTGTGCATTATTATCTGAGATGTTTGTATTACAAAGATAAAGCTAGGGTAACCTTTTAGGCAGCACAATAATACAGTTGTATCTCTATAAGGGCTTTCACAGTGTTGACACGCTTAACGATCATTGTTATATTAAACACAAATAGGGATGAAGTCATAAGAACTCTGCCAATAGAAATATAATAAGAAAGTAATACGATTTAATGTAAATGATATCCAAGGATATTAAAACTACTTTGAAAAATATTCCAAGTTTATGTAACCTTTCCAAATACTTACCTTAAGTATTATGTATATCTTCGTTACTTAGGTTATGACAAAAACCATACGACAAAGAAATGTATGAAACTATAACTAGGAGATATATACAATAAAATTGAGGCATTATTGATATGTAATATCTCCTAAGATCAAAAAGTGGAACAGTTTTTCCATCGACGAGCGTTTCTACTGTCGCAAATAACACAGTGTCATTTTTTTCAGAGAGAGGCCCTAGAACCTAACGATACAATTTATGAAAGCCAAGAGAGGTCATCGTACTACCCTTACATTCCAAAAGACAAACAAATAAGAATTCAGGGAAGAAAAATTAAATTCGTGCGAAATCAAGAAGAAATATACAGTAAGAAATGATGAACAGCAAGTCAGTCTTAGTACAAAAACTCGGCAATTAACTGTACCAATAACTGAAAATTCGCGCCATTTTACATTTTAGTTTAAACCTTCAATCGGTGTTCGTGACCAAGTATAAGGTTTTGTACGTCGATGGTAACAAGAAATTGGTAGAATAAGTATTACCGTAAACAGCAATGGCCCTACGGTTTTATTACACTCACTCGTTACTGTCCTGACTTCTTCATACCCATCTCATGCTATTACAAGACTAATAACAGCTGACAGCAAAGAAAAACGATTTCCAGCAATAATATATAGTTACACTATCATAAATATATACCAGCAGAAATGCCGATAACATCATTTGCAAATATCTCTGGTGTTTCCAAAAATAAAATGAAAACTGTGTTATGACTGAAAAATTATTTGTTTAACAACTAAACTAAACACTTGTATTCATTAAAATGTGTATTTTTTTTCTTCCCTGTCTTCCTTCTTTCATTCATTCGTTCATTCGTCCGGTCCTTCCTTCATTCCTTCCTACGTCTATTCATTCATTTATTCATTCATTCATTCAGTCAGTCAGTCATTCATTCTTCCTTCCCTCCTTCCTTCCCTCCTTCGTTCCTTCCTTCCTTCCTTTCTTTCTTTTCTCTGCTTTATTTTTGCGAAACCTAATTTGCTTGCGATATGTACTAAAGGCTCAGGTTTACTGTCAGTCATGCGTTTATCTACAGTTAAATCTTTTATTCGTGTTTTACATTTTTATTAATGCAGCGCTTAAAAAGGAAGAAAAGAACAAGGAAAAGGAACACCTTTATCATCAGTGTTATACCCATCACACTACATCTCAATTTTACAAGGAGGAGGGAGAGTATTTAGAGACATTGAAGAGTACGAGGGATTGGAAATGGAGAGAGTGAGAGAAAAGTGAAGAAGGGAGAAGGGAACTATCTCTGAACGGCAATTGCGAGCTATAGAGAGACAGAGAGGGAGAAATAGGATTAAAAGATAGAAAGCAATCTTCGCGTTTAAGAGCAGAGCCAGAGACTCTGCAAATAAAAGTTATAAATTTATAAGACACAGAGAGGCACGAAGTGAATGAAATAAATATATGAAACAAAACTCTACTGCAGCTTGCGATTGTTTATAGGAAGGTCAGCTTAGGAAAAGATTTAATACGAAACGTAATTATAATGAAAGAGTAAGCTATGTATAAACTTATTTACAAAGTCAAGGAAAAAGATAATCAGATATTGAAAGGTAAATAAATTGTACAGGAAAAGGTTTTATATTGTCGTGATATTCAAAACACGAGTTTTTCTGTGTAGTTTGTACAAATTGCTCCTATTATAGTGTATTCTTCTTCTATTATTAACCTATACCAATTAGAGGAAGTAATACCTTGTATGTAAGTATTCTATATACGGATTTAGCTAGAAATAGCATTGAGGTCTGCTAAATACAAAAAGAAGAATGAAAGTGTACAGGTTCGCGCGCACTTGTGTCTGTGTTTCTGTCTGTAAACACCACAATACACCAAGCACTTCTCATCTATGTTGTGTATCTTTCATAGAAAACGTTTTGATATTATTTTCCATCCCAGAAGTTGTTCTAGTATTTCTCCCTTTCTCTCGTACTTTCTCTCTTTTTCTCTCTTTTACTTTGAGATATTTGTATGCCTAAAAAGTATATAAATATATTGCACTTCTGAAATCTAAAGTGTTCTGAGATGTTATGTGAATATCTTAATAACTAGTAAATCGACCGAGGTATTGGAAACTCGCATTCGAGAGGTCGCATATTCGATCCCTTTTGATCGACTACCCTGACTTGTTTTGCCTTGTCACTCGGTGAATGTTGGGGTATTTCTGTAATTTACGGATACATTTCTTTGTATCCTAATTTCATTCGCTGGTCTTCTATCACATTTAATTGTTAGTGAGATGGTTAGGACAGATGCGGATAGATTATGTAGATGTTTGTGCTATATAAATGTTTTTCATTGGTTCCATTGAAGTACCTACGTCCCAAGCACTTGCTGTGTCTTCCTAGTTCGTGCTGAGGATCTCAGTGTTGCTCTGGATAGCTATCTATAAAGTTTATTACGAGCTTCTGCACGTTTCTACGGCTCTGCTCTGTTTAGGTTCTCCCCCGGCCTGTGGTAAGCCTTCGCCTCATGGATATGGTAGTTTAGGAATCTGTGCTGCGTCACACTGAACGAGGTGTTCCCATTTGGTAATTCGCATCATGCCCTGTCACTCACAAATCGTAAGAGGTAGACGACAATCTAATACAAAAATTAGATGTAGTTATCATTAAACCATATAATTGTTTTAATGGAATTTTGTGGCTTTAACCATTTAGCAGATAATGTATTATTGGCTTTAATTCCCAAATATTTTACATTTCAAATTCAAGTCGCAATCTTTTCTCTCCCGTGATAATACGAAGTACTGGAACTTCAAAACCATCGCAAAGTCACCCACGTTTTAAATGGCGCTTTTGCTTTAGTCTACTGTTTTATTGTTTTACCTATGGAAAAGAGAACAGAATGTGTAATGAAAGCATGCACACGCTTAACACGTTTTGCCTAAGTTAGATCTGAGAACAAGTCTTTGTGTGAACCATTTGCAGGGAATGCATGTAAATGTAAGTTATCAATTTGGTATCCCTATACACTATATTAATTGAGACAGTTTAAGAGAACAACCTTTGATATATGCTTGGTAGCATATATCCTTGGTAGCATATAGCCCGGAGCATACAAAACTGATGTTTAAAAAGCTGGTCGATGTATGCGATGTTGGAAACTAATTCCAATACATTGTAAGAGAAAAAAGGGGATATTACTCAATATACCATTTTCTATAATCAAAAGCATCAGCATAAACCCACTAACAATTGAAGAACATAACAAGGTTCTTTCCTTTTCATAGCGCTTCATACTTCACGTAAAGAGGATGTATTTTCCTGTTTCAACCTTCTTTTTCTTACTCCCTTCTGTCTTCTTAGTAGCACACAACTTAATAATCATTCAATAGGGAACTTGATAGATTAGTAACGCCTCTGCTTCGTATTCAAGAGAATCCTTGTTCGATTTCCGGTCAGGGTGAGTTATCTGAACAAGATTCACCCATGGTTTGCCCTTATACTGAAAGTTGAATGTTTAGTAACTCCAAGCTTTATGAAGCTCGGCTCATTTCCCCATTTCGTTCATCGTCCGATAGGAGTTACGCTGGGGGACGATGTCATTTTGGTCGGATAAGTACATGGACTGGTCGAGTGGGATCATTTGCACGGCCTGGTTTAACTCCGGAATTGAATCCAATGAATTGTGTCGTCTGGAGGAATTTAAAGTGGCTGATTTGTGCGAGTCCAGCGAATATTGATTCTGAGAGAGCGTTACCATTCTGACCAAGTACTAAGCACCACAGGATGTTTCCACAGATTACGCGAAATATTCAAAGCAGGCTTATGACATTATTACACGCATTGGAGCAGAAGTAAGCCATTTTAAACAATTTTTTGTAACCTTCAATTTTATCAAGCAGCTCAGAAATATTACTTTCAGTCCTATACTTTCAGTTTTATATGAATGATGTTTGGTGTCGTCTCCGAAATATTTTAGAGCAATAAAGATACATCCGTTGTGGTGGCTCGAAGGGTAAAGATCTAATATGCGGCACTCACTTCTATTATTATACTTACTATTATTACAAAGGTTTACTATTCTAATATTTGTTAACATAGATAAATCATTATTAATAATACATGTAGTTTAGTATATAAGAAGAATACAGGATAGTAAAATATTTTAAAAGCTTAGGTTCGGGTGTGGACTTTCTTTGTATGGCCAAAAGGAGAGGGCCAAATAATAACAACACTTATAAATAACATTTAAAATGGAATCCAATTAGAAGGAATATCTCGCAAACGGTTAAGTTCACCTCCCCAAAAATGTGTACTTCACAACAGTTTAGAATAAAGACGACTTGAGAGGCAATTTATTGAAAATTCAAGATGTCATGTTTCATTGAAGTATCTTAATAATATGGTAATTTATGAAAATCATTAGACAGCTTTTGGAGAATATAGACATCTTCCATGTAAATGATTGTTTGGAAAGGGGATTAAAAAACAAGAAGGAAAATAAAAAGACATTGTTGAGTCGCTTTCTTGAAAGACTCCAAACTTTAAATCACGTTTTGTGTTTCACCGCCGTTTTGTTTTCGTATGCCATCCTCAGACAGAGGGACAAACGCGCACACGCTTACAAAAACACGCGCACGCGCGCATGCACACACACTCACAAATACACACACACAGAGGCAGAGAGAGATTTCGCCCCCCCCCCCCTACAAAAAAAACTACTTCATTTCGGTCTGAGTGCGACAATACTTCACCTACTTAACTGTAGGTACGCAGTAGTAAAAATAGGATGCAGTGATATAAGTCAAATGTCGACAACGAAAGCTCGAGAGAAATGCATTTTATTTTTGGAATATTGGCACAAATAGTGAGGATATGAACTACGCATCGTCAAAGAATTGATGTATTTGTAATGTAGAGACAGCTTTTGAAAACATCCCTGGGGAGCTGATATGATGTCATATGCAGGATCAGTGGTGAACTCCAAGCTGTCATACGGGATAAAGAAGGGAAAAGAAATATCTTTTGATCTTACATATCTGGGCTCCAACTATGTTCCTTGTATACAAAGAAAATAAAGTTGGGAAAATTTAATCCAACCAAGCAAAGTTTATAAAAGTTATATCACCGGCTGCAGGATAATACAGTATACCGGTCAAAACCTTTCTGTTACTTAAGACGATTCTACACATTTTGCCTTGATCATCCAGATGTGTTGCTCGAATATAACAGTCTATACTTTAATAAACTGTTCTGTTACAAAAAGCGATTGCAGCACTAGGCTTGAAAGGTAGAATAACATTCAATGTTACCCGGGATTCAAACCACGGATCTTCTTCCACCTTTCGTACGATTGCTCAAATAGGGATTATAATATTTCATATATCTCCTGTACATATTATAGGTATGTAGCAGAGAAAGAAAAAATGTTACGCTTAAAAGTTTTTCTGGAATACCTATAGGACTATGTAGCCTATTAATGGACTATACGTTCTTCTTGTTCGTATCTTATAATTAGTTATCGATTATAGTCAGCACTACCATTATATTCTTCTTTATTCCAAATTTACGTATCTCGATCATTTTCAACTGCAGTCCATCGCTTTCCTGATTTCCTGTACCCCAGATTAGATTCCCTTCGGTGTATAGTTTTTCGGAAGTGTTCTGTCACTCACTGTAATTTTAGTCGCCGTCTATTACAGCAGTTATTCAAGTTGATGCCTAATGTACTCCTTTTCAAAATTAGTAATGCTTTGTGCAGCCTCATAAGAGACACTATATTTCCGTTGCTGTTTTCTGCTTACATCTTTAGTCTTAACATTCGGGCTTCTGACTAATTTCACAGTTATGCCCTTTGGCCTCTGCAGTGCACCAGCTACCTTCCAACGCCTCAGGGAGTCAGTGATGAGAGGACTGACTAACGACGCCTGCCTGCTATACCTGGACGACATCATCATTGTGGGTAAGACTTTTGAAGACCATCTCGAGAATCTGAGTAAGGTGCTACAGAGACTGCAGGCGACCAACTTGAAGCTGAACGCGAAGAAGTGCCAGCTGTTCCGCAAGGAAGTGAACTACTTGGGTCACATAGCCTCAGCAACCTGAGTGGCCACAGACACACGCTGTGAGATATTGGCCTCGCCCAAAAGATAAGAACGAGTTGCGCAGTTTCCTGGGGCTGTGCTGTTATTACTGACGCTTCATAATGGGGTTCTCTAACATCGCCAAGGCCCTCACCTGCCTGAGAGAAGAACACCGACCTTATGTGAGGCCGTAGGACACCGGAAACGCTTTCCAGCACCTGAAGAAGACCCTGTGCAGTGCTCCAATTTTGGAACCTCCACAACCAGGCGGCGCCTTCATTTTGGACACCGACGCCAGCGACCATTATATTGGAGGCGTCCTATGTCAGATCCAGGACGGCCATGAGCGGGTGATAGCCTACTACAGCAAGACGCTATCCAAGGCAGAGAAGAACTACTGCGTTACCCGGCGAGAATTATTGGCGGTAGTAAAGACATTGGAGCACTTCCACAAATACCTGTACGGTCAGCCATTCCACATGAGGACTGACCATTCCGCCCTAACCTGGCTATTGAACTTTAAGAACCTGTAAGGCCAGACTGCACTTTGGGTCCAGAGGCTGCAGGGGTACGACTTCACCTGGAAACACCACAGAGGTAAGAGCCACGGTAACGCAGACGCTATGTCTCGAAGACCCTGTCAAGAAGAGTGTGGCCAGTGCACAAGTTTTAAGAGAAGGAGCGTGCCGCAGCAGTCCGAGTAGTCACGGCAGTGCCTGCGGACGGCTGGGATAGCGCAGGCCTGAGGAGGGAGCAGCTGGTGAACGCAGACTTGGGGCCACTCTTGATGGAGGTGGAGGCAGGGACAAAACCAACCTGGGAGGACATCGCATCGAGGAACCCCACCTACAAGTCTTACTGGGCCCAATGGGACTCGTTGAAGACCAGAGAGGGCGTGCTGTTCCGGGTATGGGATTCACCCGATGGGAAGACGCATAGAGAACAGTTGGTACTTCCCCGGATTAAGGTCCCGGAATTCTTGTAGGATGTGCGCGCCGGTACTTCAGGAGGACACCTGGGAGCGAACCGAACGATTCACAAACAACGGAAGTGCTACTACTGGCTGAGGCTCCGAGCAGACCCTAAAAGATGGTGCCGTCAATGTCATGTGTGCGCGGCGAGTCCTGGCCGCCAGAATAGGATCCAGGTTCGCATGCAGCAGTACAACTTCAGTGCGCCATTCGAACGGTTTGCTGTCGACATAACTGCACCATTCCCAGTGTCCGACCGAGGCAGCAAGTACCTGATGGTGGTCGTGGAATACTTCGCCAAGTGGCCGGAGGTGTATGCATTCCCGAACCAGGAGGCAAAGACAATCACAGACCTCCTCGTGGAGCAAGAATTATGCCGATTTGGGGTTCCGTTGGAGCTCCACAGCAACCAGGGCACCAATTTTGAGTCCAACCTAATGAAGGAGGCACGACACTACAAAGGCACGACGCCTCTACATCCCCAGTCTGATGACATGGTCTAAAGATACATCAAGACCTTAGACGAACACCTGAGGAAGGTCTTGGCCAGCCATCAGCGAGACTGGGAGGCCGAGATGCCACTGTTTCTGCTGGCCTACCGTTCGTCAACTCTCGACACCACGGGGATGACACCAGCTAGCTGAATGTTCGGCAGAGAGTTACGCCTCCCGTGTGACCTGGCTTTTGGAAGCCCTCCGGAAGCGAAACAGCCAGCGACCGAGTATGTGGAGAACCTGGTGGACCACCTCCACGACATGCATGAGATGGCTCGCCAGAACATCCAGAAGGCAAGCGACCGCAAGAAGACCCGATACGACAGGCAAGCCAACAGCCAAGTGTCCCTGCAAGGTGACCTGGTCTGGTTGTACCGCCCTATCCGGACCAATGGACGCTGCCCGAAGCTCCAGCAGCCATGGCAAGGACCGTACCGGGTGGTGAGGATTAACGTCTTGGTCTACCGCATCCAGAAGGTGCCCCGAGGAAAGATGTTGGTGGTACTCCTGGACCGCCTGGCCCGCTACTATGGTGCTGTTCGCTGAGACCAGCTTTGAGGAGGGAGCAGTGTCACCCAATTATCGGAAGGCACGATCAACTGGAGCTGGGTAGGGTACAGGAGGCATTTAGGATACGCCCACCCTTTTATCTTGTAAAGCTAGCATCGGGGATGGTTAAGAAAGTGTCACTAGGCACTGTCGGTCTCTTTTCTCTTCCTCTGACGTCTCGAAAAATTGGGATGATGTTCTGGCCCACGAAACTTCCAGTCACAGCGATCTGCGTATATAAGAGATGCAGTGGCCGTGTCAGTTCAGTTAATCATACTTTTCCGAATCCAAAAACAAGTTTCGGACCATGAACTTTCAAATTCTCAGTTTGGCTTTAGAAAAGGACATTCTACCGAGCTTCAGCTCCTCAAACTAGCAGACGACGTAACCGAGCAATTTAACAATGGGGCTTCAACGTTGGTGTTATTTTTGGATGTAAAAGCCACCTTCGACCGGTGCTGGCACAACGGCCTTATTTATAAGATGCACCGAAACTTTCCCGGCCTCAAAATCTCAACTCCTATGCTGCACAGTTTTTTGAAAAATCGGCGCTTCTACGTCCAAGTGGGTGGCTCCTCTTCTAAGGAAAGAGCCATGCAGGCTGGCGTACCACAAGGGGCCATCATGTCGCCTTTTCTGTACATAATTTTCACAAATGACTACCCTGTGGACGCCAGATGCAAAGTGGCCATGTACGCTGACGACACTGCCATCTACAACCACCACAAAAATTATCGTTTCGGCCTATTAGAAATGCAGCGGTATACTGACCGCTTCCTCTCATGGCTCCATGATTGGAAAGTAAAAATTAATCCAAATAAATGCCAGCTGATTCACTTTACAAAGCGGCGCCCTTTGGCAATGGACCTCACGGTCGGTGGTCAAC